>CM042196.1:20439922-20509360 GCA_023539305.1 Ilex asprella
TATATATATATTTTAGTGGGTGGGGGGTGGGGGGGGCTCTGTGTCGCATGTTTCATTTACCAGGTAATTGAAAGTGATTAAAATGAAACAGAGACAATTACCGAGGCCCTAAAGAATTAGGGCAATAATCTTCGCTATTGAAATAAGAGAAAGTCAAGTAAGCCTTCAGATATCTTTAAAACTCACCAGCTATATCCTTCTTTGCAAATAAAATTGTGCATGCTTTGGCAGCTTTAAGAAAATTAAGGCACATTTTGACAACTGAAGTTATTTTAATCTTGAGTAAATTTAACAGATACCCCTTGGATTTAGGTCTATTTCACTGACATCCCCTCTAATGTTTCTGAAATATCACTATACACCCATTTGGTTTATATACGAGTTTCACAAACTACCCCTATCGCCGATGCCGTTAGTTACAAGCACAAAAACTTGTGATGGGTTGCCTTACTTTATTGTGAGTTACCAAATTTACCCCTGACCATATAGAACAAGCAAGACAAACTTTATTGTGGGCAACATTCCATATCAATTTGACTACATAAGATTTTAATTGGATAAAATTGAATGTTAATTTGATATTAATTTTAAAAAATAATATTAATTTAATAAAACTAAATGTTAAATTCATAAAATTGAAAGTTAATTGGATAATGTTAATTTGATACAATTAAAAGTTAATTTAGTGTTAAATTGAAGAAATAATATTAATTTAGTAAAGTTAAATGTTCAATTCAAGAAATTGAATCTTAATATTATAAAATTAAATATCAATTTAGTATTGATTGATGAAATGGAAGGTTAATTCATGATTAAATTTTAAAAAATGACTTTAATTTGATATATTCAATGCTAGATAGATAAGGTCAATTGTAGATATGATATAAGTAAAGATAAATTTGGTGTTAATTTGATGAGACTGAATGTTAATTTGCTGAAATAAAATGGTAATTTGATAAAATTTAAGATCAATTTCATGTTAATTTGGTGAAATTTGGAAATAATTTGTGAAATTTAATAAAGATTTGATAAAATTGGATATTAAATTAATAGTTAATTTAGTGTTAATTTGATTAAATAGAATATTAGTTTAGTAGTAATTTGATGAAGTTTACTGTGACTTTAATAAAATTAAATGTTAATTTGGTGTTATTGTTATGAAATTGAATATTAAGTTGGCATTATTTTAATAAAATTAAATGTTAACTGGATGAATTAAATTCTAATTTTATTAAAGTGAATTTTAATTTTACAAAATTTAATGTTTATTTGATAAAATTTAAGGTTAATTTAGTGCTAATTTGATGTTAATTTGATAAAATTAAATATTGATTAGATAAAATTAAATGTCAATTTGATTTTAATTTGATAAAATTATATGTGTATACATTCTGCTATTTGTGTGTGTAAAATTAAATATTACTCTAATAACTTTTTGCTATTTGTGTGTACACATAATTTTATTCCTACGAGTATTTTGTATTTTGAGCAACTACGATTCGAGTCATGTTCAACCTTTTCTTCCAGTAGGCATAACCACTAAGGAGGTGCTGTTGCTTCGAGCGTATGAGTTGGATTTTGGAGTTGTTGGTGTCCGTCAGTACCCTTACGCAGGCAGACTCAGTTGTTTTAGGACAGTAATCACACACCTCTCAGACTTGTAAGCCACTTTCTTATTTGATATGTGATATTTTCTATTTCATTGGTGTACTCTTTTTTTAACTTGAAAACAAGACTTTCATTATGAAAACAAATCATGCTTACAATCATTAGATAGGATACTTCTCAAATTCGTCGATGATTTAAAAACCCAACTTTCAAAAAGTGAGAGGGACATCCTTGCTTTGGCCACCCAATGGCCTGCCTTGTTAGCTGTACGAGGGTCATAAACCAACCTAAGACTAAGGTTGCTTGAAATAATTCTTATATCTTCCACCAAAGTTGCAACCTCCCACGGGGCATGCACAATGAGATGAGAACCGGGGAGGCATTCACCACAGTAGCCTCAGAAATGTGTAATGCTGAAAGCTGAAAGCCGAAAGCATGCTTCTCTCAAGGGCAATGCTTCAGAAAAACGACTAGAAACGAAGGGAGACTGTAGGGCTATTCCATCTAAAACTACTCCTTATGGCCCTTTATGATCACGCCTATGGCTACTTGCTCTGTCTTTTCATTAAAGGCTCCATCACAATTCACTTTCACCAAGCCTATGGGGGGTTCTTAACCAGTAATCCAAGGATGGAAGGTCCTGAGGTGGGGAATGGGACTGATGATTCTGAATAGAGTACAAAGACTTGATCTCTTCCTAATCGAATTGCACCCTTTTTAGTGCGACTAATGGATTGGGAAGAGCAGATAGAAAAATAACTTTGTTCCTCATCTTCCAAATGGACCAACCAACAATCTTAACCTTGCTAAGAGCCTCCACTGCTTGTTGAAATGTATTCAAAATCTCCACTAAATTGGATGTCCAAAACTTCGCAGATACTATATTCTGATTTTTCATTCTTAAAGTCAAGTCCAACCCAAACCAAACTTTATGTGTCCATTCACACCCAAACAAAAGATGTTCAATGGTCACAACATTGTTTCCACAAATCTAGCAAAGTGGGGAGGGGCTGCATTTCCTTCTAAAAAAGTTCTTTTTAGTAGTGAGAGCATTAGAGCATACCCTCCACGAAAAGTGTCTTACCTTGGGTGTTGTCTTCAAGCTCCAGGTAATGTTCCATATATTAGGATGTAACAATGAAGCGGAACTACCCCCGAAGAATAGTAGGGTTCTTCCTTTTTCTTGCCTTTTTATAGCCTGACTTTACTGTGTATTGGCCCATTGAATTGAAGTGCCAAATCTTCTTGTCTGCCCCCTTCATTTTCGAGACAGGTATGGAGTTAATAGCTTGTTGTTCCTCTGCACTGGTAAACTTCTTGAGAGTGGTCATATCCCAAACCCTTGATGCCTGATTAATTACATCCTTACCATACTCGATGCTACAATTCAAGGGCTTGGGCAAAGTTACCAAAAACATAGGCAAAGTCGGGATCTATCTATCGTTCTAGAAATAAATCTATTCCCCATTACTCACCTACCATCTAAGGCCTTTAGACAACCACTCTCTTCCCCTCGATAGGTTGCTCCACATCCAAGACATTCTTGCACCCCTTCTCGCCTCCATAAAGTCCGAAGTGGGAAAATAAATTGATTTCAGGATTCTAGCCCAAAAAGAATTCGAGTTCTGTATTAATTGCTAGCACTGCTTAGCCAATAATGCCAAATTAAAGAAATGAAAATCTCTAAACCCCATACACCCTGAAGCTTTAGACAAAGTCATACCAACCCAACATTTTTAAGGGATTCCACTAGTCTTTGAGTTTCGACCCCACCAAAAATGTTGCACACACCGTGTCAATTTATCTCATAACTCCTCCGACGTATTCTCTGTAGTTTGATAGACCCCTCATGCACCCCTTTCTTAACCATTCTTGAGAGGACATCAACAACAAATAGAAAAAGGTAGGGGGACAACGGATCGCCCTGAAGAAGCCCTCGCTGGGGAATCACCTCGACTCTTGATTCCCTGTTGATTACCACCTCCAATTTAACTATGCAAACACATTGCATAATAAGGTTTATCCATCGCGAAGAAAACCCCAATTTTTGCAAAATAGCTTCCAAGAAATCCCATTTGACCTGGTCATAAGCTTTGTTAAGATCAAGCTTGATGGCCATAGATGGGATTTTGCCTCTTTTGTTTATCTTTAGGGCATGAAAATCTTTCTTAGCAACAAGAATGCTATCCTGGAGATGCCTTTGGGGAACAAAAGCAGCTTGATTAGGCAAAACCAGGAGATGGAGGGTTTTCTTTAGTCTGTTAGCTAACACCTTCGAAACTATCTTGTACACAAAGTTACATAGGCCTATAGGGCAAAAGTGAGTAAGGCTTTCCGGATTTGCTTCCTTCAGGATCATGACTAGATTTGTTCTATTAACATCCTCGGGAAGCTTCCCTTCTTCACAAAATTCTTGACAGCAGCACATACATCCAATCCAATTGTATTCCAAAATTTTGGGTAAAACACCCCTGGATATCCATCTGGACAAGGTACTTTAAGGGCTCCTTGAATCATTGTGGCCCTTTTAATCTCTTCATTAGACACTCGATGAAGCAGAGTTTCATTCATTTTCTGTGGAGACCAAGTTGGGAATGACATCCAAAATCCCTTTGTCCCGACGACTTAAACAGGTTTAGAAAATGCTCTTTCATATGTTGATTCAGCTCCTCTTCTCTTTCCATCCATTCCGCATTCGCTGATTTAAGTTTCATAATTTGATTTTGTTGTCGTCTTTGAATTGTTGTAAGATGAAAGAATCTCGTGTTTTGATCCCCCTCCCTTAACCAATTAATTCTAGAACACTATAACCAATAGAGTTCTTCTCTTCACCAAATTGTCTCCAGGTGGGTTTTGATTTCCTTTTCCTTCAAAATATTTTGTTTAGTAGGTTCCCTCATCTGGACTTTTTAAAGGGCATGCTTCAAGTCTGACAAAATTTTCCTGTTATTATAGAATTCTTCTTTACTCCACTTTTGCAAACTCAACCTGCAATCTTGTAGTTTTGCTAGGACCGATCCTATACTCCTATTACTTGAGCCAATTTCCCAACTTTGATTCACTATCTCGGTACATTTCTCCAATTCCAACCACATTGTTTCAAACTTAAAAACATAAGGAAATTTTTTGTACTTCGTATTAAAGTTGATGATAATGAGATAATGGTCTGAGCCAATTCTCAATTAAAGAAAGGTTTGAGCTGCTAGAAACAATTCTCTCCATTTTGGGTTCACCAACACATGATCTATTCTTTCTTGGACATTGGCTTTGCCTTCCCTGTTGTTGGACCAAGTGAAATTGTGCCCCTTGAAATCAAGCTCCATCACGCCACAATCTGATATTAGGCTTTGAAGCTCTTCAATCGACCTCATACTTCCTATTTTGCCACCTCGTTTATCCTAGACAGAACAAATAATGTTGAAATCACCTACTATCAACCATGGGTATTCCTTAGCCACCGCCAGATTTCTGAGTATTCTCCAAAGTTTTTGTCTCTGATGAAATTCAAAGTCAATTAAAAAAGCCTGCCACAGGCAAGGGGGATTTCTGGTTGTACAAATAGCATTAACCAAGTTCTTGTTACTATACTCAATTTCTATTTGAACATCATCTTTCCATCTTTTTGTAGGATCCACATAAGAAACTATTTCTAAATTGCAATGATCTTTGAATTCTCTCAAATTTCGTTGTCTTATTTTTCGAATCCATAAGGAAGACTATATTTGGACGATGGGTTTGAACTAGCACTCACAAAGATAGAACTATCAGAGGTCGTCCTACTACCTCACAATTCGATGAAAGAATTTGCATGAAGCTAGTGGTTGTTCAAGGCCAGCCAGCACCACCTATTTTTCAGACTCTGAGATCTCTTTCACTGATGGAAAAGTATTTGAAACTTGAGACATCCATTGAGATAGGCATAGATCCATGTTACTTTCATCACTTCTCTCCCCCTTTTCATCACCCAAATGGTTGAGCATTGGAGTCTCGTACGATAAGTGACTCTGCCTCCAAAATTGAAGCATTTCCCCTCCTTCCTTTGGAAACCCTATTACGTCCTCTACCTTGACAAGATTTTTTGAGGAGATTTCTACCACAACCAGCTGCTAACCCATATTTACTATATATTGATGGATCCTCAAGATATCTTTTCTCTTAGGATAACATTTGGCAAACTTCTGAGGATGGAGCCCTCAGCCTTTTACAATATTTCTGTTCCACTATTTTCTCTTTCCTTTTGAATGACAATTAAAACCCCGGGTCAAGCCCCCATCCTATTCTTTATACTGGGTCTGCTTCATAGAAGGCTCTGCTTTGGACAAGGATAAATGGGCCTCAATGGGATTCTGGGCCCTTTTTATAAGGCTATTCAGATCACTGGGTACCTCATGGGTCTTGTCTTCCAGTGGACTTTCAATGGGTTCCATAACAACATAACACAAAGAATTAGGATTATTATCCTTCCCAAGGTACTGTACTTTATTATTCAAACGTGGGTCACACGAAATCCTAATAGATGCCCATTTCTTTTGGATCCTTCAAGGTTGAAATGAATCATGTGGCACAAGGTGAAACCTCTTTATTCCTTGGCTCCATCATGGTAGTAGGGATAAGATTCTTCCATTGAGGACTTACACACAGGTCTTGAGAATTTGTTACCAAACAACGTGAAGGCAAGAGATTGGCTATTGGCAAAACAGAGCCCAAGGGTAGGTAACAAGTCGTACAAGGTAGTGCCTTGTAGATACTGTCCTGATTGTTTTTAAGAGAGAAACCTATTTTAAACACTAGATAGCTTTTACCACAACCCTAAATCCCTAAATCTAAAGTCTATCATCTAGAGATTCTGCCCAATCTCACAACTTATTGTTGAAGATCTTGATTGGTGAAAACAAAACCCATTGGTTTACGCATTACGAGGATAGTGGGTGTTGTTCCAAGAGGGCAGAACCCGATATGAATCTTCCCTCACGATTATACACATGAAAACCCAGAAACTATACGTAGAGGGGGTGAATAAGTTTTTCAATTTTAACCCAAATTGATTACCAATTAAAACCTATATCTAGCACAATTACCTCTTCTCAGCTAAATGCAGAATTTAAGGACGAGAACCCTTCTAGTCACCATAACCACTATTAAATATGACGATTGATTTTAATAATTGTTCAATTAATTCGCTCAAGTCTATCTCACAGCGACCCCAAATCCCAAACCCAATTGCACAACTATGGTTGAATGAATGTCAATCAATCAATACAACCAACACACAGCCAAACAATCATAAGCGTATACGATAGAAAGTAAGAACACGAGTGATTTGTTGACCCAAAAAATCCTCCACCAGAAAAACCGCATAGAACCTGCTCGGTCCATCAAAGGATAATCAACTACTCTCGAAGTCAACATATAAGTACTTGAGACTTATACCTCAACCAATATCATGATTAGATGCTCTTTTCCTTGCTAGGTTTTTCCATCAAAAATCTCTCTCCGACGTTTGATGTAGCTTCACTTAGACCTCCCCATCCACAGTTTGTCTCGGCCTCAAGCGATTATGGGCACGCCAACAATCCTTGGTATGCATACGTCATTGGTTGTTTCAACCAACAAGTTCTTCTTCTCCAAGTTGTGAGGTTGGGTAGAATTACTAGTGATAACCTTTGGATACTAGGGATGTAGGTTGTGGTGGAAGCTCTCAAGATAGATGAATGATTTTTTCTTTTTGAAATCAATCTAAAGGCTCTAGAGGCTTAACCTAGATGGGGGAAAGACTCACTCTATTTATAGGTTTGGAATAAGAATAGTCTTAATAAATAAGACTCTCCCGAACAACTGCTTGATTGGTAGAAGAGTGGTTATCGTTGGAGTGAAAACAACATTTTTCAAACATTTCAAGCAGGCACTGTTCGAGCAAACATGGGCACCGCTTGAGCGAGCCCTGTGTTGCCTTCTATGGCCTTTTCCCATTTCCTTCTCTAAGTCATAAAGAAACCGCTCTAACGGAGTCTAATGAGCGCAGTTGGAGCCCCGCAGGTATATAAGCACAAAACCATGCAAAAATATGTTCTCTTGAGCACTAAAGGATGTTTCTCAAAGAAGGGTCCAATTGCGACTAAAACTATGTTTTCAAAACTCAAAATAGTTTAGAAAAAAAATTTCTTTTAAAATCACCTAGGAGTCATAATAGGATCACTTCCAATTCCATTTTTATTCTAATAAACCTAAGTAAAATTAAATAAGGGTTCATCTTAGGTGTCTAGGTCATTTACCTTTGTCCTAAGTATGAAGGTGCATAAGGAGGTTGAATGATCTAGTTTTGACACTTGATCTCCTCCCTTCAATAATGCTTTTCAGATCTTGAACTTGATAATATCATGACCACGGAATAGGTTGTGATTTAAAATGGACTCCACGAAATTAGTCAATTACAAATATGATCTAACAGTTTGTATGCCCAAAATCGCTTGAGAACTAGAGGATCCTTTCTAGTGGGAATCCAAGTTAAACAACACATAACGTCGGAGAGATTTATTGAAGAAAGGGATCGTCTAACTATGATATTAGTTTTGTTTAGCAAGTACTATGGTATTAGTTGAGGTGTAAGACTCGAGTACTTCTAAGTTTATTTTAGGGTAGTGAATTAGGTTTTGGTGAACCGAGAAGGTTCTCCACAGTTTTTCTTGAGAAGAGTTTCCGCATCAACAAATCACTTGTGTCATTTGTTGTATTTTCATATACTCTTGTTATTTGGTACACACATGCGTACTATGTGTTTGTATAAATGATTAATTGATATCCACGTCATCCATAGTTGTGTAGCTGGGTTTGGGTCTTTGGAATTGGGATCACCATATGAGATTGAGTGTTAATCACCAAATTGATAAAATCAATACATCAATCTACATTGATTAATCATTGTGAAAAGAGGTAATTGCAATAGGCCCCAAAATATCATGACCCTTGCGTAGAGCGCACAACACCAAGATTGGAATTTGACTTTTTTAGGAGTGAAGACTTTATTTTTAGTAACTTCAATTTTACTATTAACTTTTTTCTTTTTGTGTTCAAAAATTAAATTTTAGATCCTCTTAATTTCATGGCCTAAATTAATAGGTCCAATCCACTCAAGTTAAAATCTTTTGTTGGGCTTAAAACTACGTTTTTGTAGGGCGTATTTTTTATGGATTTAGATTTTTTATTTGAGCTATTATTACACACATAAAAAATTTAATTGACCTAATTTGGGGTATTCCTTAAAGTGGGGTCTAAAGCGTAGATTTTATTGACCTAATGGTTGGGCCAGTCCTAGATCTACATATATAATCATGAGGCAAGATCCATATACTTTCTCTCCCTATCGAAATGAAATATTTGATAAATTCAGTTGTAAAATGGTTGGTTATTTTCCTTTGAAGCCCACAGGAGAAAATAGTATCACTCTTGAATAAGCTAGATCTGAAGTGTGTTTATAGCTTTGCAAAATTATTAGAGTCAGAAGTTCTATCACTAATCATGAGCAATCGCTTGGTGAAAGATAGAGCAAAGGGTTGATGTGAAAGAAGATATCATATGAGTTGGACTATTCATATACATGTCTATATATATACGAATGCTAAATCACAGAGAGAGAGAGAGAAATCTCCTTTGAAATGGTAGTTTTGGCATTCAAATTTTAAAAAGAAAAAACTTGAGACCACACACCTTAAGAGTTAAGTGCTTCTACAGAAAAGCCTTAACAGATCATGACATTGTATTGACCAGCAATTCTCCCTACAGTGAATAAGGGGCCCAAATATTTTTAATGGGATCTAACATCAAAGATGGATCTGATGAGACCTGAAATTATCTAAGGCTTAGCTTGGTGCAATTAACTCAAAAGTTGAGCACAAACTCCACAGCCCATGACCATTGTCTCGATGTGCGCAGATTGGGATCTTCATCAACGACTCCCTCATTAACGATGACAACAACTGCTCGCACCTTCCAGAAGGCCACTTCACATTTGGGGAGTGTAATGTAACGACCCAACATTCTGGAAGATAAGCTGCAATCGCTTTATCGACGCTAATTACACAAAGAGAGCGTCGATTACAAGAAGATGTCGAGGATCACTCAAGATAATCACACAAGACATTTGAAGACTATAAAAGAGGATCGAATCCCCCACAATAGAGACATACAATTTTTGACATAATCACTTAGTGTAATCACCTTCCCCTCAATTAATATAATAATTCCCCCGGAGCAAGAGATTCCATTAGAATGGATTAGCTGAACTCCCAAGCTTGTGAACCACTATTAACCATTTGTCTATTGATCTTTATGCATTGTTATTTAATTGTTCAACCCCTAAGAGCCCAGAAACTCTCAGTGATCCCCTTTAAACATCCATGACAAGATCCCCAAAATACACCTCTGCTCAGTATCATATTTTAGAAAAATTTGGACTAGTTCTAGACTAATTTTGGCTAAAAAACAGCGTTTACACCTTTTTCAAGCATTCTAGATTTTATGTCGTAATTTGGATAATATTGTAATTCGCAACCTAGCTAGGCTCGGAGTTGCTAGATTTTCTGCTTTATTTTGGATTACAAAATGATATATTCAGTAGCTTTGGGATTTTGATTAATATTTTCAGAGGAACTGTGTTTTTTTTTCTCTTGCAATTGCTTTGATGCTCTAGGAATCGACTAGCATACGGAAAAAATTAAGTTATAATTTCTGAAAATCAACAGGCTCATATTTCAGTCCCCACGTCTTGACAGAAAAAAATTTAATATTGTTCAGCCTGTTGAATTCAATGAACACGTTTTGGATTCTCTTGGTGAGCAGTCTAAGTCATCAAATAGTAGTAATATTCTTTCAATTGAAGAAATAATATTAAATGCCCATTATGTTGTTATGCCCCTTTTTTGGGTAAGCTATTAAAGACTCGTGATTCTTACATATATAGCTAAAAGACAAGGCCAAAGATAAAGCTGAGACAAGAATGTGTCGCAAATCAATGTATCTACTGATGAACAATTTGGTATTGGTTGGTAGACATGGAGAGAATAGGAAATTTACTTATAGCAATATTACTTGGACATAATTTATTGAACTAATCGATCATTGTTACTAGATTGACAGTGAATCCCAATGTTGGTTGCCAATGTTAATTTATATAGTTGTGAGTAAATAGACCCGAATAGTATTATTGATTTATATATGAGTAGACACTTTAACCACAAACCTTTTACTTTTCACTTCTAATTAATAGAAATAAGATGACAAATTTATATCTCATGGTATTTGAAATCTAGAAGTATATTCAATACAAATAAGGTCAAAAGTTGACCGAAATGGTACGTACATTTCCAAGTATTGCATACAAATTTCATTATTAATGCTATTCAAAATGTAATCCTCTATGTACACAATCTTGCTACGATTCATTCGGTAATCCATTTCAATTCCATGAATCCATTTTTTCACGTACCAGTGCTATTTATTATTTTGCTTTCCATTAGGTTCATTTGCAAGTAATGAATGCAACCTGCCCTTTTTGTTTCAGGATCTTTTTACTTCTTTTCCCAATTGGTGTTGCATCAACTAGCTGTGAAATCTTCGGTGTCTTCAAAAAAGATCGCTACAGGGTTTGCATGCATGAAGAATGTTTTAAAAATTGTATGGTGACGTTTGGATTCCGATTTACGCTAGCGTGATGGGCTTTAGATTCATACAATCTTTAAAATTCATTAAAAATTCCCTGCTTCCAAGAGGTCAAGATAGAAGGTTTTTTTTGTATATGCGTGCATGTGACAACACGATTATTTGAACTTACGAATGCAAACCAAACTTTTTTTGCATTTAATCACTTGATAGCGACGAGTCCCATACAGCCAAGATAGCTCGAACACAAGATGTGCAAGCTTATGCTTCACCCTCTATTTGATCACTCGACCAAGGCATGGAAGTTCAATTGACATTGAAAGTGACCAAGAACACAAGAAACCTATCCATTGGATTACTGTCAAGAGCTTTCACTAGATAAATCGGGGGAAACTGTCCCACTAGTGGCCAGTGGCTAAAACATAGCAACAACGATTAAGCCCGGGGCTCGTCACACGTAGCCCGCAACACAACTCCTAAGCTTCCAAACACTACACACAAATACACATTAATTGTCCCATATTTTAATCCCCTGATAAATTTAAAATGGAACAATAACATGCCAAAAATGATATCAAGGGAATTACATGCTAGTTTATCCTTCCAATAATCATGTTAAGTATGATCAATATAGGCCAGTTTGTACGTTTCAAAAAAAAAAAAAGTAGGAGACTTTGCAATATTTTTGGGTAAATTACATCGACACCCCCTGACATTTGGCTTTATTACATGGATACCTCCTCACGTTTCCAAAATTACATTGAGAGCCCACAAAATGAACGCCGTTAATGACACAAACAAAAAGACCTTTTTACTCTCACATTAACTACTCATCAAGATCCAAGATCCAAGACCAAAAACCCAAGATCCAAGACCCAAAATCGAGGACGCAAGACCCCTCCCCAGAATGCTAAACCCCGCCCCCCACACACACCCTACACACTCTCTCTCACCATGAATCAAAGCCCTTGCAACTGACAATCTCTCTCTCTCTCTCTCTCTCTCTCTCTCTCTCACTCACGACGAATCAAAGCCCCAGCAACCAACACCCAGCGGCGCAACCACAACCGATCCATCAATACTATCGTCACCCATAAGATTTTATCTCCGATTGGAGCACGAATGAATCTTTACCTAGGGTTTGTGATTTTCATCTCTCTATCTCTCTATGTTTGATACCCTAGTTGGTGGAACCGGTGGTGATGGGTGAATTTTGTAGGTGGTGGTTATAGGTGGATTTTGAAATCCTAACCTCTGCGACGTAGTAGCGTTGGTTGATGATGGGTTTAGCCCAAGTGGTGGAGGCAGAGGTGGTTTCAAAGGGTTGTGATTTTAGTCTCTCCTCTTTCTCTCTCTCTGTTTGTGGTGGTGATGGGTCTGGCTGGGTTTGGATGTTTTGGTGGGTTTAGGTGATGGAACCAGTGGTGATGGATGGTAGGAATGAAAATTTATGTAATTAGATAAATAATAAATAAAAATAAAATTAATATGGTATAATTGGATAGGTTATTATTAAGATTTAAAAAAATTTGATTAATTTTTAAACTGTCCTAATAATCCCAAATATCTATAATAATAAGATAAACCACATTTGAATATTTAAAGTTTGATAAAAAAAAATCTTTAAAGTTGGGAAAGCATAAGAAGGGTTCAAATTTCATCCACTTTTAATTTAATGACACACATTTCATCTTCATTGTTCCAATTTAATCCAAAGGCTCACAATGCATCTCAGATAAAATTTATCCCACTCAAACCTTTTGCACAATACCTAACTCAATTGTCCGACATAATCCCCAACGTCTCTCTTCTTCTTCCTCCCTCTGTGTGTCTCCTTCTTTGCGATCTCTCTACTCCCTCTCACCCATGACGATGGGTAAGCTCTCTTTGTCTCTTTCTCTCTCTCTCTCTCTCTTTTATCTCTTTCTCACCTCCCTCTCTAGGCACGCACACACAGTCACACATGCTCCCTCTCGGCCTCCCCTTCTAGCCCTCTCTCCCTTCTCTTTCTCTCTCTCTCTATTACGTTATCTCAAGCGACACCATCCCCTGCGACACCGCCACAACCACATCCATTCTAGGTATGCCTCTTCTCTGTTTCTCTCTCTGTCACACACACACACACGACAACCCCCCACCACGAGATCTCTAATTTTTGTGCAAACCCCCCATCCTCTACTTCTCTCTCTCTCTCTCACACACACATATACACCCTCTGTTTCTTTTTCTCACACACACCCTCTGTTTATCAAGGCAATATATTGCATGATTTCTTATGTTAAAAGGATATGATTTTAAATTGTTTGTTGTTTTGCCTCAATGAAAATTTTCCATTGTGTTTTTTTAAGGTGTTGTTTTCCAGGGATTTTCACCCACTTTTCTCTCTCTCTCTCCAGCGATCCAGCACCTCGAGAAGCCCTCTGACCCTCTAAGGTTTGTCTACTTTTTCTTCCCCTCTCTCTTCTTCACCACATTTCGCAAACACACACACTTCGCACACATACACAACGGAACACACCCATCACGCACACAACAGAACACATGCACCCAACACATACACAAGCATAGAACACACACAACACATACAAACACTATTATGTTGTGGTAGTTGGTGAATGACTATTTTTAAACTTGGTATACTGCACATAATATGTTTGTTGAAATGCCTTAGAATTGGACAACCTCCTGAGTGGTAAATTTTTTTAACTGTGTGAGATTGAATTTATATATGAAGTCTGATCTAGCTTTTTGTATGGAGTTTTTTTGTTTATTTGGAATTAAAGGACACCATCATTTTAAAAAAATTGTAAATGAAGCAACCAAACACATTTTGTAGTGGTCGGAAGTTGTAAATTTCTTTAATCTAATACGTTTCTGTTTTTTAAAATCTGTGGTTCTTCCATAATTTTCAGGTTTGCCTCCTTAATACTGAGAGTCAGTCTGGGGTTGTATAACTACTCCACCTGGGTGTTTTTAAGTGAGAGTTTTGGCTTGGTTTGCTGAGTATTTTATTTACATTGGTAATGTACATATTATTTGTCGCTTTGAATATGAATTTTAGTTTATTTTTGAGTTTGGATTGGGAATTTTTGTTTAGGTTCATAGACGTGTTTCAACATATTAGTATGCATACTTTTGATGAGATATCAAGTTGGCAATTTTCAATTGGAATTTGGATGCTCTATATTTTTTTTTTGTTTTTTGGGATGTTTTGATTAAATTGTTGCTTGGATTAAAAATATTTTCATGGGTCCAATTAACATTTCCTGATATTCATCGTATTAAAGTAGTAGTTTAGTATTTGAAGTGTGGAGTTTGATAGAGAAATGATGTTGTGGTTAAATTCATTTTCACCGTATGGCCTAACAATCTTAAAATGTGTTCTTGGGTGGATGTGTTGCTTATGCTTGATTGCATTTTTTAATATTGACTCTGCCAATGGGTGGCTAGCATAATATGTTTGATTGTATGCTTAGTGGCTTAGATATTGGATTTAGTTCCCTTTTTTTTTCACTTTACCAGTAGATTGATGTATTGAACCCACACCTAATAACTAATCCCTACCATCAAATTTGTTTTGGTTAAATTGCTGCTACAAAATTCTTCTTTATACTACCCCTCTAGAGGACACGAAGATGCATTTATTTCTAGAGGAAATTAATTGGTTAAATTGCTGCCACAAAATTCCTTAGATGTACTACCCCCTACAGACATAATTTTTGCTTTCAAAGAGTTACACATGGTGGATTACACCGAATGTATTATATTGTTTCTATTGCTACATACACACAACATCAAAATAACACACAAATTGGTTTGATAATTTTGTTGTTCATTTGAGTGTTTTTTCAAATAGTTTTGATAAGTTTTGTTAGCTTGAATGTTATAGTTTGGGTGTTTTGAATGTTAAATTGGCTCGAATGTTATTGCTCCATTGGTACATAAAGGTCGGTTAATTTCCAACTCTTGGTGGAATGACGGGTCAATTTTTTTTCGTAAACAAGTATTTATATTGCCATTAGGTTCAATTTGATGTGAATTAAAGGAAATGTTTGCTATGGTTGAACTCAAGCTACGATCGCATCCACTCGACACTCTCATGTTGCGAGATAATTTTTTATTTATTTTGAGATTAGCTAGGTTATTTATTTTTAGAGTCATACCACTTTGAATGTGATCTATTTTGTTCGAAATCTATAAAGGTTTACAGGTTTAAGAAACTTTGAGTAGATCATGAAAGGAATCCTCTTAGCTTTGTCTTCCCAATTTTTCCATTTCAAATTAGTTCCATTTTTTTTTGCTTCCATTTGTTTTATTGGGTTTAAACGATTGCTTATATACTTCTGCTTTCTCGCATTTGCTTTATTGGTTTTTCAATTCATATTTTTTAGCTTATGGGTGCTTTCTAAAATCTATTAGATTTTGAAAGAAATATATATGACTACAAAGACCCTAGAATATTTAGTTAAGGCCATGTGAATGGTTTGGATAAATAGGCGTTAGAGTATAGCTTGATATCTACTACCAAAAAGGAGTCTCCATAAAGGTCGATTACTCCACAATTCACCTTGGTGAGGGTACTTTACCGGCATTTTACCAATCACCGAACAACTAGATAGTATTTCAAACGGAGTTGCAGGGTCTAGGGATTTTACTAAGTAGAGGTGTTAGGTCGGCTTTAGTTGATGAAGAGAAGAAAGGGAAGGTGTTGTTGGGGTGAATTTATTACTTCAAGTTGATATCAAGTTTCGCTCCTCCAAGAATCTCCTCTGGAAGACTGCACTGAAGACAGGCTATAGCAGGTCTAGCACAATTGGTCTATTGGAAGGCTATGTGAAGGGTTTGGATGAATGGGCGATAGAGTATAGCTTGAAGTGGAATTTGGAGAATATATGGTAGGGCCGGTAGTTCCAATGGAATCAATGGGCTTGATAATTGGAGAACCTACAAGTGAGGAAAAAGTTCATAACGTGTATGCTTTTACAATTCTCCAGAGTTGTTTCTATGTTAGTTTTAAGGCTGCATACTACATTTTTTGGTTAAGTAGTGGCATACTACATTATCCACATTCATATGCTTCATACTCTTAAACAATTTTACTAAATCATCTTGAGCAGAAACATTAAATATTTGGGGATGTGAAGCATTATACTAGAATTGTGATCATCTCTCTACTTCTTGCATCCCAACTTTAGCAATTGGATTAATATTCATTTATTTTTTCCTTTTCTTTTTTGTCCGGTTTAGTGTCCTATGAATATGATTTATTCATTTTATTTCCTGTCTTCAGGTTGATTTAGTCACACAAAGTTGTAGTTGCTTTGATAGCTTGATCAAAGCATGTCTGGACTGTAATTCCTTTTTATAACCAAGGAATCTTATATTGCTAATTTTTGGAGATGACTATGTTGAAATTATTTGAAAAATAATAAGCCCATATTGATTTAAATTTATCTGCAAGTCGATCAATTGTAACGCCCCAAACTACACCTTGGACGACATTACTATCTAAAACCATTCACATCATGAGAGCAACTAAAAAAAATCATCAATAAATAAAATTTCGTTCATCATATACAAAATCTATAACATTATCCCCAAAAGAATATGCCAAACTATGGCAATTTCATCTAAAAGAATTAAACATAATCTTGCAGCGGAATCACAAAAAATAATGTTAGACTTTACATTGCCTCAAAAGGAATTTCCTAGTCTATCATAAAAGAGAATATACCTCTACATTTTGACATCGGGATCTAGGTTTCCCTCTATTGGAGCTTCCCAATGTCCCAGCTCGTCAGCTCCGAGCTTCTCCTCTAGGCCATAATCCGAAAAATGTATTGTATGTAGGGGGTGAGCACTAAACTCTGTAGCCACATTCCTCCCAAACTCGAACAAGGTTTTGAAACATATAAACAAGTAGGTTTTTTTTCACAAATACCATAGATAACTTTTGAAATAAAACAGGAACATTTCAATAGATTTCAAGTTTAAGCAAGAACCATATTTAAATGAAAGGTAAAATTAATTTCCAACCAACAATTCCAACAAGTCACTATTTTCACAATAAACCAATTCCACCATGGATCTCAATCCACCATTTGCATAGTAAACAATAATTAAAAATGTAGATCTGTATCTCAAATCACAACTTGTATCTCAGGTATGATGCATCATTCGCATGAATAAACACATCGAGAATATCCTGGTCCACACACACACTCACAATCCTCGGAAGGATGTACAACTTTCGGAAGGGCGTGTACCATCACAATGGCAGCGACGAAATCCAACCCAGGAATAGTATACTAACCATTATCCTCGGTACCCGTGAGCAAATAGTGGTTTGGTCCTCGCAAGGCACCAACCCCACTACGAGTGGTAGGGAACCTTCAAACTCGCACGGAGTAAGAAACGCATCTACCCACTCTACGATACCCGGTCAACGGCCACCCATGGTCATCCAAACATCCATAAGAGATACAATTTTTGATCAATTTTCTCAAATTCCAAGTAAATCCAAAATTCCCAAATTTCACATGTAATATCATAAGAGAGCAATTTAAGAAAATATGCAAGAGATCATCATAAATACTATTTTATTGTTCAATATAAAGCACTAAAGTTTTGAAATCAATAACAAAGGAAAAATCAAGAAAAAATTCATTTCTCTTGAAAACTAGGGTTTTGAGTCTAAAAGAAGAAATTTCATGGCTACTCAACCATATTGTTGTTTAAAACATAATAGTGTTTGTAACAATATCAAGAATCAATGATTTACGAAAAAATAGATAGGATTCATAGTCAAAACATACATATATAAACTCTAGCCTCAATGTAAGAGAATATGAAGAAACCCCTACCTTGGTGTTCTTGAAAACTAGGACTTTGACTCCATGCAATGTGCAAATCCCTTTTGATCTTTTGTTTTTCCATCTCTTTCTTCCTCTCTAATGTTTCCTAGGGTTAGAGAGGTTTAAATGGGGCTAAATGAGGCATCCTTAAATATTTATAGTGGAAGGAGGTCCGGCTGTTTGTGACTTCAATTTTTTGGAATTCACAGAGCGTACCGGTATGTAGTACCAGTACGGTAACCTCTCTAGACTCGAGCATACCGGTAACCTCTTTGGTCTTTTTTTCATTTTCAATCCATTACAAACCAACCTAAACTTATACCACATATATTTGTACATTAAACATAGTTGGTTTAAGTTCTATTACAAACAATTTCATAATTTCACAAGCTTAAACTAAGTTTTAACTAATAGTTACAATATTAGCAATTCCTACGGTTATAGCATATATGGTTCATTCCTACATCATTATATATATTAAATTACTATACACCTTTATCATTATATTACTATAAACATGTGGGGGTTTACAATTCACCCCCTTAAATAAAGTTTCGTCTTTGAAACTTATCTCAAGTAGCGAACAAATATGGGTACATCTCTCGCATCTCCTACTCCGGTTCCCAAGTAGCTTCCTCCATTCCATGATGTTGCCACAAGATTTTCACTAGTCCGATGACTTTGTTGCGAAGCACCTTCTCTTTGGCATCGAGAATCCCCACCAGTTCGTCATATGTTGTTCGATCTTGAACTTCTATATCCTCCAAATCTAGGACATGTGTGGTATCCGATTGACACTTTCTTAACATTAACACATGGAACACGTCATGTACTCCTGACCATTGAGCTGGTAACCGAAGTTGATACGCCACTTTGCCCATCGCTTTGATCACTTTGAAAGGTCCTATGTACCTTGGAACTAGTTTTCCTTTCTTGCCAAATCTCAACACTCCCTTCTTGGGTGACAACTTCAAGAACACATAGTCCCTCTCTTAGAATTTCAATGGTCTTCGTCTTCAATCTGCATAACTTTTCTGTCCACTTTGGACCGTGCGTAGTCTCTCCCTGATAAGTTAAATTTTTTTCATAGTTTTCCGAACAATTTCTGACCCAAATAAACTACTATCTCTATCTTCTAACCAACAAGTCAAGAATGTACATGGTCTTCCATACAATGTCTCATAAGGAGCCATTTCAATACTTGTCTGATAGCTATTGTTATATGCGAATTCCACCAACGAAAAATGGTCACTCCAACTTCCCTTGAAGTCCAACACGCAAGATCTTAACATGTCTTCCAAAATTGGTATCAACCTCTCGGATTAGCCATCCATTTGGGGATGAAAGGCGGTGCTAAAGTGTAACTCTGTCCCCATAGCTCGTTGTAGACTTTGCCAAAATTATGCCATAAACGAGAATCACGATCCGACACAATGGAGAGTGGAACCCCATGAAAACCAACAATCTCACAGACGTAAAGCTTGCTCAAGATCTCTAAAGTGTCAGTGGTCTTCATACTCAAGAAATGAGCGGACTTGGTGAGTCTATCAACAATGACCCATACGACATTATGCCCTCGTGAAGTCCGTGGAAAGCCAGACACGAAATCCATGGTGATGTGATCCCACTTCCACTTTGGGATAGGTAAGGACTGGAAGTGGGACTATGACATGAATGGTTAATATTATAGTGTTGATTTGGGTATGATTATGAGATATATAACATTTGCATACATGTTGAGATTTTTTTAGACTACTATTTTTAGAGGAAATTAATGCAATTTTTTTTAGAAAAATAGCGAAGACTAGATTGATTTCAATTTCTTTAATTGAAGTAAATGAAAGAAAACTATTTCAAATTGACGGTGTTTTTGAAGTTGTAGAGTGTCTTTAGGCACGAGTTATTACTATTATTTAATAAACAAAGAAATTTTAAAAATTAACTTATCAATGTAATAGATTAGTAATTTAAACATTTTGGTGTTAAATTTTAAATTTTAATTTATATATGAAATATATAGATTAAAAATAAATAAATGAGAGGTTGGGTTAATTTTTAAGGTAAGAAAAACAATTATTTGAATTCTTAAACTTAATTTTGGTGTAGTTTTGGTATTTATGAATCATTATTGTTGACATCGACTTTGATTGTGAATAATTCTAACGTATGTTAGTTAGAGGGGGTATGGTTGTTACAAGTATTAAATGTCATGGGAGTTCGATGTTATTTTTAAAACGTTAGGGGTGTCCGTGTAATAAAATGAAATGTCAAGGGGTGTCAGTGTAATTTACCCATTTTTTTTTTTTTATTAACCTCCATGCCAAACGTGTGGCAAGCTAAAAAGTGTAATACTATAACCACCTTCCTAAAGTGCTAATTAATTATATGGACTTCCTTTTTGCGAGTATCTTGCAAGATATTGGGTATTATGGGCCATGCACTGGTCATAATATATGCAACTTTGCCCTTGTAAATTGTAGAAACTGTCAGGTGTACTAGATGAGTGCATAATATTGCAAATTTAATGGCCTCATTACATGCATTTTAACTTAAATTTGTATTTAATTACTTAGAGTTAGTCGAATTTATGAATAATTTTGAAATTTTGATGTAGGTAATCATAGGGTGAATGATAGATTTTAGAAGCCTAGGCAGTGGTATCTAAGCGTACTTGAATTTTGGTATTTGCTAGTGGTATTTGGTATCATAGGCACTGATATCTAAGCGTACTTGAATTTTGGTACCCGCACCCACATCATTTGGTATTGCTCCCTTTGTTTTTCTAGTTTTTTTTACCATGATCCACTTCGATTTTGAAAAATTGAAAACAAATAAAAGTTGTAGATCTTGATGTTTTCTGTATGGTGTCCAAATTTCAGCTCAATCGGAAAGTTCGATCAAAAGTTAAGGTAAATTTATGAAACTAGTTATGAGCTAACATCTCATTTATTACCTACCGCTAGAATGAAACCAAAACCCACCGGTAGGTTTTACCTACTGGACCAAAACTTATCGAAAGCCTAATAGAAACCTACTAATTTTTGGCTACCGGAGTAAAACCTACTGGTAGATTTGGCCATCGACCTACCGATAGGTTTTGCTGAAAAGCCCCGGACTCTACAACTCATCTTCCACTTGCTTAGAGGGCCTACCATTGCTTCTCCCACACATTTCCTGACATTGTCTACATACAACCATGCCTACAAGACCATATTTACTGACTTTTGAGGACGGAGGATGGGAAATGAAGAGATAGAATGAAGGAGGCATGGTGGGTGGTGGGTGCAGGTTAAGCTTGTCTTATCCTGTCCAATGCATCAAATCACTTTCCATTTATGGGAAGCCTGAACACATAGGCTATGGGGAGCCTCATTGATGAAAATGCAAGGTCTTTACACCACATATTCAGCTTCACACAAGATTGGAAAAGGGGGAGGCTACCTAATCTTAGGAGTAGAATAGAGAGAGAAGGTCTCAAGGAAGAAGAAGAAGTTCTAGAGAGAAACCTTAGATTTTTGCCTTGTCTTCACCTATTTCTCTTGTAACAAGATGTAAGAATCTTTTAATCTTTATTTCTTGAATTGTAATCTCCTTTCTTTCAAGTGTGACCGAGTTTAATCTATTGTTCTTGCACTCTAACATTTTCCCCTGGGTATGCTCTGTAATTTCTTCATTTTGGTACGAAAATAATTTATCTTTGTAGTTTACTTCTTCCTAGCTTTAATATATGTTCTAAGTTTCATTCTCAACTCATTTTCATTTCCATTTATTCGACATGTCTCTTTATATCTTGAATGTTTTTACTTTAACCATGAGTAGGTAAGTTTTAAGTTGGCTAATCCAAGGAAAAATTCCACTTGGGTATACAAAATCAACTCTTTTTCATTCCTCCTTGTAGTGTACGACGGTTTGGTTTGACTAGGTTGAGTGTGGTCCTTCTTGTGAGTTCTTGATACACTATAGACTTGTCATGGGGTATGCTTGAATCCTCACCTCCATTTAAGTCACGCGCTTCCTATGAATCAATCCAACATCTAGGCACCATTGGAAGAACGTCTAGAGTTGATTTGACATTCCCATTGGCATGACCTATTTGGATTAGCCAATACTTTTTCCAATCCATTTCATTAAGAACACAACTCACCAAAACAAAACTCAAAATATTTTTATACTTTTCATTTTTCACCAAAAACATCTTCAAAACAATTCACCTTCCTTCACTAAGGAGATGACATTGGAATACGAATTTCAAGAAAAACACGACATTTGAAATTCTCTCTGTACTTGGGATCACTTTTATTCTTCCACACACACATATTTCATTCCCACACACTCGTTACCCCATTTCTTGCATCATTCCGAGGGAGAGTGACACTTACCTATTTGTATAAGTCGTACAACTATTACTGGATGATGTTCGGAGATTAGTAAAAACAGATTACATCAAGCAGTTTTGGCGCCATTGATGGAGAAGGTTAAGCGTCGAGTTCGAAGGTGATTTTGGACGGCATAGGTAAGTCTCGTGATTTTCATCATGAGTCAAGGTATGTCGTCTCATTTGTAAATAGTTTGTTATAGTTTGTGTTTTGTGTTAGGTTTCCTAATTTTTATGACAATGTGTAAAATGCCCAAAATTTTTAAAATGTGTGCAAGATTTGTGATGGGTATGGACACATCATTAGTGAGTGCCCAATAAATTATAAAGTTCAAGACTTTGCATGGGAAGGATCAAATTCAATTTTGGCCTCTGAAAACTTTTACCCAGATCACTATGTTACACCTAGTTATCTGAGTTATGGTTGGGAGAACGAAACTTATAATTTTTCATCCGATCTCACTCCACCAAATGAATTTTACCACTATCCAACATATGAGGACTTAACCGAACAAGAATTGAAAAATATTTTTTACGAGTTTATGCTATGCCAAATAGAATTCAATGCCCAAATAGTCAAGGACCTTAGTGCATTGACTAATGCTATAATTACTATGCGTGAAGAATAACATCTTGAGCATAGTCAATGTATTGAGGATGATCATCTCAATGGAATGCATATTGATGTTGAATCTCCCACCAATCTAGATTGTGAAAAATTTAATGAAGATATTATCTCACATGAGGATAATGAGCCCAATGTCATTTTGCCATCAAAGGGTGGTGTTGAGGTTCATAATTTTCAACTTGGGGAGTCAATAGAAATGGAGTTAAGTGTAGAAATTTATAAAGAGAAATTGTATACTCCATTGTCGGAATTGCATAAACTTGCATACACCTCTATTGTTGGAATTGCATAAACTTGACATGAGCCTTTTTTTTGTTTTGTTTTCATGTACATAGTAGTTAGACATATTTTATTGTTATATTTTCCTTTTCAAAATGTTGTAGTATAGATTTTAGCATAAGGTCGTTTACCTCTTCCTAATTTGGACTCAATTTATTTTGGGCATCATTGTAACAAATCTTATTCAATATCATGTGACACCTCTAAAACTGGATGTCCTTTGTTAACTCATTGATCACCCATCAACCTGCGGAATACCCATGGATACCACGCCGTTACGCCCCATTTACTGGGATCCATAACTTAACAAAATTTGGGCAGAGTCTCATTTGTACGAGTAGCTCTACCCAAAACCCAACTTGTGCAATCATACAACATTGGTCACACTGGGCTCATTCATCCCTACTTAATTGCATAGAATTGGATACTACCATAATCATCATCACTACGTACATTCATTCATAAAAGAATAAATGTTTCAAAAGAGTCTCATATACATGTCTTTTTAATATAAAAGAAGTTATTGGTTCACAAAAATTATACAAGGCCAAAAGTAAACATATGCAAGGGACTGCAACGTCAAAATAAGAGCCACAGACCAGTCTTGTCGTCCAAGCATGTCCATGGCCTCGCCTTCGGTGCATGCTTGGGCGATACCTAAAAATTGTTCCCATAAAGGGTGAACCAACGCACAATAGGGTAACTCCTACAGAGAATAACTCTCAACCTAAATGCATATGAAATGTCACATGCAACAATCATTTCATGCATTCATTCAAATATGTCTATTATGAACAAATATCATAAATAATGTCAAGCCATTAGATGAGACTGACGCAAGCAATACCAACATTGAGCCCCATCCCAAGCTCTGACAATACATGTAATGCCATGCGTATGTATCAGGATATTCCAAACCCCCGTCATGGGTGTTATGTACACTCAATGACTAATTAATTCATTTTTCTTGTGTCTTTGTGTGGGAGATGATTTATGGTATTAGACCAATGGACCATCACACCATCAATGGATTTTCAGGACATCTCACTTGCAGCTCCGTTTCTGCCGTCACACTTTTCTAGAATTGTACTGCCGAAAAGTGTACAAACCAAGTAAGCGGGTCTCACACCCGAGGGAGAATCTAGTCCTTCTTGCTATCCCCGACACCTTTATCCATTTAAGTACCCTTGCGATTCAGCCGGGCCTTAGTGTGTCTTTCCCGAGCCCACGATCAACCACCTATGTGGTGATTGATTTCATACCATGCACACACTCCCACCCATGTCACTGACCATGAATGTAGTTCAACCCATGCATAATGCATTATAATGTGCAATTCCCTTTGGTTCTATTTACAATGTTCATTACATAATGAATGCAATATAATGACATTTTTAACACAATCTCAAACATGTTATGTAAGACAATCAACTAAACTAACATACTTGTATTCACCTAGGCATTTAAATAAACACCTAGGGGGCTCATCAATTTACACAACTAGCAAGCTTATTACTTCCAACATGGCAACATGTTTATTAATTCTATAAACATAAGCACAAGTCCACCATACTAATCATGTGCTAAACAATCATTTAACATACATAATATTTCATAATCACATAACTAGCTAATAATTTTATTAAACTTGATATGTCATTAAAACATCAAGTTATGTTAATGTACAATTAATATACTTTAAGCCACTAATATTAACTTATACCAAGTTAATCATAATTGGATTTTATTAATTACAAGGTTAATTATAAATACTTTATTTGACTCACTAGTTACACTAGTCAAGATCTAACATGTGATATACACCCTTAGCCTATCCATTTCATATGTCATCTTTTAGGTTCAAATTACATCTAAATAGGGGAAACCCTACCTCTCGTAATGTGAGCCCACATAGAAGACTCCAAGGAAAGCCTAAATTTAGCTTCCCAAGCTTTATGCCTAAATTCTCGTGCTTGATATTTTTTGGAGAAAAATCTAATCTTTGGTGTGGTTGCATAGTTCTCGTTGAGTTGAACAACTTTAATTCTTGGCTCAAAGCAATTATACGGTTCAATCTTCGTAGATCTGAGAAGGAAGGAAGCAGAAAATAAAGAAAACTCATTTTTCTCCCTCCCACTCTCTCAGTATCACACTAGAGAAGAAAGAAAGAAAAAACAAGTGGAAGACTAAAAGTCTTCCGCTTTATATAAGATCTAAATGTGTGGCCCATATCGTGCCACATGTCTTCTTTTAAAAGGGTTCAATTTTATTTCAAATCAATTAAATTTTGTCACGTGTTAAATTTAATATATTTTTATTGATCTAACTTTAACTTATTTTTTGGGTCCCCTGAATAATATCTGATTACAATTACTTTAGTTGTGTGACACCTAATCGCTTTGTAACACGCAATCTATCTCATAATTTTATAAAAAATTACTCGACATGTAGATTTCGCGAGACAAATCCAAAGGTGGGGTCCGTTTTGTCATTTGAATTTTATAAAATTCACATTTTTGACTTGTGCTTTAACAATTAATTACTCTTTTACCTCTTTAATTAGGATTTTAATAATATTTATTTTTTGGAATTTACATATCATGTGCGAGTTTAAGTTGGGGGTGTAAACAAATTTTTTTTTACCTTTAATGTGTCTACTGAAAAAAAGAAAAAAAAAAGAGTATCTTATATCTCATGTTACTTTCATTTTTCTCATTTCATGATTCCTTGTACATTGTGGGCAATGTGTGGTTCAAGTTGGAGGTTGAGGTGCAACATTTTCATGTTCCACCATTTTTTGTACATAATAGTTAAAAATGTGAAAATTTTGAAAATTTTGATTTTTTTTGTGAAAAATATCTAATATTGAACTATATTCTCCTATCATAATTGTTATGGGAGTGGGATTTGTGATCTTTATTTTGAACTTCGAATATATGAGCACTTCATAGATGTCTATCCTATGCTAGAGTATCACATATGTGTTTTTCTTTCGAACTAAACCATAGTGCACCTTGAATGTGTAATTTCGATAATTTATTGATTGAATCAACATTTTAGAGATTAACATGCATAGTGGAGATGAAATAAGTACCCGTGTGAGCTTTGGTGCCAATCCTTATTAGAGGGAACTTACATTCTCTCCAAAGAATAATTTTTCAAATTTAAAATCAATTCAATAATCTCATTATCCTTGCTTTGGTTAGGTGCATTTTGATAGTTGATTGACTTTGTCTTGACATATACAATGCCCTCCCATGCCAATCTAGAAATAATTTTAGGCCATCCTTGATTTGATTTGAGCCTTAGCCTTTTTCTTGTGAAAATTTTATCCCTAGTGTCGTGATTGAGCCTTAATTGTAAATTCGTTTTCATGCCACAAATGTGACCAAGCCAGTGCAAAATGATAAAAAACAACCTCACCTTGGTTGTTCCTAGATCTAAATATGAGTGATCATAAATGAGAAGGAAGTGTGATGCGGAAACTTAACCAAAGGGATGAATGAAGTTCAAGTCAAAGAGTTGAACGGAAAAGAATGAAAAAATCCCAGAAAATGATAAAAAAAAGGGGTGAAAAGAAGAAAAGAATGACAAAAGAAAAGGAAAATGTTAAGGAAAAGAAACAAAGAGTGCGGTGATGGTGTTAGACTGAAAATCCCATGAAAAGGGATATGTTTTTGAAATAAAAGTCATTTACTCAGAACAACCCTCTTTGTTATCCTATATCCTTCATTTCATTTGTCTCAATATCACCCTTGAAACCCTTGAAAGTCCTAACCCATGAAAGGCCCCATTATAACCCTTGAAAGTTCTAAATGATCTAGAGAAAGCGTGGAGATGGCACATTTTTAAAGAAAAAGAAATGTTAATTTTGCTATCTAGTGTCCTAACATTTCTTTCATGAGATTATGCTAAGGTTGTTTTATTTGTATACATGTGCTTCATTTTTGGATTATATGTGAGCATACTTTGGTTTGTGCATAAGATCCTATCACACATATACACATGGAGAGCATGTCAGGATTATCATAGTGTGATTCATTTTTTAGAGAAACCCTTGGTGAGTTTTGCATCAAAGCTGAATTTGGATAGCAAAGTGAATGTGGATTCCGTTGAGTTGATGCTTAAATTACATATTCATTTCACACACACACGATTTTTGAAAGGAAATGTGTAGGTGGATACTCTAGAATAACATTTTAGGCTATGATGTGACTCATGTGTGATTGATTCGGGTGTTCGTAGCAAGTTGTTTTTTGACATCCCAGTGCTAGTAAGGATACAGGCGTATATTTCAAATGTTGGATATGAGGAAAAGAAGTTTGTAGGTATTTTCACTGAAAACCTTCACGAAACAAAACTCGTCAAATAGGGATCACCTAGGGGTTTAAAGGATTGTTGCATGTGCTAAATACAATAGCGGAATTAGAATAGGTTTATTTTTGTTTGCCAATTTTTTACATTTAGTTTGCTAGAGACTAGCAAGCTTAAGTAGGGGTATAACGCCCCGATTTTCTTCCTTTTTTCGGAGACGTTAATTGATATAAAAACACTCAAATACAATAACAGAGCGCTAATTGTCTCAATAAAATTTTATTTTATCAAAATTATCTCCCAATACAAATGAATCTATCAATATACATAAATCTCTCAATATCATTAAAACATCAATTGCATCAACATATCTCATCTTTAATACTCTGATTATCTCGTTTCGATTTTTTCTCTAAAATCAGCCTGAAATATTAAATAAAGCGGGGAAGTATACAATATGATGAGAAAAAATATGCTTAATCAACATACAGATATCAAATTTGCATATCACATGTCATGCAGAATTGTAAGACAGATCTGACACCTCACCAATCATCCCACCTCAACCCGATCTCACGGGTCTACCGGCTGGCGATTCATCGACTATTGGCTACCACGATCCCGTCTCAATATCCATAGGACACGATCAATGAGACAAAAATATTCAACGATATTCAAACGAATATTCCAAAACAACGATATCACAGGTTGGAATACAAAACATAGGATAATCAAAGAAGTACTTTTTGCAAAGATATTTAAAGAGAGCATATTGCATACCACCCCGTACCTTAGAATCATTATTTGAAACTGATAACTCAGCTTTCTTCATCTTTTTCCCCAACTTCTCTTGCCTTCTCTCTGGGAGGTCACCAATGTTGTCCTCCTAATCTCATAACCATGGCCCCTATTTATAGGCATTCAAGACTTTTAGGAATATTCTAGAGGAATATTCTAAAATGTGAAATATTCCAAAATGTGGAATATTCTAAAATCTTCTAGAAACTCCCAAAACCCTTGGCACATAATGCGCCACACGACCCCTATTTTTAGGTCCATTTTCACCCCGAAATGACTAATCATATTACGGGTTAAGATTAATTAAAATTTATATGAAATTTTAATCAAAAATAAATAAATTTTGAGCTTATCACCTTTTAGGACCTCGTTGAGGTCGTCAGCCACCCAGTCGCCTCGATCTACTTACAAAATTCTAACTTATCTCGAAATTCGACGTGGTGACTACATTCCGCGATACGAGTCCAACGACAAAGTTCGTTGTGTCATACGAGGTCTATAGAACACGTATTTCAATTTTACATTATTATGACAAAATGACCATTTTGCTCTTTCTATGAAAAATTCTAAAATTTTTTGGGTTTTACATTCTTCCCCCATTAAGAGAATTTCATCCCCGAAATTTTATTAGTTCACCAAGAGTCCAAAAAATTCTTAAAATATAATGAAACCATAGTGAACTCACTTCCCACAAATCCCATATAAGATCTGAAGCCTAAGCTCTGATACCAAGTTGTCACGCCCCACATTTCTACAAACCCGGGGAGTGAGGGAAAAAGAATAAGAAAAGTAAATAAAAATTTATTAGGTTGGATAAATTGGTTTCTCATTCATTTCTCACGTTTTCCCAAAGTTTTTCAAGTCATTTTTCTTCCATTTTTAACCTATTCTTTCAAAGTTTCTAAACCCCTCCTTTTGACATATTTTTCACCTATTTGAATGGTGTTTTTCACACTTAACACACCTTTTAATTTTTCATAAAATTTTGACATAACCTCCTTTGTTTTTCAAGCCCTTTTCCCACCTAATATTCACAATATTTCAAGTTATCACAATCCACCCTCACTCGGTGGCCACAACCCATGTAAATTAAACATACATCCCTTATTCTAAACATATACATATAATTGTCCCAATATACATATATGATGCTCATTAAATAAAAATATTCCAAATGTCAATTGGGTTTACACCCTTACACTTTAAAATGACCCATGATATATAATTCATTACTTTTCCAAATTAAAATACAAGTCATTTGGGCTTATGCCCATACATACAAAATATGCCCCAAGGGCCAAATATTCAATCAAGCCCATTTTCTCTCCTTCCTTTAAGACTTCCTCAAGTCTCAAGTACGGGGAGCCTCATCTAAATTATGATATCCCACGAATGGGTCAGCTCAACTACTGGTATGACAAAATACTAATACTAGGAACAAATTTAAAGCGTGACATGTGCAAGTGTATATTTTAAATGCTATAACCTCATAATTCCTCAATGCTATGCAATGTCAATATGCATGACACACCCATGTAACTCTATGCCACCCATGTCTCGCTTCACGGTCCGTCCCCGTCAGCCCGCGAGTACTGTCATTGGCCAGATTTTGAGTTTTTCACCACAGGATCTACAACCTCATAATGCATAGCACCAAGTGTTCAACACACACCATGTTCCAAGGATTCATGTTTGCCAAGATGCCTTGATTTTTCTCAATGTGAATTTTATGAAACATTTCATCAAACACCTTGTCTACATGAATATAAAACACCATTCAATAGATTGAATATATGATTAAGCTTCACATTAATTACTTTCATAATTTCTCAAAGCAACTACAAGTACACAAACAACCAATTCATCATAACTCTCAAACCATAAGAGTTTTTCTACATGAACATAAGGTATAATATAATAATCCAACACATAATTAATATATATCTTTACCATAACAACAAATTATCAAAAAAACTCAAAGAACACAAATGTACTTAAACCACTAATTCTAAATTTTCAAATAAACTGTCAACTAAATAATTTTCTAACATCAAGTAAACACCTAAATCATTCAATCAACACATAAGAAGGCAATAAAACTTAAATTTATTCCCAACTTAGTAAAATATCATACCTATAATAGTTTTTCTCAAACCAAAGAAGTTGTGTTCGCTTTATAGACGAACCGATTGGTGAGAATATAGCTCTTATTGAGAGGAACAACTTCTTAGAAGGAAGTCTTGCAAAAATCTTGGCCTAAGAATGAGGTTTGGTGGCTTTAAGCTTCAAGAACCTAGGGTTTTTCTTCCCTTTTCCTCCAAAAACGTGTACTGATCTATTCTCAGCTGAAAAACTGATTTTTTTCACAAAAAGGTATGTATTTATAGTGGAGGGCAAAGGTGCAAAATTATCCTTTTGCCCTTGATGAATCCGGGACCTCGTTACACTACAATTCGTCCCGAAACGCCTCAATTTGACATTCTATTTTAACTAAAGTTCTTAAAATTATTTTAAATGAAAATTTTTAAAAATTTATATTTTTCCTAGTGGTCGGGATTAGCCGGTCCCTCCTAGGCCAACCGAATTGCCCTTTTCGTCCAATTTTTGACACTGTGTTCGTTTAAAATAATTTTAAGAACTTTAGTTAAAATAGAATGTCGAATTGAGACGTTTTGGGACGAGTTGTTGTGTAACGGGGTCCCGGATTCATCAAGGGCAAAAGGATAATTTTGCACCTTTGCCCTCCACTATAAATACAGACCTTTTTGTGTAAAAAAATCAGTTTTCAACTGAGATTAGATCAGTACACGTTTTTGGGGGAAAAGGGAAGAAAAATCCTAGGTTCTTGAAGCTTAAAGCCACCAAAACTCATTCCTAGGCCAAGATTTTTGCAATACTTCCTTCTAAGAAGTTGGTCCTCTCAACAAGAGTTATATTCTCACCGATCGGTTCGTCTACAAAGCGAACACAACTTCTTTGGTTTGAGAGAAACCATTCTAGGTATGATATTTTACTAAGTTGGGAATAAATTTAAGTTTTCTTGCCTTCTTATGTGTTGATTGAATGATTTAGGTATTTACTTGATGTTAGAAAATTATTTAGTTGGTAGTTTATTTAAAAACTTAGAATTAGTGGTTTAAGTACTTTTGTGTGATTTGAGTTTTTTTGATAATTTGTTGTTATGGTAAAGATATATATTAATTATATGTCGGATTATTATATTATACCTTATGTTCATGTAGAAAAACTCTTATGGTTTGAGAGTTATGATGAATTGGTTGTTTGTGTATTTGTAGTTACTTTGAGAAATTATGAAAGTAATTAATGTGAAGCTTAATCATATATTCAATCCATTGAATGGTGTTTTATATTCATGTGGACAAGGTGTTTGATGAAATGTTTCATAAAATTCACATTGAGAAAAATCAAGGCATCTTGGCATACATGAATCATTGGAACATGGTGTGTGTTGAGCACTTGGTGCTATGCATTATGAGGGTGTAGATCCTGTGGTGAAAAATCCAAAATTTGGCCAATGACAGTACTCGCGGGCTGACAGGGGCGGACCGTGAAGCGAGACATGGGTGGCATAGAGTTACATGGGTGTGTCATGCATATTGACATTGCATAGCATTGAGGGATTACGGGGTTATAGCATTTAAAATGTACACTTGCACATGTCACGCTTTAAATTTATTCCTAGTATTAGTATTTTGTCATACCAGCAGTTGAGCTGACCCATTCGTGGGATATCATATTTCAGATGAGGCTCCCGGTACTTGAGACTTGAGAAAGTCTTAAAGGAAGGAGAGAAAAGGGGCTTGATTGAATATTTGGCCCTTGGGGCATATTTTGTATGTATGGGCATAAGCCCAAATGACTTGTATTTTAATTTGGAAAAGTAATGGATTATATATCTTGGGTCATTTTAAAGTGTAAGGGTGTAAACCCAATTGACATTTGGGATGTTTTTATTTAATGAGCATCATATATGTATATTGGGACAATTATATGTATATGTTTAGAATAAGGGATGTATGTTTAATTTACATGGGTTGTGGCCACCGAGTGAGGGTGGATTATGATAACTTGAAATATTGTGAATATTAGGTGGGAAAAAGGCTTGAAAAATAAAGGAGGTTATGTCGAAATTTTATGAAAAATTAAAAGGTGTGAAAAGTGTGAAAAACACCATTCAAATAGGTGGGAAATATGTCAAAAGGGGGGTTTAGAAACCTTGAAAGAATATGTTAAAAATGGAAGAAAAATGACTTGAAAAACTTTGGGAAAACGTGAGAAATGAATGAGAAACCAATTTATCCAACCTAATAAACTTTCATTTACTTTTCTTATTCTTTTTCCCTCACTCCCCAGGTTTGTGGAAATTTGGGGCGTGCTATGGGGGTGTCATGAGCACATAATATTCCATATTTAACAGCCTCATTACATGAATTTTAACTTAAATTTTCATTTAATTACTTCGAGTTAGTCGAAGTTATGAATAATATTGAAATTTTTGATGTTTCAAGTAATCAGAGGGTAAATGATAGATTTCATAACCCTGCAACCAAGTGTGAATTAGTGGTGAAGAGATGGACACATTACATGAGGATTGGGAGGCTTTAAAGTGAAATAAATCAAGTAGGAAGTGGTATTTGGTATCATAGGCACCGGTATCTAAGTATACTTCAATTTTGGTACCGGCACCCATACCATTTGGTATTGGTACCTCTGTTTTCTACATTTTTTTACCATGATCCACTTTGAATATGGAAAATTTCTAAACATCAAAGTTGTAGATCTGGATGTCTTCTATATTGTTTCAAAATTTCAGCACAATCAGACTATTGGATCAAAAGTTATGACAAATTTACGCTTGAGCTAGCATCTCATTTATAACCTACTCATAGAAGGAATCCAAAACCTACTGGTAGATTTTGCCTACTAGACAAAAACCTATAGGAAACCTACCGTTAGGTTTTGACTACTGGAGTAAACCTACTGGTAGGTTTTGCCATCAACCTACCGGTAGGTTTTGCTGAAAAGCACCAAAATTTGTAACTCGTCCTCCACTTGCTTAAGGGGCCCACCATTGCTTCTCCCACGTATTTCCTGACATTTTCTACATACAACCATGCCTACAAGACCATAGTTGCTGAACTTTGAGGATGGAGGACGGGAAATGAATAGAGCGAATGAGGAAGGCATGGTGGGTGCAGGCTAAGCTTGTCTTAGCCTGTCCAATACATCAAATCGCTTCCCATTAATGGGAAGCCTGCACACACAGGCTATGGGGAGCCTCATGGAAGAAAATACAATATTCAGATTCACACAAGCTTGGAAAAGGGGGAGACTTCCTAAGCTTAGGAGTAGTATAGAGAGAAAAGGTCCAAGAGAAGAAGATGAAGTTCTAGAGAGAGAAAACTTAGATTTTTGTCTTGTCTTCACCCATTTCACTTGTAACAAGCTGTAAGACTCTTTTAATATTTTAATCTCATTTCTTTCAAGTTTAATTGAGTTTAATCTATTTTTCTTGCACTCTAACATTTTCTGTTGGGTATGCTCTGCAATTTCTTCATTTTGGTATGAAATGAATTTCTCTTTATAGTATTTTTTTTCAGAAGGTAAAATTTCTCTTTATAGTTTACTTCTTCCTAGCTTTAATATAGGATCTAAGTTTAATTCTCAACTCATTTTCTTTTTCATGTCTTCTACATTTCTCTCTGCATCATGAATATTTTTACTTTAACCATGAGTAGCTAAGCTTTAACTTTGCTAATCCAATGGAAAGTTCCTCCTGGTTATGCTAAATCAACTCTTTTTAATTCCTCCTTGAACTGTACTACGGTTTGATTTGACTAGGTTGAGTGTCGATGTGGTTGAGATTTCTTGATACACCGTAGACTTGTCATGGGGTATGCTTGAATCCTCACCTCCATTTTAGTCTTGTGCTTCCTGCGAATCAATTGAATGTCTAGGCACCATTGGAAGAACGTTTTGAGTTGATTTGACATTCCCATTGGAATGACCTTTTTGGATTAGACAACACATGTTTCCATGCCATTTCATCAAGAACACAACTCACCAAAACAAAACTCTAAAGATTTTTTCACATTTCATTTTTCACCAAAATCATCTTCATAATAATTCACCTTCCTTCCCTGAGGAGAGTACCTTGGAATACGAATTCCAAGTAAAACACGACACTCGAAAGTCTCTATGCGCTTGAGGAGTACTTTTGTTAATACACACACACATTTCATTCCCACACACCCATTATCCCATTTCTTGCATCATTTTGAGGGAGAGTGACACTCACATATCCTTATAAGCTATACACATATTACGGGATGATGTTCGGAGATTAGGAATGACGGATTACATCAAGTAGCACTTTTTAATTTAATCCAATGTCATAAAACAACTTTACAATATGTGATCCTTTTTTTAATGATTCAACTTCTTTTTGGTTGTATACGTAGATGTAGTCCTCCAAATTACAAAGTCAAAGACGATTGTGTAGATTTGAACTATTGGTAGGTAAAGAAGAGGAATGGCTCTTCAAGCTCTCTTCTCACCTTTCCTATCACCACAACCCTCCTCTCCCATCTTCATTCATAAGAAATTCCTATTACGCTTCTCACTTTTAAGTCTACTCGTTGTGTTGCAAGTGCCATAACTATTGATGATCACGTGATTAGTAGATGATCAACTACAAAGTGTTTGCAACTATGATTTTTTTCACTCACTTTCCAATGACTACAATTGAAGAGTCATAATTCTAGTTGGTCTATTACCCCAAGCTCCAGGGAACAAACGGTTCTTGCTAGTTGCAACTGATTACTTTACGAAATGGGTAGAAGAAGAACTTTTGGCCAACATAAGGTATACAAATACTAGGAAATTTGTTTGGAAGAACGTCATCACAAGGAATGACACATTAACCATTCTTATATCTGACAACAGGACCCAATTTGATAGTGGGCCCTTCAAAGCTTACTGCCAACAATATGGAATTCAGAATCGTTATTCCATGCCAACTACCTATAGAGTAACTGGAAGGCAGAAATATAGAACAAAATCGTCCTTAGTGGAATCAAAAAGAGGTTGGAGAAAGAAAAATTTAGATGGGTAAAAGAGTTGTCTAGCAAAGAAAAATTTAGATGGATAGAAGAGTTGTCCAGCATTTTATAGACATACCGAACCACACCCTGACATGCAACGGGGGAAACTCTATTCGCACATGCTTACAATATGAAAGCCGTGATACTATTGGAAATCATGTTGCCTATGCTCAGAATTGACTTAACAATGAATGGGAGTAATGACATCGCCATTGGCATAGAGTTGGATCTACTCGATGAAAAAAGGGAGACGGCGGTAGTTCGCATAGTTGCCTATCAACAGGAAATAGCTCGAGCCTAAAATAGGAGAGTTAATCCCAATGTGTTTGTACTTGGGGTCCTAGTGCTCAGACTCATCATCAGGGCAGCCCAGGATCCAATGGATGGGAAGTTGGGTGTTATTTCGGTGGGACCCTATAAGATAACCCGAGTTGGTGGAAATGAATCCTACAAACTCAAGAGTATGGGCCAGAGGCAGGTACCCCGACTTTGAAAGACAACTAATCTATGGATGTCCTATTTCTAAAGTGCCTTCAAGAATACAAACACCAAAGTACCTTCGGGAAATAGGGTGCCCCCCTATAGGACCGTACCAATAGGAAATATGAGATTACCTTTGTTAAGAATATATCTCTTTGTACCTCAAGAAAATTTTATTTAAAAGTCCATAATGGATTTGTCAAATTAGGATTTCATTGAACTCATCCTACTACCAATGCAATGAGGCAAAAATCCTAATAGAGGTAGAAGCCTAAATCAGGCGAATCCAACTAAACAGATCCAAGCCCAAGGTTAGGCATGATAATATAAACCAAATGGGTGATGATCAAAGTTAGATTAGATTGGTGGGTCAATGCATACGTAGAAACAAACTATTTGAAGAAAGGCCAAAGTGTTCTTAGAAAAATTTCCAAGTATTGAAAGTCCCTAGCTAAGTGCTTGGGACCAAACTCTTTGACGAAGGGCCGAGCAAAGACTATAACTTCTAAGAGTAAAAATATTTGCGAAGTATTGAAAGTCCTTAGCTAAGTACTTGGGACCGGACTTTTTGAAGAAGGAATGAGCAAAGGCCATAACTTCTTAGAGTAAATTTTTTTTCTAAGTATTGAAAGTCCCTAGCTGAGTGCTAGGGATCGGATTCTTTGAAAAAGGACCGAGCCAAGGCCATAGCTTCTTAGAGTAAATTTTTTTCTAAGTATTAAAAGTCCCTAGCTAAGTGCTAAGGACTAGACTTTTAGAAGAATGGTCGAGCAAAGGCCATAACTTCTAAGAGTAATTTTTTTAAAGTATTAAAAGTCCTAGCTAAGTGCTACGAACTAGGCTCTTGAAGAAGGGTTGAGCAAAGGCCATAATGATTTGCACTTTGTAGTGTGTCTGAATTATATTATATTATACACTCAAGTATAAGTGGTCAAATTTTAGTTTTCTTGGTTTTAAGTCAAGTATCAATCCCATGAAGATTTTTCAGTAATTTAGACAATAAAATAAATAAAAACAGTAAAGTTGTTGTTCGAAGCAGAGTATTCTTTGATAGCTTGTGATGTGATCTTAGTTTAACTAGTTTAAATGAATAAATAAATAAAGTGCGTAGATAAAGCAGATTAATGATAGGAATATAAAAGATACCCTTCAGTTTATGGATCCATATGCTTCATATTAGTTAATTACTGGAAATGCCACCTCACAACAATTAACTTCCATTTTACTAGACAGTCCATCGGCAGGTCTAATGTATATAAACCATAACACAGAAGCTTCTTAGGCGAATTTGTGGTAATAAATCATAACTCAGCAACTTCTTAGGAAAGTTGGTTATATCCACGTCAATTGATTAGCCCAAGCAAACTAGAAGGACAAGTCATTCATGAGGAATACTTGAGTTATTCACTTGATCTCATGATTTTTAATGCATATATAATAAACCATAACACAACCACTTCTTAGGTTAACTGGTGGTAATATAGCATAACACAACAACTTCTTAGGAAAGCTGGTTATAGATGTGTCAATTAACTAATTCAAGTGAACTAGAAGGACAAGTCATTCATAAGGAATACTTGAATTACTCAACATGTCATATGTAATATATATATACCAGTTAAATATCTTCAGCGTTCCGATGGAGGACAAGTCATACCGATAAGATTACCGTGGTTGTTAGACTGGAAATATAGTTAGATATAATAATGAAATAACCCTAATAGCCAGTGAGGATCATTTAAGTTTTGTACCATACATTAATAGAAAATCCTTAACGTTCCGGTGGAGGACAAGTCATAGCGGTTGCAACACCGTAGATCTTCAACTGTCTGGTCTTATGATAGAATGATGACATAATTTTAGGCACAACAACAAAATTACGTACATCACTGTATCATGCATTAAGCATATAATACATATATAAATAAACATATAAATAAAACATCAACATTACCATAATCTAACAAATATTATACATATGTTTACCCTATTTTGAAGGGTATAAAAGATTACTTACACTCAATTGCTACAGACAAGCAAGGAGTGCGGGTATTCGTCATTACAAGTGAAATTAAACGGTAAACTGTAAAACTTCTTTCACAAGGAATAATTGAAACACAACCATCTTTATTATCATTCAAGACAAAAACAAGTTGCGGTAGTTCAACTATTTGAATAGAAAGATACAATATAAATGTAGAAATACAGAGTAACCATAACAGTGTATCACGAACCAGCTATGAATTTCTCTTTCTCTTTTCTTTCTTTTCTTTTCTCTCTATGGAACTTGGAGGGCCGGCTGGTTTTTGAAAGGGAGGAAAATGATCTTGTGAAGCACGCCTTGAAGAAGGAAGCAAAGTGTAACACCCCAAAATACACCCTGGACGGCATTACATTCAATAACTCTTCATACCATGAGAGCACTAAGATAAACCATCAATAAAAAGACTTCCTAACAGTATTCCATAACATTTACATCAATATCCCAAAAGAATATGTCATCTTTGGCCTTTACATTCCCAATGAAAATTTACTATTATAGCGCATCGAAAATTACAAAAGAAATCTAGACTATACAGTGTTTCCAAAATAGTATTCTAGTCTAGAACAAAAAGTAAACGGCATCTCTAGATGTCCCAATCGGGATCCAAGTATCCCTCTAGTGAAGCCTCCCCGAGGTACGGCTCGTTAGCACCGAGTACATCCTCTAGCCCAACATCTGAAAAAGGTTCAACTGTAGGGGGTGAGCACGAAGCTCTATAGAAAAATTCTCCCAAACTCATACAAGGTTTAGAAAAGCAGATAAAGCGGTCGGTCTCATTTTTAAACATAACATAGATGCATAATTTTGAATAAAGCAGTGACATTAGAAAAGGATCTCAAGTTTATTTCAAAACATTACTTAAATGAATAAACGAGCAATCGCACACACATAATAATCATTAATGGTTATCAACAATTCCCCATAATTCTTTAGGTAGGTGGCATACTTTGTGGTAACCTCCACCTCCTTTTAGGTCACCTTGGATTCTCAAACATCCTTACCAGGAACCTCTTGAGAATGGATGAGCATCCTTACATGGAACCTCTCACCAATTATTACATTGTTTCTCAAACATCCTTACCAGGAACCTCTTGGGAAGGGGTGAGCATCCTTACAAGGAACCTCTCACTATAACAGGCTTATTTTTCAAGCATCCTTACCGGGAACCTCTTGAGAAGGGGTGAGCATCCTTACAAGGAACCTCTCACTCATGTGCGTCACCAACAACCCAACCAAACATACAATTTCACAATTATCTTAATTTACAAGCATTTATGTAAGATCCCAAAATATATCATGCAACAATTTCATAACCCACCAAGAAAAGTACATGAGATCACAATAGCATCATTTCATGGTTCGATATGAAACACTAAGGTTTTGAAATCAATAATTTAGAACAATTTAGAGAAAAGTTCATCTCTCTTGAAATCTAGGGTTTTTAATCAAGGAAAAGGATTCAAGGGTTAATCAAACAATGATATTGTTTAAATCATGGTAATAGTCACAAGGGTATTAAGAAACAAGGATTGTATAGCCTACATGTATAATTTTAAAGTGAAAAGATTACATATATATAGGCTCTAGCCTCAATGTAAGTGAGTGAGAGAAAACCCCTACCTTTTGTTCTTGAGAAGTTAGGTTTTGATGAACTCCAAGGTATGAATCCCTTCAAAGCAAGTGTTTCTCTCTCCTTTTCTCCCTCTCTTTTTCTCCTTTCTTTCTCTCTTAGGGTTTCTAAGGTTGGAGGGGCCGAAATAGAGCCAAAATAGGCGACCTTAGGTATTTATAAGGCTAAAATGGAACCAAGATCGCGACATTTAAGTTTCAGAATTCTTTCGGCTGTACCGGTACAATACTCTACCGGTAGGCTGTACCAGTAGCTCGAACTCTCTGGACCAAAGTGTACCGATACACTGTACCGGTGCAATACTCTACCGGTAGGCTGTACCGGTAGGGTTTTGCCCAGTTTGGCCTTTTTCCTCCGTTTTTCATTTCCAATCCATCCTAATCCCTTCCAAAATCAACCCAAACTTTCACAACATACATTTGTACCCCAAACATAGTTGCTAGAAGTTCTTTTATAATTAATGTCACTCATTCACTAGCTAAACTAGCTTTAACAATGATTTACACGGACATTCAAAATTTTTACTTTTCCAACCTATCGAATTAAAACACACATCACTACACATATCCACCCTTTTACCACAAGTAGTTTCTATATATTTTATACATATATAAAAGAAAATGTGGGGTGTTACACGAAGGCCCCTATTTATAGAGGGGGGGACTCACAACCAAAGGGGGTCCTAACCCCCACCTCCACTGTCCTAAAGGTGGTGTCTTGCAATAAATGTTAGGTGTCGTGCTCTGTTCTTGCCAAGTGTTGCCTTCTGATTAGTTCATATTTTTTTATTGCACTTTAGTCCCTCATAGTTTCAAGCCTTGCAAAATTACCTTGTATTTTCCAGTGTTTCTGCATTTGACCCTATAATTTCAAACATAAAATTGGTAATACTCTAATTTACACACAAAACTTTAATTGAATTTAATTAATAAGTTTTACAACCCTATATTAGATATATTATTGGCATTCTCCTGTTATAGATAAATAGGACAAATACAGATGCATGATTTCTGTAATAAAAAATGACTTTTTTTAGGTTGTAATGTGGCCATCAGTTTTAGGGTTTAAGAAATGATGTCTATGGGCTTCAAAAGCTACCCTTTTTTATTGTGGCACACCTCTTTTTATTTTTCCAAAACTTTATATTTATCATTTATATTTTTCACTTTCTTGGCTCTCTTTTTTTCAAATGGTCAATATCTTTTTCCTTTTCTCTTTTTTTTTTTATTTTTTTTCTTCCCTCTTTTTCTGTGATTTTCTATATCCTACGATATAAAAGTGGGTGCAAGAAAATTATGTAGTCAAGGTAGGTTTAATATATTTTCATGTGGTTCGGGTATTTTCGGGTTTCATACAAAGGATTCATATTTTTCAGGCTTAATTATGGCTGACTACGGATATAATTTTGTAAAAGAAATGGTCAAGGCTCAAAGATAATGAAAAAGAGCCTAAGATCATTTTTCATAAATTATACATTTGTATAATTCCTACAAGACAATGTTAACAACATAATCTAACAAGTGTTAATCAAAATAAAATTAATGAGATTATTCAAAGAAAAATTATCGTAGAAGCGAAGATGTTTACTCGAGTAGGTGTAGAATTTCTCTCCAAGAAAGATTGGCTCAAATTCTTCAATTGGTTATACATCTCCACTGTATATGCAAAGAGTGTAATATTTCACAAGGTTTCTGAAATAAAGAAATCTATTTATGCCTATAAGCATAAGTTTTAACAAAATATTAAGATAATATATAACTACAATATGAAAATCCAGCGTGATCAGATTAAGGCTATTTTTACAAAGCATAGGAATATTAACATAATTTAACTGTAAATTATATGAAATAACTTTCCTAATTTAAAATATAAGTTCCATATATAAAAACTAGTTTAAAACATAAACAAATTTAAAACACACAATATGTTCAAAACATAAAATAATTTCAAGTTCAAGTGCATAAAGTAAAAGATGAGTGAAATAGAGCAAATTGTTTTGTAGAATCTCCGGTATGTTTAGGAAGTAGAAGATTCTCTTCCAAGATGATCTTGAAATAATTTCAGTAGTTCAGTTTGATTTTGTTCATATTCATCCATGAGTAGATTAGTCTGAATAATGCTGGTCTCCACTTCTAATAAGATATGTCTATCAGTTCTGTCATCTATTGGGATGTATGGTTGATCATCTTGTGGCTGCTGCTTTTGTGGTATGAATTCCTCAGGTACCCAGAATGGTTCCTCTTCTTGTAGTGAAGGTATTCCTTGTTGGTTTTTTAGTTGTCCTCCATGACTCTTTTTCAATAAAGTTTTATCCACTACTCCAAGATGATCCACTGTCGTCCATATCGAATCAATGATCACGCCATCATTCCCACATAGCTGAGAAACTAACATAGCATATGGGAGTGTGAGTTTCTTTTTATCTACAGTGAGTATCATTTGGTCTATAATTAAGTTCGGCAGGTCAATTGTCCCAAATGCATATAAGAAATAAGTTTGCTCAGTAAAAATTTATTTCTTTTGGGCTCGGGGTAAAAAATTGTACACTGTTATCATATTTAGGATGTGGTATTTATCTGTTAGGTTCCCTTGCTTAATGTAATTATTAGGGCTTCCCCAAATAAATTCTGAATTTCCTATCAATTTCCTTCCTACTTCATTCAAATTAGGTAGTTCAACGTAAGGATATTGTGGTTGGGATTGTCTTTGCATGGGCTGAAAAAATTCGGCTATAGTAGCTGGTGTAACTTAAAAAAATATTCCCCGAACAAATACATGCAATTTTTTTTCCCTTTAATTTCAGCATTTCTGTAAAATTCCCGAATTAAGTAGTCATATGTAGGAACATATAACCTAATATAATGTAACCATCCTCTTGCATGGAGAATTTGTCTTATTCCTATGTTCTCAAAATCTTCATATATTACTGTTCTTTCAGAAATAATAGTTTTAGTTAGAAAAATAATATCATACCAAATTTGTTATTCAAAATTTAATATCATCAACTCATTGAAGGTATTTTTCGGTTAAGGTTGTTGTTGAGGTGCCTCATATTGCGGAGATCGATCCCTTTGTGATCTTGTCGTCTTAAATCCATATTTTTTACTGGTCTTGGTTTGCAACTGCAGATTACTTCTTTGATTTTCTGCAATTGTGCTTGTTTTCCGAAAAATTCCTGCAGTTTACAACATTAGATATAACTTTATATATTCCACAAAACTTTACTAACCGCTCGTTTTTTTCAAGAATTGGTTGTCTTATTTTTTTTATTTGCTATTTCTTATTTACTAATTTTTCTACTTATTCTATAGTTATTTACATTTATATACAATTATTCCTAAAACTATACATTCCATTGGTCATATTTAGTCGGTATCAGAATTATCTGGTTTAGTAACATTAGTGACACGGTTAATTTCAGTCCTCACGAATCTATTTAACATCGGGACAGAATAGGATGCATCACAGGATACACCTTGCTCTGCCCATCTCTAATCCATCATAAGCGATCTAAAGCTCGTCCTGAAATTGGTTTCGTACACTTATTATACCATCTCAGATGTTCTATACGACCACATCTTACATAAGCACAAAGATGGTTTGCTCTTCAGTGTTTAGCACGTGTACTTTTTCCACACATGGGTCGTGCTTGACTTTCAAAAATTTCTAAATTTTGAATATATCTAGCTTTTTGTATGATCAACATATGTATATCTTTCGGAACTTGTCGTAATACAATTAAACTTAACCAACATAATTTTTCATCCATTTTCAATTTTTAAGAAGAAATTTAAAATCGGCTTAATAATTTATTAAAAATTGACTCATTATCCGGTTCTTTAACGTTTATTAGTCCCAAAGACGAACATAATTTCTTTAAATTGTGATTATTATTTTAAACACAAAATTTAAATTCAAATTTACATTTTCCCATCTTAAATTATATCTTATCTGAAATGAAAAGACAGTAATAGCCATCATTGATAATAAAAATAAAAACTAGGAATCTATTGTGTTTCAGTGATTAGGATATCTGGCATTCACTCAGCAGATTTAATCTGTCAAATAAATTACACGTATTTAATAATCAAACAACATTATATATTTAATGCACATAGACTGGTTCAAAAAGTTGCATAGAAGTTACATTGTGCGTAAAACTATCATAATAGGGTTTAAGTCTTTGTTCATTTACTTTAAAGATATTCCTAGTTACTGGTAATTCAATTTCAATTGCCCCATGGTCAAATACTTGCTTAACAATATATGATTCGGTCCATCTAGATCTTAGCTTTCTAGGAAATAAACAAAGCTTTGCATTATATAAAATTAATTTTTTGAGATGGTTCAAAAGATTTTCTCATGATATTTTTATCATGAAAAACTTTGTTCTTGATTCAACAAATTTTGTGTTTTCATAAGCTTCATTTCTTAACTCTTCTAATTCATTGATTTGAAGTTTGCGAGTAATTCCTACTTTATTCGTATCAAAATTCATCATTTTTATTGCCCAATATGCTCTATGTTTTAATTCTACAGGCAAGTGATATGATTTACCATAAACTAACCAATAAGGAGACATTACTCAAATAGTCTTATATGCAATACGGTAAGCCCAAAACGCATCAGTTAATCTTAAAGACCAATCCTTACGATCTGAATTTACTATTATTTCTAAAATATATTTTATCTCCCTATTAGCTAATTCAGCTTGTCCACTTGTTTGTGGATGCTACAGAGTAGATATTTTATGAGAAATCATGAATTATTCATCAGGTTTTCAAAAAATTTATTACAAAAATGTAATCCACCATCACTAATGATTGTTCGAGGAATCTCAAATCTGGATACAATATTTTCTTTTAAAAATATGATCACTGTTTTGTGTTCATTATTTCAACAGGGAATTTTCTCTACCCATTTAGAAACATAGTCAGCTGCAACCAAATTATACATATATCCAAAGGATGGAGGAAATGGTTCTATAAAATTGATGTCCCAAAAATCAAAAATTTCAATAACTAAAATAGGGTTTAAACGCATAATATTTATTTTTGAAATATTTTTCATTCTTTGACATCTATCACAGTTTAAACAGAAGATATGAACATCTATGAAAAGAGTTGACAAATAAAATCTACACTATAAAATTTTAGAAGCGGTTTTCTTTGAAGCAAAATGACCTCCGCAAGCTTCAGAGTGATAAAATTGAATTACCTGACTAATTTCATGACTAGGTGTACACAATGTAAAACTCGGGTAAATTTAAACTTTTTCTGAAAAAAGGCAAAACGATAATTTGTCACCCTTATGTGTATTTAAAAAACTCATGTTCTAGAGCTCAGATCAGGAAACGGACTTCGTCATTGGATTCGTATTGAACAATCTAATCACCCTGTCAAATTTTATCGAATTCTGAGATAGTCAAATTTTTACACGTCGTTCGAGGCGACTACATGATGAATGACATTTTAAAATCCCCAAAAAAGTAATTTTAAAAATTTCCTTAACATTAATTTAAAGTTCAAATAAAATGAATTTGAACTTAATCCGAAATATAATGAATCGTTTCGGGACGAAAAACGGACCCGAAAGTAGGAAATATGCGGTGCGACGTGGACCGCACAATTAAAATTATAAATAGTGACTTAAATCAGATTTTTTGGAGAAATATTTTCATAATTCAGCCTTGTTCTATAGCCCAAGAGACGAGAAAAAGAATAAAAGGAAAAAATCAATCTTCAAGCCTTCCTCCTCCGATCTTCGAAGTTTTGTCACTCGGATTGACTCAGGCCAAGAATTAAAGTTCGTCTATGCGACGAGGGCTACGTCTACCTACCAAGAAAAGTGAATTTCACTGAAGATCCAAGAGGGAAACTTTGGAGAAATCAAAGGTTCTTGGGCTTTGGTTGGTGTTCTTGGAAGTTCTACTACTTCCTACACGCTACAAGAGGTTGGGTTCTTCCTACTTTGGTTTATTCCTACCATTTGGGCTGGTTTTTGGAGCTGTATTAGGGCCTATTTTTGGGCTGTTTTAGGGCCTATTTTGGGACTGAAATATGGCTAGAATACGGACAGCTTTATGGCCTGTTTAGGGGCTGAATTAGGGATTATTTTATGACCTATTTAGGGGTTGTTTTGTGGAGGAATTTGGGACTGTTTTTAGGCCATTTTACGGATTTTTTTTAGGCTGAAATTGTGCCTTGGTGATTGAGTGTGTTGTTGGCATAAAAATTGTGATAACATGCTTGAAATTGTTTTATGAAAATTGTCAATGTATATGCATTGACATTGTAGAAAATTATGAGAATTTTATGCTTATGATATAATTTTGTCATGAAATATGCGAAATGTATGGAATATGTTATCATTGTGCAATGGAACATCATATTGCATATGCACGGTAACATCGCATGATGTGGGTGTGTGCATAGTTATCGTCAACGCCACACTTGGTGAATGACGAGTGGACTCGATTAAGCTTGGTCGAAGACCTGGCCGAGTTGTACAGGTTGTATGGTGATTAGGGTTGGGGTTAGCAAGAAGGGACTAGAAGCTCCCTCGGGTGCAAGGCCCGGTGAGTGGGATACGCACTTCCTTGGCTTGGTCCATGAAGTATGTGGGTGTACGCAGAGCCCTTGGTGGAAGTCCATAAATTCCGAGTAGATTGGAGACCCTTGGTGTAAGCCCATAAACATTCACTCCATACCAAGATCTTAGATTGGTATAATTCATTTGATGTACAACATAAGTGACGGTTTCATACACATTGACACTTGCATTATGTTGTGGGAGTCGGTGAGGACTCGGGTTAAAATTGTATGAGTGAGTCTCATCTCATTTCATGGCATGACATGGTATAATCCCTAAAATGGGATTTCATTTTCCTGATTGAAAAGAATATTGTTTGTAAATTATTGCATGTGCACATTTCATATGCATCCAGGATAGGGAGTAGCCTCTATAGAAAATATTTTATTGGGCGTGGCTCACCCTATACGGGAAAATATTGCAGGTGTGGGAGACATACCTATTGACGGCTCTCATTCGGGGCCGCAAGGGTGAAAAGAGGCCAACTTGTGGCCTTTAACCTTGGTTTATGTAAAACTTTTGTTGAAACTATATTTGACATGTAATGTATGTAAAAAATTGTAATTGAGCTTTTATGGGCAAATTGTAATATAGTCTTGCATTTTTTGTATGAATATGGATAAATAGACGCGGTGTGGTCGATATTTACTCATAAATGGACTCGGTGTGGTCATTGTTTGATATTAGGCCTCGAATGGGTCATATGAATATATATTGCGTATGTTGCATTTTGGGTAGAGCTTCCCATACAAAGGAGACTCTGCCCAATTTTTGTTAAATTAAGGACTCAAGTAAATGGGGCATAACGACGTGATATCGAATTATTCGGTATCCATGGGTATTCCGTGGGTTGATGGGTAATCAATGGACACCCGGATTTTGGGGCGTCACACACAATGTCTTATTATTTAGTCCTTACAGTATTTAAATACATAAGGATCTTCCTAGAAAAAATTACGTACCTCACTTAGGAACTTATTTTTATCAGACCAGGTGTACTTGGAAGGAATAGTACCAATGGCTAAATAATTGGCTAAATCTACATGTCATGGTACTTCGGTTATTGCAAAAAGTTATTCATTTGGAAAGGTTTCTCTAATTAGAATAGGTTCTTCATTTATATCATAATTTAATCTTGACAAGTGATCTGCTACCACATTCTCTACTTCTTTCTTGTATTTAATTATAAGATCAAATTCTTGAAGTAATAATATCCAACGTAAGAGACGTGGTTTAACATCTTTCTTAGTAAGCAAATATTTTAAAGTTGCATGATCCGTAAATACTACAATTCACAATCCAACCAGATATGATTGAAATTTATCTAATGCGAATACAACATCAAGTAGTTCTTTTTCCGTGGTTGAATAGTTCATTTGTGCATCATTTAGAGTTTTGCTTGCTTAATATATAACATAAGTTTTTTTTTCTTTTCTTTGACCTAGTACAGCTTCTACTGCATAATCACTTGGATCACACATTAGTTCAAAAGGCAAAGACTAGTTAGGAGGTTGCACGATAGGTGCAGAAATAAGCATATTTTTTAATTTGTCAAATGCTAATTGACATGCATCATTCCATTCAAATATTATATCCAGACATAAAAGATTACAGATTGGTCTTGATATTGAACTAAATTTTTTTTAAATCTTCTATAACATCCAGTGTGACCTAAAAAAGACCAAACATCTTTTACGATTTTTTGGTGAAGGAAGATTAGCTATTAAATCAATTTTGGATTTATCCACTTCAATTCCTTTTTGAGAAACTATGTGACCTAAAACAATCCCTTGTGCAACCATAAAATGACATTTTTCCCAATATTAGACAAGGTTTGTTTCTTCACATCAAATAAGTACTTTTTTCAGATTTTTTAGACATAATTGAAATGAATCATCGTACACTGAAAAGTCATCCATAAAAACTTCTAGATGTCGTTCTACCATATTACTAAATATATTTAACATGCAGCGTTGAAAGGTAGCTGGTGCATTACATAACCCAAAAGACATCCTTTTATAAGCAAAAGTTCCAAACGAACATATAAATGTAGTTTTTTCTGGATAATCTATTGCAATTTCAATCTGATTATAGCTAGAATATCCATCTAGAAAATAATAATATGCATGACCCACTATAATTTCTAATACTTGATCTAGGAATGGTAACAAAAAGTGATCCTTTCTAGTGAGAGAATTTAGCTTTCGATAGTCAATACATACACGCCCACCTGTGACTATACGCATCGGGACTAATTCGTTTGCTTTATTTTGTATTAAAGTAACACCAGATTACTTTGGTACTATTTGTGTAGGACTAACCCATTTACTATCAGATATAAGATAAATAATATTAGTGTCTAATAATTTAAGTACTTCTGCGCGAACTACTTCTTTTAAGTGTGGATTCAATCTTCTTTGCATTTGACAAGATGGTTTAGCATCTTCTTCTAAATAAATGCAATGAGTACATAGAAATGGCCTTATACCTTTTATATCAGCTATTGTCCATCCCATAACACTTTGATGATTTTTCAAAACTTTTGTCAATTCCTTTTCCTGAATTTCAGATAATTTAGATGATATTATTACTGGGTGAATTCATCTTCTCCTAGAAAGATATATTTTAAATTGGTTGGTAAAATTTTTAGTTCTAGCTTAAAAACTTTGACATTAGACTCTACAAGTTTTGGTAACAATTCTTCGCATTGTAGATTTTTTATGGATGTATTTTTAGATTCAGTATCAGATATTGATTCCAATGTCAATAAATCTTTTTTCATAAAATTCTTTTGAAAAAAACTTTGAGTTAATGTCTCAACACAATTTGCTTCATACGGTTCTTCTTCTTCTTCTTCTCTAGGTTGTTTTGCACCTTTGAAAACATTTTATTCCAAAGTCATATTTCCAAATGAGATTTTTATGACTCCATTCTTACAATTAATCAATGCATTTGATGTAGCTAGGAATGGTCGACTCAAAATCAGAGGTATGTATTCAAATACACATCCCTGATAACATGGCTATGTGTATATAACGATAAAATCTGCTAAAAAATAGAATTGATCAACTTGGACAATAACATCTTCTACAACTCCTCGTGGAGTTCTTATTGATCGGTCTGCTAGTTGTAGTTTAACATTGGAAGGTTTTAGCTCACTTAATCCCAATTGAGTATATACTGAATATGACCTTAAATTACAACTGGATCCAAGATCTAACAGGGCTTGTCCAATTTGAAAATTTCCAATGAGACTGTGGGATTACCCGGATCTTTGTATTTCATAAGCATATCATGTTGTATTATAGTATTAACTTGTTCCGTTGAGAATGCTTTCTTTGGCACATTAGTTCTTCCTTTTAATGTGCAAATATCTTTTAAAAATTTAGCATAAACCGAAACTCTTTTTATTACATCCAACAAAAGATTATTTATCTTCACTTGTTTAAATAGCTCAAGAATGTCAGATTGATCCTTTGTAGTTTGAAGTTGCTTGACCCTTTCAGGAAAAGGTAAAGGAATAGGACATGGATCATCTTTTTCACTTTGTATTCACGGTTGCTTTTTGACTAAAGGTTCAGATTCAAGTGGTTTGTTTATAGGAATTGACTCACGTATTTTCATTGAAATTTTGGGTTTAATAGTTTTATCAATTTTCTTACCATTTATTAGTGTTGTGATTGCTTGTACTTGACTTAGAGAAGTTTCAGATGACACAACATTAGCTTGGTTCTGACATTGTGGAGGTTTAGGTTGAGATGGAAACTTTCCTTTCTCTGAACTACTTAAGGACTGAATCAACTTAGCTAGACGACTTTTAATATCTTCAATACTCTATGAAGTTTGAGATTTAAATTCATTGAATGCTTAATTTGTTTGAGTATTAAAATTCATTTGACTCTGAATAAATTGATTCATCATATATTCTAGATATCTTTTCTGAGGAAGTAGATACGGTTGATATTGTTGTTGATTTTGTTGCTGTGGGGGACCTTGTGTTTGATTTGTAAGTTATGTATTTCTCCAACTAAAATTCGGATGATTTCTCCATCCTGGATTATAAGTTTCAGATTATGGATTTGAATAAGGTTTATTATAAGTTGGAATAACATCCAATTTTTCAATTAATACTTCTTTAAAAGCAGGTATAGTTGGACATTCCCTAGCAGGATGTCCTGACAACGCACAAATTTCACACACTTGATCAGTAGAAGAAATAACATTTACTTGCTTAAGTTTTTTTATTTCCAAGGCTTCTAATTTTTTATATAAACTAGTCATTTTAGCTCTTAAATCATCGTCTTTTAAAATTTATTTTCCTCTTTCAGATGTAGATGGATTATTTTTCACAATGTTTGAAGATGTTGAGTCCCACATCGGGGAACTCTCTGAAATAGTATCAAAAAATTGAAATGTTTCTTTAGGGTTTTTATTCATAAATTCTCCTTAAGCCATCATTTCAACAAATTGTCGCATTGTAGATGGAAGAACATCATAAAAGAAACTGACAAAAGTCCAGTTTTCAAATGATGATGTGGACAAGCTTGGAGAAGATCTTTAAATCTTTCCCAATATTGATAAAAAGTTTCTTTTTCTTTTACACTAAAATTTATTATTTGACGTCTTAATGTATTAGTATGATGCACAGGAAAAATATTTCTAAAGAACTCAGTTTGTAAAGCTTGCCAACTATTGATAGAATTTGTTCGTAAAGCGTTAAGTCATTGTTTCGCTTTATCTTTCAAAGAAAATTGAAAAGTTTTAATTTGATTATTTCAGAGTTATCTTGCAGAGTTCCACAGAATTCTTCAAATTCTTTTATATGAACATATGAGTTTTCATCTTCTAAACCATGGAATTATGGTAGTAATTGTATGGTTCCTGGCTTAATATTAATATTTGGAGTGTTTGTTGGAAAAGCAAAACATGTTGGGACATTAGTTCTTGTAGGATGTAGATAATATTTTAATGGTCGAGTATTTTAAAGTACTTCCTGTTCTCCTGCTTCTTCCTCCCTAGATACATTTTGAGTCATACTTAGGTCGAATGATTCTTTTATAGATTTTAATGATCACGATGATGAAGACGAAGGAGTTGACTGATTTACAGAACCTACATATGAATGAACAAACAGAGACTAAACAAACAAACAAACTATAAACATAAACAAACAAATTAACAAAAATCTTTTTAATATATTATTATTATTTTATATATATATATATATATATATATATTTGTTTCAAATTACTTTAACTCCCCGGTAACGGCGCTAAAAACTTGATTCTCACTTTTTAGTGTATCTGAATTATGTTATATTATACACCCAAGTATAAGTGGTGAAATTGTAGTTTCCTTGGTTTTAAGGTCAAGTATCGATCCCCACAAATAGTTTTCAGTAACTTAGATAATAAAATAATAAAAATAGTAAAGTTGTTGTTTGAAGTAGAATATTGTTTGATAGCTTGTGATGTGAGCTTAGTTTAACAACTAGTTTAAAAGAATAAATAAATAAAGTGCGTAGATAAAGCAGATTAATGGCAGGAATATAAAAGATACCATTCAGTTTAGATATTCGTATGCTTCATATTGGTTAATTACTAGAAATGCTACCTCACAACAATTAACTTTCATTTTACTGGATAATCAATCGGCAGGTCTGATGTATATAAACCATAACACAGCCACTTCTTACACTAACTAGTGGTAATAAATCATAACTTAGCAACTTCTTAGGAAAGCTGGTTATATCCACGTCAATTGATTAACCCAAGCAAACCAGAAGGACAAGTCATTCATGAGGAATACTTGAGTTATTCACTTGATCTCATGATTGTAAATGTATATATAATAAACTATAACATAGCCATTTCTTAGGTTAACTAGCGGTAATATAGCATAACACAACAACTTCTTAGGGAAGCTGGTTAAAGATGTGTTAATTAATTAATTCAAGTGAACTAGAAGGACAAATCATTCATGAGGAATACTTAAATTACTCAACAGGTCATTTGTAATATATATATATATATATATATCTATATACCAGTTAAACATTCTCAGCGTTCAGGTGGAGGACAAGTCATACCGGTAGGAACACCGTGGTTGTTAGACTTGCAATATAGTTAGATAAAATATTTAAACAATCCTAATAACTCTTGAGGATCATTTAAGTTTTCTACCACACATTAGTAGAAAATCTTCAGCGTTCAGGGAGGAAGAATGTAAAACCCGAGTAAATTTGAATTCTTTTCTGAAAAATGGCAAAATGATAATTTGTCACCCTTATACGTATTTAAAATACTCATGTTCTAGGGCTCGGATGAGGAAACGGATTTTTTCGTGGGATTTGTATCGCAAAATCTACTCACCCTACTAAATTTTGTCGAATGCTAAGATAATTGGACTTTTGTACATCGTTCGAGGCGACTGCATGGCAAATGACATTTTAAAGGTCCCCAAAAATGAATTTTTAAAAATTTTCTTCAAATTAAGTTAAATTTCAAACAAAATTAATTTGAACTTAATCCGAGATATCATGAATCGTTTCAGGACGAAAAACGAACCCAAAAATAAGAAATATGCGGTGTGAGATGGACCACACAATCGTGACTATAAATATAGACCTAAAATCTGATTTTTTTTGAGAAAATATCTCATTTTTTCACACCCGTGGCCAGACAAAGAGAGAGAGAGAAAAGAGAAAAGACAAGTTAGTTCTTCAAGCTTCCTACCTCGGATCTTCGAAGTTCCATCGCTCGGATCAACTCGGACCAAGAGTTAAAGTCGATTACTGCGACAAGGTCTATGTCTATGTGCTAAGAAGAGTGAATTTCACCGAAGATCCAAGTGGAGACTTTGGAGAAATCAAAGGTTCTTCAGCTTTGGTTGGTGTTCTTGAAAGTTTTATTACTTCCTACACGCTACAAGAGGTAGGGTTCTTCCTACTTTTGTTGTATTCCCACCTTAAGGGGCTGTTTTAGTGGCTGAATTGTGGGCGGTATAGTGTCTGAATTGTGGACTATCTAGTGTCTGTTAATGGACTATTTTTATGGCCTGTTAGGGGCTGCTTTGTTGATTGAAATATGGCTGTATTTTGGACTGAAATGGGGCTGCATGTAGGCTATCCAAATGGACTATTTTTGGACTACTTTAGTGGCTGAAATGGGATTGCATGTTGGCTATCCAAATGGGTTATTTTACGGACTGTTTTTAGACCATTTTACGGACTGTTTTCAGGCCATTTTTACGGACTGTTTTTAGACCATTTTATGGACTTTTTTAGACCATTTTATGGACTTTTTTAGGCCATTTTATGGACTATTTTTAAGCTATTTTATGAACTATTTTTAGGCCATTTCACGAACTATTTTTAGACCATTTTTAGATCGTTATACGGACTATTTTTAGGCAAAAATTGTGCCTTGGTGATTAAGTGTATTATTGGCATAAAAATTTTGATAGCATGCTTGGAATTGTTTTATGAAAATTGTCAATGTATATACATGCTTGTGTTATATTGACATTATGAAAAATTATGAGAATTATATGCTTACAATATAATTTTGTCAAGAAATATGTGAAATGTATTGAATATGTAATCATTATGCAATGGGACATCATATTGCATATGCATCATAACATCGCAATATGTGGGTGTGTGCATGGTTATCGTCAACACCACACTTGGTGGATGACGAGTGGACTCGATTAAGCGTGGTTGAAGACCTGGCCTAGTCGCACGGTTTGTATGGTGATTAGGGTTGGGGTTAGCAAGAAGGGACTAGAAGATCCTTCGGGGTGCAAGGCCTGGTGGTTGGGATACGCACTCCTTTGGCTTGGTCTATGAAGTGTGTGGGTGTACGTGGAGCCCTTGGTGGAAGTCCAAAAATTTCGAATAGATTGGAGACCCTTGGTGTAAGCCCATAAACATCCACCCCACACAAAAATCCTAGATTGGTAAAAATCATTTGAGGTGCAATATAAGTGACGATTTCATACACATTGGCACTTGCATTGTGTTGTGGGAGTCGGTGAGGACTTGGGTTAAAGTTGCATGAGTGAGTCTCATCTCATTTCATGGCATGACATGGTATAATCCGTAACATGAGATTGTGTTTTCCTGATTGAAAAGAATGTTATTTGTAAATTATTGCATGTGCACATTTCATATGCATCTAGGGTGGGGAATAACCTCTGCAGGAAATACTTTATTGGGCGTGGCTCACCCTATACGGGAAAATATTTCAGGTGCGGGAGACACACCGGTGGACGACTCTCATTTAGGGTCGCAACTGACTTGTGGCCTTTAACCTTGATTTGTGTAAAAATTTTGTTCAAACTATATTTTGGCATGTAAAATATGTAAAGAATTGGACTTTTATGGACTAATTTTAATATAGTCTTGCATGTTTTGCATGAGCAAGAATCAATGGACCTGGTGTGGTCTACATTTACTCATAAATGGACCTAATGTGTTCATTATTGAATATTGGACTTTGGATGGGTCTTGTTATTATATGATGCACAGGTTGTGTTTTGAGTAGAATTTCCCTTACAAAGGAGACTTAGCCCAAATTTTTATTAAATTATGGACCCTGATAAATAGGGCATAACGTTGTGATATCGAGTTACTCGGTATCCACGGGCATTCCGCGGGTTGATGGTTAATCAACGGACCCCCGAATTTTAGGGCATTACAATGACAACCCCTATTTATAGGCAACCAAGGAAGCACAAGGTGGAAGATAAGCTTCAACAACCAAGGGTGGCCGTCTAGACGCCACCAACAGCGTTCGGACGGTGGTGCCTTGCATGAGGGGTCATGTGTCTTGTTCTGGGTCTTCCATGTGTCGTGTTTTGGGTCTTGCATGTGTTTATTACACTTTGCTCCTTTGTTGTGTCAAGCTTTGCAATATCCTTCCTCGTATTCTCTGATATTTTTGTATTAAACCCTGCAATTTAGAACATTAAATATTTTAAACTTTAATTTATGCACTAACCCTAATTAACCTAAATTAATACTTTTTAGTTATTTTATCTTACAAAGTAGTTTAATTAATTAGTTTAAATTAAATACTAGTTATGGTTAATCAGGAATGACTCGTCCTCCCCTAAGAATGCAAATTTGAGGTCAAATGGGAGCGATTTTAGTTTAGGCTTTGGCGGCTTGACACTTAGTGAGAGTGGCATTGTGCCACTTGGTGAGATTTCTTCAAATTTGGGTGCCCATGTCCCAATAGTGTGAATAAGGCAATTCTTTGGACTTTGATCATCATTTGTTGTCTCAGATGTGATAAGCTCCAATAGAGAAGATTCAATAGGATTTTCACAAAATGTGTTATCCAGATGTTCCTGTATCAGAGACTCAATGGAATTTATTTCTCTCACTTTCTTGTCCTCTCCTGGGTGTTTGGCAATATTAAAAATATTCAGCTCAAGAGTCGTATTCCCGAAAGTTAATTTCATGACTCCATTCTTTCAATTAATTAGTGAATTTGAAGTTGATAGGAAGGGTCGACTAAGAATGACGGGAATTTGGTTTTTTGAATGCATTGCTGGCTGAGTATCCAAAATAATTAAATCAACAGGAAAAATGAAGTTTTCCACTTGGACAAGTACTTTTTTGACATTAACCCTAGAAATTTTAAAAGATCTATCTACTAACTGGAATGTGACACAAGTGAGTTTGAGTTCACCCAGACCCAATTGCTAGTAAATAGAGAAAGGGAACAAATTGACACTGTCTCTAAGATCTAATAGTGCTTGTTCTATTATGAAGTTTTCAATGACACATGCCACATTTGGACACCCCTAATCCTTGTATTTGGGAGGGATTTTGTGTTGATGTAGGGCATTGGCGTGTTCTGTCAAGAAGACTCTTTTTTGAACATTTTGGCTTTTTTTTATTGTGCACAAGTCTTTCAAGAACTTGGCATAAGACGGAACCAGCTTGATTTCGTATAGAAGTGGGATATTGATCTTTACTTGCTTAAAAAACTCGTAATTTTTTGGCTAGTTATTCAACTTCTGTACTTTTTTGAGTCTATGAGGAAAACGAACAGGAATAGGACAAGAATAATCTTTTTCCCTTGATGGTTCTGGCTTTTATTCAATCACAGGTTCAGACTCAACTGGTTCAGTGACTCAGATTGAATCAGGTCTTGGCTTTGGAATTAATATGTCTCTTATGGTTGTGTCAATCACCTTGCCACTTCTCAGTGTAGTGACAACTTGGGCTTGGTTTTATGGGTTTTCCATGATTGAAAGATTTTCCACATGAAATTGGTCTTGCGGTTGTTTTGGTAGGGCAGGAAACTTGCCTTTCTCATGTGTGGACATAGAATGGGACAACTTTTGGATGTGGCTTTTAAAATTCTCGAAAGACTGAGTGGTCTGGGTCTTGAAATTAGTAAAAGTCTGAGTGGAACTATTTTTGTAGTTCATTTGGCTTTGCATAAACTGATTCAGTGTGTCCTCGAGGCTCCTATTTTGTGGTGGTTGGTATGATTGATATACAAGAGGTCCTTGAGGTGGTGGTTGTGAACCTAGTTGTGGGTTCATAGGGGTTGGTTGTGTGTTTCTCCAACTAAAGTTCGGGTGATTCCGCCACCCTGAATTGTATGTTTCAGAATATAGGTTGAAGTAAGGCTTGTTAAAGTTAGAAATTGCATTTGTTTGTTCCAACAAGACCTCTTTGAACGTCGAAATTGTAGGACACTCCCCATTAGGGTGTCCTGTCAGTGCACAAATCCCACACATTAGTTCTGTAGGAGGACCAACACAACTTGATGTATTTTTTTCATCTCTAAAGTTTCAAGCTTTCGAGACACGGCGGATATTTTTGCTCTTAGGTCATCATCATCTTTCAAGACATACTTATCCTCTGGGGAAGTAGATGGTTTGTCTTCAATAGTGGTAGAAGAGGTTGAGTCCCACATCTAAGAACTATCAGATACAGTATCAAAAAAATTGAATGCCTCCTCCGGACTCTTTCCCATGAATTCTCCTTGAGCCATTACTTTTACAAACTGACGTAGTCTAGTGGGCAAGGAGTCATAAAAAAATCCTAACAAAGTCCAATTTTTCAAAGCATGGTGTGGGCAAAACTGAAGAAGATCCTTGAATCTCTCCTAACATTGGTAAAAGGTCTCTCTTTCTTTAATCAAAAAATTCATGATTTGTCTTTTAAGTGCATTAGTACAATGTAGAGGAAAAAACTTTCTGAAAAATTCATTATGTAATGCCTACCAATGAGGTATTAAATGGGCTTTTAAAGAATTTAGCCATTGTTTAGTTTTGTCCTTTAAAAAGAAAGGAAAATTTTTCAACTTGGCCAGCTCAAAATTGTCTTGAAATGTTTCACATACTTCCTCAAAATATTTTATGTGTAGATATGGGTTTTCTGATTCGAGCCCATTAAATTGAGGTAGCAGTTGAACTGTCCTTGCCTTTACATTAAAGAGAGGTACATTTCCAAGAAAGACAAAACAAGAGGGGACACTGTTTCATGTGGGATGAAAATAATCCCGCAGAGTTCGAATGTTAGGCACTTCCCCTTCTCTTTCAGGAACTTCTCTTTGTCTGACATTATTTGTCATACTATTGTCAAAAGAGTCTGCAAATGATCTAGGTGAAGATGGTACAGACTAATTCACAGACACAACAAATTATGTCGGCAAATTTTAAAAATGAGGATCGTCCTCAGACAAAAAAAAAAATTAAAATTATACATAGTAAATGAAAAATATATACACAAATGAATGTCTTTTTACCATTTACTTTAAAACACCTTTTTGGTTCCTCGGCAACGGGGCCAAAAACTTGACTTGATCCGAAATGTGTACACCCTAGTGCAGGCTGTAGTAATAATCCGCTTAAGTCCGGAGTCGAATCCACAGGGAACTAATGTTGGTGTTTCAAACTAAGCAATGATACAAACAATAGTGACTGGAACCCTTGAGATTTAAATTTTTAATGTTTAGGGATTTTCCTTGGCCAAATATAAAATTCTTTCCAATAAGATTTTCTAGACAAATATGAGATAATCTCAAATGTAAAAGTCACCATTTAGCTCAAGGATCTGGACATGTAGTCAATTATCAAGTTTATTATACTTGTGCTTGGGAACTCAATTAACCACTGTGTCAACATGAAGTTAATTGAAAGATAAAGATGGATTGTGAGAATTAAGAGCATGGTTTCGATGTCTTTGTAGAGGTTTACTAGAATTGTCCGTGCCGAGACTCAACCCGTCTACAAACAAGCAAGTATTTCTACAAGACATCCAACCATTGTATTAGTATTTCATTCTTTAAATGAAGCGTAATAATGGTAAAGATTGAAATCTAGTCATAAAGATCTAGTCAAGGTACTTGCTTAGAACCAATGAGTCTTTCTATGCAAGAGTCAAATGTATCATAGAAAGTACTCACGGTTGTATAAAGTACCTTAGCTTTACTAGATGCATTCAATCATTCAATAAACAAGTGAAATATAAAGCATTAAGCATAAACGAAATGCATAAATATAACTTCCAGATGATTTATACATGTTCATCACCTCTTACTAAAGAGTGAATGATAAACCACTCACTCTTCATGGCTTTGGTAAAGCTAGAAAGTTGAATAATGCTCATCCCTCCAAGTAAAGGAGTTATAAGGAAAAACACACTACACAAGGAGCCGATATTCCACCATTCACGGCTTTGGTAAAGCTCTAGAAAAGTAGAATAGTTTCACTCCTCTAAGGGAATAAGGAAGCTCAAACAATGGAAGCAAATGAAATTAATAATGAAAGTAGAAGAAAGCTAGTCACTTTTGAAGGGTTTCCACCTCTACCAAAAGATGATTTATCTTCCTCTATGCAAGTAAATGTAAATATAAGTCTAACTCTACAACTAGCTCTAGCTCTAAAATTGTTGCCCGCTTTGAAGATCCCACAATGGGAGTCTCTATAGGCAATGAGGAGTGCACAAGGGAGTGTGAAGCAATAGTACAAGGTCTTCAAAATCTAAATGAAAGCTCCAAGGTCCAGATAGAAAAACAACTACTTTGCAGCCTGTCTGGGGACAACGTTCGAACGTTGTCTCCTGTCTTTGCTTGATGGGCATTCGAACGCCAAATGGAGTTTGAACCTCCTACTTAAGTGGCATTTGTTCTTCTGCGAGAACAACTTCCATATGTCATGTACCATTGTCCTTGCACTCAGTAACCTGGTCCTCAATAATTCAAGCCAACATTTGAATGTGGATCGGCATTCGAACGTGGTACTCAAGTACCTCTATGTTTTTCTTCTTAGCTGCAACATGCCATATTTCATCACTTTAGCAGTCTGATTTTCAAATAATTCAAGAGAACGTTCGAACGTGGATTGGCATTTGAACATTCATGTCTTGTTTCAAGCTTCTCCAATTTTCTTCCAGAATATGCTGGTGTTGCAAGAAAGTTTGATATTCATTGCCTTTGGGCCCTTGTACAATTTATGTCCAGAAATGTCATCATTAAAACTCTATGAAAGCATAATTAGTCTTAAAAAAGCATAATATGATGCTCATTTTAATTACTAATCAGTGCCAAGAGAAGCAAACGCCCGAGCTAATGCATTTGCCAAGTTAGCTTTAGCTTTTCAGCATGACCTATCTGGTACAACTTCTATCAAGATTCTACTTGAACCCAGTATTCAACCTGACGAAGACCAAGCAATGCCAGTTGAGGAAACCACATCATAGATGGACCCCATCATGTCCTTCCTACCGGACGGTCTCCTCCCAAATGACAAGAAAGAAGTAACAAAGCTGAGAAACAAGGCTGCGAGATTCAATGTTGTTCAAGGTAAGTTATACAAAGAGGTTTTTCCTTTTCACTAATGAGATGTGTTTTTGAGTTGGAGGCAGATTACATCCTGAGGGAAACCCAAGGGGCCATATGTGGAAATCACATCGGCGCTCAAACCTTGGCCACCAAGGCACTCAGGCATGGATACTTTTGGCCTACGATGGCCAAAGACGCGAAAGAAATAGTGAAGAAGTGTTAGGCATGCCAAGTTTACGAGAACTTGTCACATAGTCCCCCGGAGCAGCTCAAACCTATTTTAAGTCCTTGTCTTTCCAATAATGGGGGCTGGACATCCTAGGGCCCTTGACAATTGGTGTCGGACAATGAAAATTTGTCATAATCGCAGTAGACTACTTCATTAAGTGGGCGGAAGTTGAAGCACTGCAAAAATAACTGAGCAGAAAGTTAGGAACTTCATCTAGAAGTTGATAATCTGTCACTTCGGCATTCCCAGAGCCATAGTTTCAGATAACGGAAAGCAAATCGATAACCCGGGATTCATAGGGGTTTTGTGCGGAGCTGGGAATCAAAAACTATTTCTCGGCACCTGCACAGCCGCAATCCAATGGGAAAGCAGAAGTCACCATCCGAACCATTAAACTGGCATTGAAGTCAAGGCTGGAAGCTTCTAAGTCACAATGGGTTGATAATCTCCCCGTCGTACTATGGACTTATCGAACGACAGTATGAACAACAACGAGGGAGACCCCATTCAACCTTGCTTACGGAACCGAAGCTATGGTACCAGTCGAAGTCGGGGTTACATTCAGCAAGAACAGAACTCTTTGATCCCGAGCAAAATTAGATATCCCTGCAAGTCAACCTTGACCACCTGGATGAAAAAAGATACTACAACAGGTGAGTAAGGAGGAGAAACTTCAAACTAGGCGACCTAGTGCTTAAAAAACTGCTCCCGACAAGAATAGAAGTGTCACATGGGAAACTTGGACTGAACAAGGATGGACCCTATGTCGTGAAGAGAGTGGTTCGTCTTGGTAATTATAAGTTATAGAGCGAAGAAAGCAGAGACTTGCAACATTCTTGGAATGCAGATCATCTAAAACGTTACTACCAGTATGTCTTTTGGAATCTAAATCGATTATAAATTTTTAGTCTTCAATTCAATGAAATTTCACAAAGTTCTAGTCAATAAAAATATGCACAGTATAAGCTAAATAGAACGGAAAGCTTCGAGCTCTTCAGCAACTTAAATTCGGCTAGGATTGTCAACCTAAGAGCTTTTGCAAGCTCGAAAGAGAGCTTTTCAACTCGGAAAGTCACGAGTTCTTCAACCACGCAAATTCGACTAGGATTTTCAACCTAAGAGCTTTTTCAAGCTCAGAAGAGAGCTTTTAGCTAAGAAAAACGCGAGCTCTTTAGCCGCGTAAATTCGACTAGGTTTTTCAAGCTTGGAAGCACCTAAAGAGATTTTTCAGCACGGGTGTCAAAAAAGAGCTTATTGAACCAGCAAAGTAGAATCTAGGAAGTAAAAGGAAAGAAAAAATTATATTCATAAGTGCTAGAACATTTAAAAAGGAATAGGTGTGCAAAACAAGGAAAGATTTAAGCCCCCCAGCATTTTGCTTCGGAACATAAATCTCCTCCCTCAGACGGGCATTCTCGGCCCTCAGCTCATCTCGCTCTTTTTCAACCTTAGAAAGTTGTTTCTGGAGCCTCGCCTTCCCTATCAAAAACTCCAACTTAATGGCTGTAAGCCCCATCTCACCAGAGGAGGAATCTGATGATCGCAATGATAGGTCGCCTCGACAATGCTTCCCTAAGGAGGTGGTAGCATCCTCATAAGACCTGCTTGGAGAAGAGCCTACATTGAAAATAAGGAGGGGAAGATCAAGAATAGCGATTGGAAGGATAGTTCGGTTGGGACCAATCCCAAATAGGAAAAGATTTTGAGTTGTGACAAGTGAAGAGAAGGGAGTCATTGTAACGCCCCAAAATCCCCCTTTGATGACATTATTATTTAAAACCATTCACATTATGAGAGCAACTAATAAGATCCATACGTAAAAAAAAATCATTCATCATCCATAATATCTACAATATCATCCAAAGAATATACCAAACCATGGTCATTACATCTGAAAATCAAACTTAGTCTTGCAAGGGAATAAGCAAAGTATCATTCATACATTATTTCAAAATGCATCTCCTCGGGATCCACGCTTCCTTCCAATTGAGCTTTCCAAGCTACTTGCTCATCAACTCTCAACTCTTCCTCTAAACCGAAATCTGAAAGTAAATATTGTTCGTAGGGGTGAGCACTAAGCTCTGTAGTAACATCCTCTCAAACTCGAATAGGTTTTGAAAACATATAAAACAAGTCGGTCTCATTTCATAAATATCATATATGACTTTTGAAAGAAAACAATGACAGTACATCCTATCTCAAGTTTAAGCAATATCAATAAAGTAAATGAAGAAGTAAAACCAGTTCCCAACAATAAGCCACTTCCAACCATAGATCATTTCCAATAAGTTCCTGTAATAAATTATTTTCACAACAACAAACAATAACCCACAATTAGTACCATTACCCAAAATAAATATATTCGTATCCCTAATTATATATGTATCTTATGCATGTTGGTTACTTCTTAGGAATCTACATAACGACTCTACCTCGTTCAACCATCACAACCGCGCAATCTCAATCATTCCCCACAGGGTCAAATCACAAACTACTTTAGGAAGGCGTATACTGTCTCCCACTGCATTGACAAATCCTTCCAAGGAAAGGTATACCATCCCTCTACCTCGAACTTGCATGAATAATAGTGGTAGCTCTCACAAACAACAAACCACCACAAGTGTTAGACAACTATCTCACCCCCACTGGGATAGACTAACCTCTAACACTCTACGGCAGCTCTCGAAAGCAATTCAAGTACATCACAACAGACCATATAAGAGATGCAATACCAACCAGTTTTCTCAAATCACAAGTAAATCCAAAAACTCCCAATTTCATAGGTATTTTTACAATATATCAACTCAAGAAAAATAAGCAAGAGATCGTCAAAAGATAAAATTTAATTGTTCTAAACAAAACACTCAATTTTTTTTGAATCAAGACAAAGGAATAACAAGAGAAAATCCACACTTCTTGAAGAACTAGAGTTTTAAATCAAGAACAAATGAACATCAAGTTTTGATATCAAGAACAAATGAATATCAAGTTTTGATATCAAGAACAAATGAATATCAATTTTTAAAATCAAGAATAAATGAATATCAAGTTTTGAAATCAAGAATAAATGAATATCAAGAAGAGAAATTCATACTCCTTGAAAAACTAGAGTTTTGATGTCAAGAACAAAGGTTTTGTGGCTACCAAGCTATAATTTCCATCAAATATGGTAGGATTTGCAAGATCATCAAGAAACAAGGATTCTAATAAATATATATAAGATTTAGAGTCAAAACATATGTATATATAAGCCCTAACATCAAGGAACAAGAGTGGAAGAAAACCCCTACCTTTCTTCTTCCCTTGTGTTCTTTCAAAACTAGAAGTTTTGATCCTCTACAATGTGCAAATCCATCTTGATCTTGTGTTTCTCCCCTTATTTCTTCCTTTCTAAGACTCTCTTGGGTTAGAAATGTTGTATTGGAGCTAAGGGAGGTGGCACTATGTATTTATAGGGTGAGAAAATAGTCCAACCGACGTAAATTTGATTCTCTGATTCGTTGTTCACGTTCAAACGTCATTGGCGTTCGAATGTCACTTGCTCCCTGTACTTTTGTTTTTCCATCAGACAAGAGTACTGGAATGAACTATCATTCAAACGGACTTTCACGTTCGAACGTCATCCCAGTTTTTGCTAGAATTTCTAGTGAAGTTTTATAGGTCTATTTGGAAACTTTTCTTGAAATACACTTTTGTAGACCTAGAAATCTATTGTCTACTGTAAAATTTCAGCTCAAACGGACTTCAAGGTAAAAATTTATGATCAAATTACTAAGGCAGCGTCAAATTTTTTCCTACGCGAATTCTGTCTAAAATATGTTTCAAGTCCGGAACACTTCCTAACTTCTAATACACCCCATATTACCTCGCCTAACATTTTTATTTCTATTCTTATAATCTACATAGTTCATGTGTGCATCATTACATATATTAGCATTTCAAAAACATAATTAAGTTACTATATAACGATAAGAATGTGGGGGTTTACAGCCGCCTTGGCGAGAGCAAGCTGACAAACTCTGTTGAGCTCATCTAGGGTCAGACAGGGGCCATATGCACAATACAAGCACAGTTAAGATTGCATGAAAACCACCAAGCACAGGTCCCCCCGGGCGAAAAGAGAAGAACAGAAACCAAAGCCATCATTCCATGATAAGATGTTTTCTTTCAAAAAATTTACCACAGTGTGATGATCATTGTTGCGACATGTAATGACCTCTACCTATTTAGAAACATAATCCACAATAACCAAGATATAAAGATATCCAAACAATGAGGGAAAAGGGCCCATAAAATCAAGATCTTAACAATCAAAAACTTTCAAGAACCAAATGGGGTTTAGGGGCATCATGTTTCTTTTAGTATCCCCCCGCCCCCAATCATTGACATCTATCACATGGTATCATGTATCTTTTAGTATTCCTCCCAACTGTTGGCATCTATCACATGATAAACAAAAAGTATAGGTGTCTTGAAACTCACATGTCAGCCTTTAGAGATGATCTACCACCCATTTTTTACGCATTTCTTATCTTTGATTGTTAGGTCAAATTCCTGTAATAGGAGTATCCATCTCAACAATCATGGATTGACATCTTTCTTTGTGAGCAAAAACTTAAAAGTTGCATAATTAATAAAAATAGTCACTGAAGAACCAACCAAATAAAAATGAAATAACCAACCAAATAAAAATGAAATTTATCTAAAGCAAAAACAAAAGAAAACAACTATTTATCAGTGGTGGAATAGTTCATTTGAACATCATCGAGAGTCTTGCTGGTATAACAAAACACATAAGGCTTTTTATAATTTCTCTATCCCAATACTGATCCTACAACATAATCACTTGCAACGCATATCAATTCAAAAGGTGTGACTAGTTAGAGGGTTGTATTATTGGAGCAGGGATTAGTATACCTTTAAGCTTATCAAAAGATTTTTGGCATACACCATCCCATACAAAAGATACATCTTTACTAAGGAGATGACACATGGGTTTAGATATGACTCTGAAATCTTTAATGAATCTCCTATAGAATCCCTTATGCACTAAAAATGATTGGACATCCTTAACAGTTTTAGGAGCGGGTAAATTGCCTATCAAATCTACTTTGCTTTGTCAACTTTTATTCTTCGGCTAAAAAACATGTGACCTAACACTATGCCTTGTGCCACCATAAAATGACATTTCTCCCAATTGAGCACAAGATTGGTCTCCTCATATCTTATCAACATCTTTTCTAGATTATACAAAAGCAAATTAAAAGAATCTCCATAAAAAAAAAAAAAAAAATCATTCATGAACACTTCTAAAAACCTCTCAACCATGTCGCTAATCAAACTAAGCATGCATCTCTAAAATGTGGCAAGAGTATTACATAAACCAAACGACATTCTCCTATATGCAAATGTACCAAATGGGCATGTGAATGTTGTTTTCTCCTAGCCATGCCTCTATCTGGTTGTACCCTGAATAGCCATCTAAGAAACAGTAAAACGCATGGCCCGCAACCCTCTCTAAGACTTGATCAAGAAATGGGAAAGGAAAGTGGTCTTTCCTAGTTACAGAATTGAGTTTTCGGTAGTCTATCACATGCGCCATCTCGTAACAACTCCAGTAGGCACCAACTCATTGGCATCATTTTTTACTACTGTGACCCCAGATTTTTTAGGCATAACTTGGGTTGGAATGACCCATTTACTATCAGATATGGGGAAGATGATTCCTACATCCAACACTTTGAGCACCTCAGCCCGAACAACCTCTTTCATTTTTGGGTTCAACCTTCGCTACATTTGATGAGAAGTTTTTGAATCCTCCTCAAGGTATATGACATGATTACAAATTAATGGACTTATACCCTTGAAATTAGCAATGGTCCACCCAATGTCACTGTTATGACGTCTAAGGACTTCTAACAACTTAAAATTTTATAAACTTGCAAGCTTCGATTAAATAACCATCGGATATGAATCATCCTCAACTAGAAATACATACTTTAATGTAGATGGGAGGGGTTTCAATTTAGGCTTTGGTGGTTGAACACTAGATGAGAATTTCTTGCTACCACTTGGGACCAACTTTTCAAACTTGAGTACCCATGACTTGACAGTATGGACTAGGTAGACCTCTAGCTCCTTAGCTAGGCTCAAACAATCACCCTCTAACTCTGATGTAATAGACTCCAACATACAAGACTCTAGTGAATCCTTAAGAAATACTTTGTCCAAATGTTTATGTGCCAAAGACTCATTGAAATTCACTCCTCTCACTTCTTCTTCCTCATCCGGTTTCTTAGTAATGTTAGAAATATTAAGCTCAAGAGTCATATTCCCAAAATTCAATTTCATGATCCCATTTCTGTAATTGATAAAAGCATTCGAAGTTGTTAGGAATGGTCGACCAAGGATGATAAGAATTTGAATCCCTGAATGCATAATTGATTAAGTATCCAAGACAATGAAGTCAACTGGGAAAAAGAATTTGTCCACCTAGACAATGAAATCTTCAACAATACCCCTTAGAACTTTGGTAGACTTGTCTATCAATTTAAGGGTGATGCATGTAGGCTTAAGCTAGCCTAGACGTAGTTGTTGGTAGAATGAAAAAGGGAGTAGGTTGACACTGGCTTCAAGATCAAGTAACCCTTGCTGAATCCTGAAGTTCTTGATGAGATATTAAACTGTGGGACACCCCAGGTCCTTGTACTTTTTAAGGGCTTTGTGTTGAATTATGGAACTAGCTTGTTCAGTTAAAAAGGCCTTTTTTAAAATATTTTGGCTTCTTTTGACTGTGCACAAGTCCTTTAGAAACATGGCATAAGAATAAACCTGCTTAATGGCATCTAGAAGTGGTATATTAATTTTTACTTGATTAAAAAGCTCATAAATAGCAAGATGGTTTCTCAACTTCTATGTTTTCTTAAATCTTTGGGGAAAAGGAGCTAGAATAGGACATGGTAGTTATGGCTCCTTAACTTCCCTAGACTCATAATTCTGGAAAGACTTATGCACGCTGCACCATAGGTGTGGTCTCAATGTGTTGCGATGGTTTGACGGACTTTTCAATGACTTTAGCGCTTCTAAGAGTGGTGATGGCTTGAACATGCTCTTGTGGAAGTTCCATGGAAAAAGGATTACCCACCTGTTATTGACCTTGTGGCTATTTAGGTTGGGCAGAAAAAAAATGTATTTTCCTGTGTGGTCATTGACTGGGTCAACTTTTGGATATAACATTTAAGATCCTTGAAAGATTGGATGGTCTGGGTTTGAACTCATTGAAGGCTTGAGTGGATTGATTGTTATAGTTCATTTGGCATGCATAAACTGGTTCAGAGTGTCCTCTTTGCTATATACATTCAATCATTCAACATATAAAAGAAACATAAAACAATAAGAATAAAATGTACAACTATAACTTCCAAACAATAATTTACATGTCAATTACCTTTTACTAAAGAGTGAATGAGAAACTACTCATTCTTCATGGCTTCGAGAAATTTAGAAAAGTGAGTGAATCGCATCTCTCTAAGTAGATGAACTTTAGAATTACATATAAAATTACAAGAAATAAAATGCTTATCTACAACAAAGAATGAGTGAAATATTTTTCACCCTTCAAAGCCACAAGAGGGCTAGAAAGGTTCACTCCTCTAGGTGAAGGAGAAAGCTAGTGAAACTACAAGAAAAGTAAAAGAAGACTAGTTAATTTGGAGAGTTCTTTCCACTTCCAAAAGGTCCTTTTTCTTCAAGAGGATGGGGGTATTTATAGGAGAGGAGAACACAAAGTCCAGATTTGAAAAGATAACTTTGGAAATTGACAGTCTGGTAAGGGCGTCCGAATGGTATGAGAGCGTCTAGACGGTGGCTGAAAAAGACACCTTTGTAGCAACGACACTGACCATATCTTGTCTAATTTCCTTTAACTTCAGAGGGGCATCTGGACAGGATGGGGGCATATAGACGGTGGCTGACTTCTAGAATGTCCTTGAATTTAAATTTCCTGGCCATCCCCTCCATGTGTTTTGCCTCCAAACTTGGAACATTCTGATGCCTATGCGTGCATGTGCATGCTGACATGTCAACATGTTAAATGTGATTGGTGACTTTCAAAGAATAGGAAGAGATATCCGGTGTCTAGACTATATCCATTAGTTGCCCCCTTTCTCCTTGTGACCCCTTGAAGAGGTGGGTCATGAGAAATTTGCCTGGCCATGCTTCTGTCTTTGGTGATCACCTTTGGCCGTAATGTCTTTGGATCAAATGAATTTAGTTCGTTGGTTATGTTAAATGTGCCATCCTCGTCTTCTTCCTCCACTTCCATTTTTGATTTATTTGTATTTGTGTTTTTAGATTTTGAGTGAAGGGATTTTTCTCAGGAGTTTTCTTTTTTTTTTTTGTTCCCCCTTTTATGAACATCGATCCCATTACAATCTATAGCAATAGTGAGTCGGACAACGTTGTCAACCCTTACAACCCTCTTAATTCCCCTGGGAAGTTCTTTCATGAGACCCCTAGTTTTAGGAAATTGCATTTAGAAGGTTCTCCTAAGGAAATTACAAAGGCAATCTCTAAGCATCGGGGTCTTGTTTATCCTTTTGTTTCTGTGCCAATGTCAAGTAAAGTTAGGAGGGATGTCCATTTGGGTTTGTCTGACCTAGATGCAGACTCGGAACGAAATGAGTTCGTAGGTTTAAGGGATGAGGGCTCTGAACACTCCCTCTCTCCCTTTGTTGATAGGTCCTCCCTTAGGGAGGCTCACGAAATAGTGTCGTTATACAGAAAGTAGTATAGGGTCTTTGAAGTCATAGTATGGTATTCCAGATTTTGTTTGGCTACGAATGCCCTCTGCACATGAGTGGGCATGCTCTCCTTCCTTTGGAGAAGTGTGTTTCCCAGAGTTTGCTTTGTAGGCCGTACTTCGGTTTACCACTCCACCCTTTGTTAGGTCTGTACTTTCTTGGTTGGGTTTGTCAGTCTGATGGCACTATGGAGGCTCAGTAGTTTTTTTTTTTTTTGG
>CM042196.1:20509460-20546174 GCA_023539305.1 Ilex asprella
GGGGGGGGGGATTTATTCCATTATTTCAAAGAAATTTGTTTATTGCTATAAAGTGAAGGAGTGCACCCAGAAGGGTATTTCTATCTTAGTACTATGCAGGAGATCCCTAAGCTTGTGTCGGGGCTCCCTGACTCGAATAAGAACTAGAAGCCTTGGTTCTTCTATCTATTAGGGGAATGTGAGTTCGACCAGGATGAGGGACAGTCTAGAGATCGTGCTTCGGTGCCTACAGTTTGGGGCATTTTAGTCCCTTATGGGAGTTCCCTCTTATAGGGTGTTTTCATTTGCAATTTCGTTGGCCATCATTTGGGCTCACCTTTTATTCCCTTTTCCATAGCGAGGAGCTTTTGAAGTGGGTAGATCTTGCTGCGAAATTCTCTTGCCACGACTTCAAAGTTCAAATTGCAAAGGAGAAGAGTAAGCCTTTTTTTGGAGTACTTTTCTAGTCTTCTATATCTCTCTCTCTTTTTTTTCTTTTATTGATTGGGGGTTACTTTTCTTAGAATTTATGGGTCAACCTCTGGATAAGAAGGTTGTGATGGCTCTGAAGGCTAAGTCTGTTCTTAGTGGAGATCTCTCCCCTCGAAGAAATAGAAGCTTCCAAAAGGAGGGTTGATTAACCATTGGTTAATTGCATTTTATTGTGATTAAATGTGTTAGATTCCTTAATTTTTTAGTTTGATACTTTTTTTAGTTGTTTAATTTATTTTGCAAGTAAATTAGTCGATTTAAAGTAATAATTAATAAGGCAAGTGAAATAATCACTAGAGGAAGAATCAAAATTGACAAGGATTAAAGAGTCAAGATTAAAAAAAAATTGAAGATAAGACAACAATTTAATCCTTATAAGAGTCCAAATTAGAAGAAAACTCATTTAAAATTGGATTATAAAAGTATCCTAAAAGATAAGGATTTGACACATCTTCATTATTTTGGTCGTAATTTTAACTCCGGTATTTTATTGCCCTAATTTTTGTGTGGTTGGAAAGAAAACTTTAAGAGCTACAAAAGTGTATTTCACAAAAATTTCATGAATTGACCTTCAAATATGCGAAATTCAAGCTGAAATTCTAGAAAGATTTTGTACTCGTGCCCTAAGATTTTAAACACGAGATTTAACCTTTTTAAGACTTCTTTTTGGAAATAAATTCTTCCCAATCCAACCATATATCTTTTACCTATGCCTAAGATTTATTTTATTATAAATAAATGTTCTCATTTATTGAGAGATGATGATTATTATTCTTTTCCATATTTTTTTTTTCTAGTTCTATGACTTGTTAAAAGCCCAACTAAAGTTATGGGAGATACTTTCAATGAAACACGATATTTATTATTGATTCAATGTTGTTTTTAATGCATGAATTATTCTTTTAATTTAATTCTTATTTTTTAGTAAAATTTTTGCTCTGTATAATTTCTTGATTTGATGTGCCACGAACATCGAATGTTTAAGATTTCATGCGAGTCAAATAACTGGTTATTTTATACTTGAATTAATTAATTAGAATTTCTCATAAGATAGTTAATTTTTTATTTGCAATAAAATAAGGTTAACCTGTTGAAAAGCTTGATTTATCGTAGACTCTGAGCACAGTGAATGTTTATGATCTACAAGTAAATTTTTATATTTATTCAGATAATTTATTAATAATAACTTTTGATGTTTTTATATTATCACTGCTAAATATTCCGATTGAGATCACTCCTCAGCTGATTCTCAATTGAGTTCAAAAATTGGATCATTAATAATTATTGTGTGAATTTGAAAGGTTATCCCCGATGCTTTAGTATTTCAATTATTGTTTTAACCAACCCATCTTTGTTTTATTGGATAAATTCATACTCAAACAGATTTCAAACAATTTATTTTTATTTGTTTTGTGTTTCTTGTTTTCTTAATTCCCTATGTTTCGACCTCGGACTCCCAAAAAATTTATTACTTCACACAACATGTACTTGTGTGATCAATTCTAAAAGTATTACAAGGGTTCTTATTGATTCTTGATATCGGAGTTTCTGGCAAGACTCCTAACATGGTGGTCGTTATAGGGGTCGTTCCTACTGGGGAGAAGCTTGCAACTCTAGTCGTTGGCCTATCTTAGTAGACTGTGGGAATGAATGATCCTTTGGTGGCTTCTAGGTTGGGCAGTTGCAGAGTAATGCTACACTGACCAAATTTTGGGACCAAATTTGGAGCCCAAATGACATGGCAGCTGAGTTGGGCTCATTTATTTGGTGTCATGTCATTTGGGTCCCAATAAAAACTTCAAATCATGTGTTGCCATGTCATTTGGGCTCTAAATTTGGTCCCAAAATTTGGTCAGTGTAGCATTATTCATCCAATTGTCTGGGTTCAGAGCCGAGTGACTAGGGAGGTTGTATAGAAAAATGAAGGAATTGGGCCCTCTAGAGATCCATGCTCGAGCTTGTGAAAAGATGAGTGAGGTACATTTTTTTTAGTTTCCTTGTAGCTTTTGCTTAATGAGTTTTTTCTTCTTTAGTCTTCCTAAGCTTATAGTTAGTTCATTTTCTTTTAGTTGGTCGATCCTATCATATATTTTTAAAACTTGATAACAATAAAAAATAATGTAAGACCTAATTTAAAAATGAATTTGAAATACTTTGTCAAATCTGGAATTGAGAAACCATAACCTGCTTTGCTTTTTGATTCAAAACTGACTAAAATAAAACGATGCTATTTTTTGATGAAATTTCGTACACATACTCAATTAACCCTAAAAAGTTACACTTTCCAATTCATTGTTGGGGTTAATTATTTGTGATTCATGTTAAAATTGATGTGAATTATATGATTTGTAATAAAATGGGATGGATTAGAGAATAACACATGACACTTGGCACGTTATAATTGACACCCATGGGTTTCTGAATTAACCATCAACAAGCGCCAAGAGTTGTGGCACATGCATGGATTAGCCTAAGGCACATTCAACAGTACATGATTAACCCTAATGATGACCCCTTAAACCAAAATCTCACTCAACCTCATCTATTAAAGTCGTCATTAATGAAGGGCAAAGGTAAGTAATTCTTCCAAGAGGAATTAACAGGTGCACAAAAAAAAATCAATCATTTTTTTATTGTTTTTCACTCATACTTATTTATTGACTTAAGCATTAGAGGTGGTTCGGCTGGGACCACTCTAATTTCTTACTCCTAATTTTCATTGACAAGTCTCAAGATCTCAATAGCCAGAACAAATAATGACCTCTGACAACAGGTCACAAAACAACGACTTCTTCATAGGAGTCCAGAATAGATTTACTGATTGATCCATCAATAATCTTTGCTTAATAAATTTTTAAACCATTACACTATATTGAAAAGCACACTTTTCAAATCAAAGCTCTTTAGAGAACCAATAAAAAACAGAACCAAAAATATCACAACTCCATAAACTAGTTCCTTAGCCCCTTTCCCATAGTATTTGGATCGAAAAGACTAATGTTATTTGAACCTATTTTCCTGGCCTAATTCACTTGAAAAGCGATATCCAATTTTAGCCCTACAAAAAGTAAAAGCCGTAGGTTTTCCAACACATTCTGGAACAAGTGAACGAACACATATCTAGCAAACTCAGGCCTTCAATGTTCATCACTAGGGATAACTCGTACATGAAGGCACGGTGTAATGTAAACCTCATAAAATCGTGAGGTAAGTGAGAAGTGATGGACTTGGAGAAAGAGAGATTTTTTTGGGGGGGGGGAGAAGGGGGAGAAATTCGATGTGAATAATTTTGAGAGAGACATTGATAGTCGTTGGATGAGTCTATTTGAGACCATCAGATGAATTTATTGAAGTCTACCTTATTTTATAGTATAGATTCGCCCCCAATAAAAGTCCCAAATCTATATGTAATCATCATTACAATTACATCCACTTCCACCTCTATTATTACTAGGATTTGACTATGGTATCGAAGAGATAATTTTGTTACAGTACCTCAACTTTCATTACTTTAATGGGTGTTTTATAATTTTTGTTAGTCATCTTAAAACTAAAAAATTTATCAATTTTGTAGGTGATTTATCATTTTTATGGATATTTTAACACTGTTGTGAGTATTTTTACAACATTTGTAATAACTATTTTTATCATTTTTTTTTGGTAAAAAAAAATTATCACATTTGTGTGTATTTTTAATACATTTAGAGGTATTTTTACCACTGTTGTGATAACTATTTTTACTATTTTTTGAGTCCACAACAATAATAAAAGGACTCAGCAATGTAATAAAAATAACCACAAACGTAATAAATTGATGTATGATGCCAAAAAAAATCAATACCGTAGTGAAATCCTCATTGTTTAGTCACGAGAAGGCTTCCAACAGTGGAGAAGAGATTCGTTAATATCCTGACCATCCTACATGAGTCGGTCAATTTTTTTGCGCATGATTAAATAAATTTGAAGGGGGGCAGAGAGAGTCTGTAGAGATGGCTCAGTGGTAGAGGAATCGTAATGTATTCAATCTATCTTCAAGGACATGGGGTAGGAATCCATTTTGTTGGGTTTCTAAATTTCTTGTTGGGGCATTTTGGTACTTTATTCAATTTCGTTAGCTCCATTATCCAATTATCGGGACGAGGGTTTGAGTATAGGATGTCAAACGTGAAATCTATGTTATTACGTTATAAACTTCAAGAGATCTAACTATCTAGGTATAATTTATCATATATTAAATAATTAACATTATAATTAATTAATGAGTTAGAAGTTGTCAACTGTACGAAAATCTTAACTCCACCCTATAAAAACTACAGTAGAAACTATAAATATTAAAATTAGTACTGCAAAGCATATCTTAAACAAAACACAGTGTTGATTGATAGTAGTAAATATGGAGAATTATATTCAGGCTTCATGAAGTTTGTCACTTAATCACTCAAACTCCTTGACATTTAAAATATTATACACAGACCTCCTGAAGTTTATACGCGCCTTACACTTAGGCCCCTGCTATAAATATATCAGTTAATAAATTACACCCAGACCCCTAAGTTAGTAAACATATATTACTTAGACTCCATAAATTTAAAATATTATATTTAGACCAAAAATACTTCAATCAAAGAGAAAATATCAAATATTTTAAAATTTAAAATTAAAATTCATGTTCTATTGCATCTTTTATTGAAATAAAATAAAAAATAAAAATTCAATTTTTTCTTAAAAAATCGTAATTAGTGTATAATTATATTGTCTTTTGGAATTTAATTTGGTCGTTTAAACGATCAAATTAAAATACCAAACTACCCCAATTAAAGCTAAAATATATTATGTCCATTACAGTTTGACCCCTTATTTAATTTTTTAGTTTTATTCTAATAGATAGTATAATTATATACTAACTATGATTTTTAAATAAAATAACTAGATTTTTATTTTTGATGTTATATCAATAAATGACATAATAAAATATGAATTTTGGATGTAAAACTTATGTTCTATTATAAATGACTTAGACCCCTTGTTTGTTTTTTTTAATTTTCTTCTAATAGATAGCATAATTGTATACGAATTACGATTTTCTAAGAAAAATAAATTATTTTTATTTTATTTTATTTTAATAAATTATATAATATAACATGAATTTTGATTGTAAAATTTAAAATATTTGATATTTTATCTTTGATTGAAGTATTTTTTGTCTAAGTATAATATTTTAAACTTAAAGGGTCTAATTATTATATACCTACAAGCTTCAGAGAGTCTAAGTATAATTTATTAATAGATATATTTAAAGCAGGAGTCTAAATGTTACGCGTGTATAAACCTCAGGGAGTTTGTGTGTAATATTTCAAATGTCAGGAAGTCTGAATGATTAAGTAACAAACCTCAGGGGTTTAGATATAATTCTCCCTAATAAATACATCAAATCTCTTCACATCACAAGTGAGTTTCAAACTTATTTATCAAACTCATGTAGTTTTTTCAAAACATCAATCACAATGACACTTTCAATAGATTAGAGAGCAAAATCCATCTGCGTGATAAACATTGTACAGTCTAAAGACATCCAAAACTTGAATTTTAAAGTTCACGTTAGAGTTCAGTGATTAACTGCTATGTTAGTCTAACTTAGTTCGTTCTAGAGAGAAATAACGGGCGCAATCAATGGTCTCATAATCCCACCAATAAGGACTTATCATTGTGGTCTCTAAACACTCTCCTTTGTCTCCATCTTTTTTTTTTCAATAGCAAAAAAAAAAAAAATAAACGTTTTTAAAAGTTTCTAGGTTTGTAAAATAAAAAAGAAACGCATGGGTTTGGAAAATAAGATATATTTTTTAAGCATGGGTTTAATGAAAACTCCACCAGAAGTTTATTCTACTTCTAGCCTAGAAAAGCCACATACAGCAGCAGCAGCAACGGCATATACCAGCTCCAACAGGCAACATCAAATAATGTATTATTTCCTTCATTCACAAACAGATTGGTTCAGGAAAACATTGCAGAACTACATTTTACAAGCAGGCATCTTCCCTCACCAAAAGCACACGAGGATTCTTACCTATAAGGACACCCACAATCATTTTCCTTTAGCCATTGTAGAACAATTCATAATATAAGAGCCAAGTAAGAATCAAGAAATCTTACATTATATAAAGTTCTCAGGGAAATCTATCTTTGGAATTTAAACATAAGTAGCTAAATCTACAATGGTTTCAAATCTCCAACATTACAAGCTAAACAAACCAAAATAGACAAATCACTAGTGCCATAGTCAGATTACGGGTCAGCTTCCTGCCTGCTTAAGTACCTGCAGACAAGATGGCAAAGTAAACTGTTACATAACCATGGATATAAGAAATATAAAATTCCAATGATCTTAACAATTGAAAAGGCATTCAAATTTTCTTCTGTGTCATAGCATCAACAAATGTTCAGTTAGACTTTGTTTTTTTTTCAAAAAAAAATATTTTCTCCTCCTCTTCCTTCTGATTCTTTAGGAGTGATTTTCCCAGCAACCAAAGCTATCAAAGGACATCAAATTGTACGTTAAAATGATTGTATCTGCAGTAATGCATACTTCATGAACCTCGCAAAAGGTCAATGTCAATATTTCAGAGAAGGCCTATTGGGTTACCAAGAAAGACAAACTAGGAGAAGCCAATTTTTTATGACTTAAAATGAGTCAGCTGTATGAGGAATTATGCCTAAACTTTGAGGTTCGATATTGTGTCCAAGTTAAAAAGTGTGTATAGTGTTAAGATGGTTGAAATGTGGGAGAGAGAAGTGGAGAAGGAAGAGCAATATATTGAAGTAAATGATTAAGTACAATTATTACAAGTCATATACACAAGTATATATAGGGGAAGGAATGGTTAGGGTTTGCCCTAATGGGCCTCAGTGGGCCTAAGTCTATTATTACATTAACATCCCCCCTCAAACTCAAGGCGGTAAGTGGGAGGTGAACTTGAGTTTGGAAAGCAGAGAGTGAAAACGTCCAGGTGGATGAGCCTTAGTGAAAATGTCTGCTGTCTGATCTGCAGAACTGACGGATTGTAGGCGCACTGTATTTTGGGGAATGTGATGACGGATGAAGTGGCAATCAGTCTCGATGTGTTTGGTACGTTCGTGGAAAACATCATTGTGAGCAATCTGCATAGCACTCCTGTTGTCACAGTGTAGGATAGTAGCAGTAGGAGAAGAGATGTCCATGTCAGCTAGTAGCCATCAAAGCCAGAGAAGTTCTTGAGTTGCATCTGCCATGGCACGGTATTCAGCTTCAGTACTAGAGTGAGCAACTACGGTTTTCTTCTTACTACGCCAAGAGATGAGAGAATTGTCCAGAAAAAAACAATAACCAGTGATTGAACGTCTGTCGGTGGGATCTCCGGCCCAATCTATATCAGAATAAGCTTGTAAGAATGGAGCAGATTGAGCGGAGAAATGAAGCCCATGAAATAATGTACCCTTAACATACCGAAGAATACGAAGAACTGCCGAGTAATGGGTGGTCCGAGGAGCGGACAGGAACTGGCTGACCAGATGAACGGCATAGGCAATATCAGGGCGAGTGACAGTAAGATATACAAGACTTCCAACCAGTTGGCGATATAAGGTGGCATCCTGAAAAGGTGAACCATCAAGTGGAGTAAGTCTGATGTTCGGATCGAGAGGAGTGGTGGCAGTGGTGGAGTCAGTGATCCCAGCCTTAGAAAGGAGATCTGAGACATATTTGGCCTGAGAGAGAAAATATCCATCAGAACCAGATGAAACTTCAAGACCAAGAAAGTAGGTGAGCACGCCAAGATCTTTCATCTCGAATTGGCCATTGAGAAATTTCTTGAGTTCAAAAATACCATGTAGATCATCTCCAGTGATGACCATATCATCCACGTAGAGTAGAAGAAGGATAATACCATTGTCAGTATGGTGAATAAACAAAGCTAAATCATGAGCACTTTGAGTGAATCCAAACTGATGAATGGTAGTGCTGAATTTGGCAAACCAGGCACGTGGAGCTTGTTTTAAGCCATAGAGCACGGCGAAGGCCACAAACTTTGGTTCGCAGTGTGTCCAAACCAGGAGGAGTATGCATATAGACTTCTTCAAGAAGATCACCATTGAGAAATGCATTTTTGACATCCATTTGAAACAGAGTCCATATTCGAATGGCGGCGACGACAAGGAGTGTACGAACAGATGTGAGCCTCGCTACTGGAGCAAATGTCTCTTCATAATCAATGTCATATTCTTGAGCAAATCCCTTGGCAACAAGGCGGGCTTTATATCGTTCAACAGAGCGATCGGAAAGCGTCTTGATCTTAAACACCCACTTGCACCCAATAGGAGTTTTTCCAGGGGTAGATTAACAATATCTCAGGTATGAGTTTTGGTTAGGGCCTGAAGTTTTTCATCCATTGCTTTCTGCCAAAGAGGATCAGTACTAGCCTCCTTATAGGATTGAGGCTTATGCAGATGAAGTATAGTGGAAAAACAATGATAATCAGCAAAATGAGAAGGACGATGAGTTACCCTGGTAGATCTGCGGAGGTGCTCTAGAGGATGGCTCTCAAAGGGAGTCGGTGCAGACTCATCAGACATAGGAATATCCTCGGGCACGACCGATAGAGTCGAAGGGGTGAGATCAGCTAAGGGTTCTGTAGGTGGAGCTAGGTCTGGAGAAGTAGGATCAACTGGTGGTTCTGAAATGTGCTCAGTAGTACCTGAAACTGGATTCTCAGGAAATAACTCAATAGATGGATCAGTAAAGAATCTGGAGTTAGTGATGGTGGACATGTCAAATGACCATAGGGAAGAAAACATTTAATGTTCCCAAAAAATGACATGACGAGAGACACGAAGGGTTTTAGAAATAGGATCCCAGCAACGATACCCCTTATGTTCAATACCATATCCAATGAAACAACACAAGTGAGCTCTTGGTTGCAGTTTATTGTGTTCATGTGGTTTGAGAAGAACAAAACAAGTGCAACCAAATACTCTAAGTTGAGAATAATCAGGAGGCTTACCGAAGAGGCGCTCAAATGGTGACTAATTCTGGATTGTAGCGGAAGGGACACGGTTGATTGTGTATACTGCGGATAAGGCAGCATCACCCCAGAAACGTTCAGGGCATGATGATGAGATGAATAGAGCGCGAACGGTGTCAAGTATATGTTTATGTTTGCGTTCGGCCCGACCATTTTGTTGAGAGGTTCCAGGGCACGAACGGTGGGGAAACGTGCCATTTTTATGAAGTAGGTTTAGAAAAGCACGATCTTTATATTCCATTGCATTATCTGAGCGAAAAACTTTGATATTCCGAGAGAATTGAATTTGAACCATAGAAGAAAAATCAGAATATATTTCAAAGAGTTCAGATCTGTTTTTCATAAGAAACAACCATGCATAACGAGAATAGTCATCCACAAATATTACAAAATAGTGAGCACCACCCATTAATGTATGAGGAGAAGGCCCCCAAACATCAGAATGTATTAGATCAAAAGGTGCAAGAGAGATGGACTGACTCTCATTAAAAGGTAAAGCTGATTGTTTTGCAAGTTAACAATGAATACAATGAAAAGACTCGTGCTGAAATGAACCTAACTGACCACTAGAAATAAGAGAACGTAAACGGTTGGATGAAGTGTGGCCTAACCGAGAGTGCCACAATTCGACAGGTGAGAGTGCTGGAATTGATGCGGCTGATTGATTTGGGGATGGAGAAGATGGGACTTGGAGGTGAGTGAGCTCAAAGAGGCGTCCAACTTTACGGCCGGTTCCAAGGAGTTTTCCTGTCTGAGAGTCCTGCACACGACAACCAGTAGAAGAAAAATGCAACTCAAGTCCAAGATCACATAATTGTCCAGCAGATATAAGGTTAAGCGTAAGGTTAGGAACCAAATATGTGTCAGGGAGAGACAAATGAGAACTGTCAACATGTCCAGTGTGGCTGACCAACATATTTGAACCATTGGCAGTGTGAATGGTGGGTACATACTCATCACGAGTTTTAGAGAAAAATATAGAGGCATCAGAAGTCATGTGATTGCAACAGGCAGAATCAAAGTACCATCGAGATGTACCTGATGTCGCTGACATGGCGAAATTGTTACCAGTTTTATTCAGAGCCTCGGTAAGTGCAGTGCATATATCATTCCAATTAGGTGGAGAGCTAGATGAAGTGGGTGTAGCATCAGTGGCTACAGCAGAAACATTCTTTGGCTTGGAATAGAACCGATTGCGAGAGCCTCGAGAACGATATTGGTTCCCATTTGACTGATTTGCTGATAGAAGCTTAGGATAGTCTGCAAGATAGTGATCAGGTTCTCTACAGACTTTACACAGGCGAGAAGGACAGTTGAGCAATTCATATCCTTGTGAATGGCAATACCTATAGTATAAGGGCTTCGGAGATGGATTAGTCTTGACAGCTGATTTGGCAAAAGCAACTGGTGCTGCAAGAGCAACATCTGTATGAGATCCTTGTAAAATGGTAAGACGTGTTTTCTCACTGAGTAGATCAGAGAGAACGTCGTTTAGGGAAAGTATCGCGCCCCGGTGAAGAAGTGAAGCTCGTACAGGTTCAAATTCCTCTCGTAAGCCATCAGAAATTGCATAATGCGTGTCTCAATTCGATACTTTCCATGAACATCAGCGTCTTCTGTGCATTGCCAAGTTGGCTCACTGAGAGCTAATTGGTTCCAAACGGCAGTCATCTGAGATAGGAAATTGTTGACGGTTTGTCCAGGTTCTTGGCGCATGCTATGGAGAGTGGAAAGAAGACGATATCGAGTTGAGATATCTGCCCTGGTGTAGCGGTGCTTGAGAAGATCCCAAGCTTCTTTAGCTGTATGAAGTGTACCAAATTGAAGTTTGATCTCTGGGATAATGGTGGCCAGAAACCATGTGAGAATCTGATGATTTTTGCTATCCCATTCATCTAGATGCTCAACATATGTTGTATTATCTTCGTCGACCTTCTTCTTGGGTTCAGTAATATCTCCAGTCACGTACCACCATAATTTTTGCCCACGGAGGAAACCAGACATTTCTTGAGCCCACACAACATAATTAGATTCATCCAGAATAGTAGTAATAAATCGAGGCATAGATGAATCCGACTCAGTCATAGGCACAAAGAGAGAGGTGAACTAGTGTAAAAAATACTCAAATAAAGAAGAAAGTATATTCTGTGATTACCAAATCAGAAAACGGAGGCCGAAAATGGATTTAGAACGTCCAAAAACCCTAGGAACCACTTGATGACGTGGTAGTGAACTGATGACGTGGCAGTCAGCAGTGACGTGGTAGAAGGTACAGCTGACGTGGCGTTGACATGACGTTGACTAGGCTGGCATGGAGATGACTGGGTGTTGATGTGGCGCTGACTGGGTGCTGATGTGGCGCTGATGTGGCAGGGCAGTGTGGCAGGCAGTGGTGGCAGGCAGTGGTGGCGCATGATCTGGCTGCGTTCGGCAGTAGAACCTTCAGATGGCGCGTACGGCATCCGACTGAGATGAACTTTATGTCGTTGGAATCGTCTCGTCGAGAGGATTCCGATGATATATGATAAGATAGGGTTCGACCACTGATTGAGTCGTAGAGCACGAAAAACTGAGACACAGACAAGTGGTGATACAGCGAACTGTTGGAGGCGCGTGTGAGCGCGTTGGGCATCCGGTGGCGGTGATTTTGGTGGCGTTGGGTTCGTCTCGTCGAGACGAAGAAGAGGGTGTGGTGGGTGTTGATACCGGAGCTAAAATGAAGCCTACAGTAGCGACGAAAGTCTCGGCGGCAGCGGCGGAAGCTTTTGGGTTACAAAAAATTTTAGGAACAATAGGTCCAGAAAAAACTTGCTCTTGATACCATGTTAAGATGGTTGAAATGTGGGAGAGAGAAGTGGAGAAGGAAGAGCAATATATTGAAGTAAATGATTAAGTACAACTATTACAAGTCATATACACAACTATATATAGGGGAAGGAAGGGTTAGGGTTTGCCCTAATGGGCCTCAGTGGGCCTAAGTCTATTATTACATTAACAGTGCTGGTTAAGGAGTTCTCACAACCAAGACATCCACGGATTTTAAGTCATCTACCCTTCAAGAACGATAAAACATCCTCAATAACCAATCTCTGCATCTCAATAAAGTTACATCATATTGTGTCCAAAACTGAATGGCTGATGATGCAGGACAGAAACAACATATACGAGCACACGTGGTCAACAGTAGAAATAAGCATTTACAAGTCACATACGTAGGCACAAGCAGTAACATGGTAGACTGCATATCAAAATAGTACCACAGTTAAATAATGCATCATGTAAAGAAAATAGCTCCTATTGGGAAACTTTCAAGTTTAGCTTTCTGTTTGTTAACAGATTAGAAATGAAGACCAAGAAAAGAAAGAAGACGCGGAAGAAGAAGAAGATGAAGAGGAGGACGATGAGGAGCTAGAAAATGATTCAATACCGTTAGTTTGTCTTACGTGAATGACTCCTGATTTCACACTAAGAAATAACTAAGAGTAGCACTTATGGACGAAACACCTGCAACATAAATAGTCTCCAAAAAAAAAGTAAAACAGAAAACAGGTTTCCAGTCAGAATGGCTGCAGGATTTGTGAAGTCAAAACCACAAGTTGGGAAAAGACAGCATCAACAAGCACCAGAAATTTAGATTTTGAATCCCTGAGTCACTGAGTATAAAAATAACACTAAATCAATCGTTGCCAGTTAGCTATACAATACACTTTTCATACATGGAGAACTGTTTTACCAAACTATTTGAAACAAATTAGAGGTGAGATGACAAATAACATTTCTCAGCTGGTATCTGCTAGTCTAATCATGATGAAAGACAAGGCATGATCAAATCAGAAACATGATATACCTGTACAGCTTCTAATCTGAGAATATAGATGCAGCAACTAGTTCATAAGGAACATGCTTCAACAGCTGAGGCTCTTGGACACTGAACATCAAGCCTGTCAAACAGTTTTGCATAAGGGTAAGTCAAAGTAAGATTTAGAGGGTTGTTCACACCTTCTTCTTTGTACACTTTACTGCCTCCATCTTCTGTGTAAGCTACATCGTCGAAACCGCTTTCAATAGGCTCGTTCGTATGGATAACCTTACCAAACAACTGGAATGAACTAATACCTACTTTTCTTGAAGAGTTGTAGTCCTTTTTTCCAATTGCCTCTCCACTGGAGAAATGTACACTGCTCTGACTATCAGGTGATAAGTTGTCCGACTGTGAACTGCAAATGTTCAGCTCAGTAGAGACAGTTTTCAACTTTGGGGTCACGTTGTAAACAAGCTTATCAGTGCAAAGTTGATGGGTATTTTCACTTATGTGACTGGATAGACCAAACACACAAATTTGATCTTGCATGGCTCCCTGCATGCCAGCAGGAAAAGAATAATTCCTCAATGATTGATTCAAGTGCCCCAGCATTGAGTTACTTAACCCTGTTATCGGAAAGAAGAGCTCTCCATCTCCATCTGGTAGCAATGCAATATCCTGAGGGACTCTCAATTTCTTTGCAGGGGGAAGTGCTGAATACAGTGGCGGTGTGGCCACAACATACTCAACTTGCCGGGGGCTCACTCTCTTCACATTCTGTAGAACTTCAGACTCATCCCATGAAACCTGAGACAAAGAATTGAGAGTGCTAAGAGTATTAGAGCATTATTATGTGTGAATACTAGGTTGTAATAAGTAAACCATAGAGAGTATACGCGTCCTTTGTATTAGTACAAGATAACTATAAATACAAGATGTTTGTGAGATGTAGGTTAGGTTTTTAACCACTCTCTATTTCTCTAATATTGTATTATGTCAACTCTCGAAACGTAACATGCCATCAGAATAATTAGATCTAAAATTACTCAATAATAAATCCAATTAATCTTTCTTTTCGAGCGATTAATCTAATTAAATCATCAATTCTTTTTGTCTTCTTCAACTCTCTCTTTCTTGTTCCGTCACTGGTGAAAAATGGCCATGCCATAGGGTTGTTGTCTGACCAGTAGTCATGGCTAGTGTTTATGTTCATATCAGTTGTGGTAGGAGATGAAATCCGGCATATGGTGTTCGCTAGTGTGTGTTTTGTCGACGTGTGGTGTTCGTCGGTGTGTGGCTTGTCGACATGTGATGTATTTCGTTGTTGCCGAAGGTCAACGTCACAGTAGTGATCATTGTTGTCTGTTCTGTGGTTGTGTTGGTCGCCGGAGGTCTGCGTCACAGTGGTAGCTTCCCTCAGCGCTGAGTAATGGACGTGGTGTGCACTACTTTAGCATCCAGAATAGGGTTCCTAACCCTTGCAGCGAAGAAAACCTCTTCTTCTTTTGGGCTTAACATAAGCCAAAAATCCATTTAAACCAATCAACCAAGCCCACTGTCAGCAAAGCCCAATCAGCCCATCCATCCTTCAACCCAAGTGGTTCATTCAAACCAGCCCAGCCTGTATTCAGACCAGTTCAACCTCTTCAGGACCAGTTCGGTTTTGCTTAGACTGGTTCAGGACCGGTTCACCCTAGTTCATCTGAATAGCTGGTGGTCTCTGGTTCAGCACTCTAGCAGGCTTGCTCAACCCAGTTCAGGTTTTTGGCAGGCGGTTTTGGTCACATTCAACACTCCAGCAGCCTTGTTTAGTCTGGTTCAACACTCCAGCAGCCTTGTTCAGTCCAGTTCAATACTCTAGCAGCCTTGTTCAGTCTAGTTCGGCACTCTGCCCCTCATTCTAGTCCGATTCAGCAGACTTTTTTTTTTGATCCAGTTCGCAACCCAGCACCTTTTCTGGCCTGGTTCAGTTGCCTCCTATGTTGCCTCTATTAAGGTATGTTAATTATTTATTGTGTTTTTTGTTTGGTAATATGGAATCAAAGAGTGATGACCAGTCTTTCATTACTTCACCTGTGCCCACGACCTTTCCTCCTGCGGTTCACCTTACAGGTCTGATGACTTATGTTGAGCTCAATGGGATCAATTATGTTTTATGGTCTTGTTCAGTCCAAGTATTTCTTAAAAACAAAGGTTTAAAGAAATATTTAGTGGAAACTGCACCCCAGGAAAGTGATCCTACGTATGATCGGTGGGAACCGAAGGATGTCTTTACTTTTGAATAGTATCGAGACGAGTATTAGCTCTACCTTGCTTTATTTTGACACGACCAAAGCAATTTGGGATCACTTGGTCATTATATATTCTGGCAGTGGTAATTTCACTTGTGCTTATGAGGTGTGCCAACAGCTTTTTTTGTCTGGTCTAGGGTACTCTGTGTGCCAACAAGTTTGAAGACTACTCAACTGAGTCTTGATATATCCTTATCCTCCATTTTATTTCTCTCAATTTTTCTTTAGTTTACTTTCCATTAGCAATATTACCCGCTCTCTCAATTATTCAGTAACCTTTTTATCCTTTTTATTGCGTGTTTCAAGATCTCCAAACGAAGAGGAAGATTAGTACGGAACATGAAGCTGGTGGTCTTTTTTACTTTGACCCTAATCTGCGTACATGGGCACTCTAGACCTTATCCTCTCTATTTCAGTGGTATTGTCGTCTTAGTCATGCCTCCATCCAAAACCTGAAGTGTCAAATTCTAAGCCTTAGTTATGTATCATCTGTGTCTCGGTGGGGAGGAAATGCCCTGAGCCACGTGTCATTACCGCCTAGGACAACCACCCCCAAATTGATTACTGACAAAGCTACAGTTATTAGTCTCGAAACCTGTCTATTATATCATTGGTTTATCTTCCCAATAAGGTCAGAATAAGTGAGACACTCCACCAACGAGAGGCCAACACATAGCGATAAGTACAGGCTAATGGCTACATTCACAGGGACACCCTTGTTGACACACATTTGTCTTAGTCGTATACATTTAATGAACTCGCAGTGGAGAGACATCTGTGAAGACTTGAGAAGTCGAGAGCAAGGAGCATTTAATACTCTAGGTACCGAGCATTTAGTGCCTTTACATTGAAAAACGGGCATTAACTGCTCGGGAGCCTGAGAAAGGCCAAACAATTAATACTGGGCCGTTCCCCAAGCAAATCACGAGGCACATGGTCCCCTCTCTAACAGCCACCTACTACCTAAGCTATCAACAATGATTAGTCTTTGCAGGTATACATAGTCTTCGAAAGTGCAATACAAATGTAAGTGAATACTTCAGAGAAAATAGCAAATAGTGTCTTCTTCCCTTCTAGCAAATAACTGACTAGATCGTCGGAGGGGATACGCCGAAAAATACTCTGGCGTCCTTCTAACTTATTTTCTTTGTTTCAGTAGTTATTTGTACCTCGCCAGAACGAACAAAAGACCCCCAAGACAATTCATCAACACTCTTTAGACCACCTTTGGTCCTTTCAACTCATTTCATACAGCGAAAGGACCCTTGAGACTATTCATGGCCACCCATTAGGCCACATTTGGCCCCCTCAACTCATCCCTCGTTGTTGGAGTGCCACCTTTCTCGATAGACTTGAGTTCATCATGGAAGGGATCTATTACCCAAATATATTGTGCATAAATTTGCCAGCACAATCTGGCGCTGTCTGTGGGAAACGACCGAGCTCTCCGAAGAACAGTGACCATGGTGAATACTCGAAAAAAGGAAAGGGTGCTCAACACAGGAACCTCGACTTGCCAGTTTCTTCAGTTTCAAGAACGAGGGATCACGCTGGCAGTGTCCATAGAAGATTCTCCATTCATACGGAGCGAACCCGCCGGATCAATATAGGTATCGGGTCTGAAGGGTCCGCCCCATTAGCCCGTCAACTGGCTGAGGTAATCAAAGAAAAGTTTGGAAAGCGGTTGAGGTAGCAAAAAAAGGACAATGTGAATGTTCTCAACCGACTAGATGAGTTTACGGCATCCAACGGAGGATCCCAAGGCTTACCGTAGCCCCAGGAACCTTCCGTCAGGGAAGTCGAACCCAAAGACTTGAGGCATCACTTGAACAGCAAAGCAGAAAGTTCTAAGGCTCTGAAACGCCCGAGGGTTAAGGGACAGTTCCCGAGGCCTCCAGCCAAGAGGACTAGACCTTTGGCATGGAACGATCTCCATGAAGAGCTATCTCAGTGAGGGGCATGGAGGAGTCTGAGGAAGGATCAACCCTCTCCACTCGGCACGCAAGGATGAGAGATCCCGCGGAAAGATACCGGGAGGCGGGGGAGATTTCCCCTGAGCAGGGAGATGACCTAAGGGCTCGCCTAGATTACAAGAGGAGAAACAAGGTCGTACCGGAAGACGATACCGATGACGAATCCATCCGATCACCTTTTACAAAGAGTATCACGGAGGTGGAGATACCAAAGAAGTTTACGGTACCAAGGTTCAAGACTTACGATGGGCGGTCTGACCTTGAAGCCCATCTTTGACAATATAAATAGATGATGTCTTTATACCACTCGGACCGCTGGCTACTATGTCGAGTGTTCTCCATGAGTCTTGGAGACTCGGCCATGAAATGGTTCGAGACCCTTCCTCCCAATAGCATAGGGTCATGGAATGGGCTAACCAGATAGTTCTCCACCCGATTCATCACAGGTAGTAGGCGCCCCCAAAGATGTGGGGTTCATACTTATATTAAGGCAAAAGGAAAAATAAACTCTCCGACAGTATGCCACTCGCTACTGGGAGGAGGTAAACGAAATAGAAGGATGTTCCGAAGTCATGGCGGCTGCCTCCTTCAGGCTTGGACTCTCCCGGGACACTGACCTCTACCGCTCCTTGACCAAAAAGACATCAGCAGATATGGGTGAGTTGATGAACCGAATAAATAAATACTCTCGGATTGAGGACGAGATGGTGGGGGGCAAGGGAAAAATCCTCGCCTCTAGGAAGGAAAAGAGAAAGAAGACGCCCCTTCCTACAAGGGGTTGGTGCCCCCGTCCACTGGATCCTTGAAATGGGTCCATACAGTCTTCAAGGAGCCATTTACAGGCTGATCCATAAGATTAAAAGGGAACCGTTATTCAAGTGGCCGCCGAAGATGTTCGGTGACTCGTCCACCCAAAATCAGACAGAGAAATGCTCTTACCATCAGGACTTTGGACACCTGATCCAAAATTGCAAGTTCTACAAGGCTTTCCTAGAGAAAATGGTCTAGGATGGGCATTTAAAATAATACATCGAGGTGGCGTCAGAGGAGGGTCATGGAGCCAATGATCCTACTGCCATGCAAGACAATGTAATAGACGTTATCCATGTCTACCCGATGGAGCGACCAATGTCAAAAACCCTGCAATCAAATCTCAAGAGGGTTGCATTCACAAGGAAATTAGATGAAGGATACGGGGGTCAGCCGAGCAAGAAGCCTCGAACTGGCGAAGCAAACATCATCTTTTCTGACGCTGACCTTGTCAGCATGGTTCTCCCCCATAGAGATGCCCTTATCTTGACCTTGAAAATTGGAAACTTTGACGTCAAGAGGGTCTTGGTGGATTCTGGAAGTTCCTCAGAAGTGATGTACGTTGAAATCTTAAAGCGCATGGGGCTTGGAATACAGGACCTAGTCAAAGTTAGGACGCCCCTCGTTGGATTCAATGGATCATTTGCTCTGCCTTTGGGCAAAATTACCTTGCTAGTAACCACCGAACCTGTCACTCTCAACACCGAGTTTATGGTAAGCAACTCCGATTCCCCTTACAGCATTATCATGAGACAGACCTGGTTGCATGCATTAGGAACAGTGCATTCCACTTATCATCAAAAATTGAAGTTGCCTACCTCCAAAGAGAAGGAGCGCACCGCAGAAGATATCCGAAACAAATAACAACTATAGTCCGATGTCTCGGAGTAGACGACCCCCAAACGGGCCCGTCAAATCGCTCAGCGGAGGAGCTCCAGAAAGTATTCTTGGTGGATGCAAATGATTAGAAGTATTTCCTGATCGGTTCCACCATGCCCCCTGCCAAGCAAGAAGAAATAACCAATTTTTTTAGGCTAAATGCCGATGTGTTGGCCTGGGATGCAATAGACATGAAGGGAATGAACCCCAACGTGATAACTCACAGACTTCATGTCGATCCCACCTATAAATCGGTGAAATAGAAACCTAGATGCATGGCGCCACATCACGCCCAAGCTGTATACGGGGAAGTAGAAAAACTCCTGGAGGCCGACACCATCAGGGAGGTACAATTCCCAAAGTGGCTATCAAACACTGTTTGTGGGAAGAAGAAAGAGGGGAAGTTGCGCATATATGTGGACTTCACTGATCTAAACAAGGCGTACCCCAAGGATAACTTTTCCCTTCCAAATGTGGATCAGCTGGTGGACGCCACGGCCGAAAACCAGCGCATGACCTTTCTGGATGCCCGAGCGGGCTACCATCAGATCTCACTCTATTCCACTGACCAGGAGAAGACCGCCTTCATCACCCCGAGAGGGGTCTATTGCTATAAAGTCATGTCATTCGGTCTGAAAAATGCGAGGGCCACTTATCAGAGGGTCATGAACAGGATGTCCAAATGCCAACTAGGGAACTCAATGGAAGTTTACATTGACGACATGTTAGTCAAAAACAGAAGGGGAAAGGACCACTTGGTGTACCTACTTGACACCTTCTCGACCCTCCGAGAGTATGGGTTAAAACTAAATGCAGCAAAATGTGTTTTTGGAGTTGGCTTGAAAAAGTTCCTCTGTTATTTGGTGAGTCAACGTGGAGTCGAAGCCAATCCTGAAAAAAATACAAGCTATCCTGCACGTGCGATGTCCCCGCACCATCCGAGAGGTCCAAACACTCACGGGAATGTTGACCGCCTTGAGTCGTTTTGTTTCACGGTCATCCGACAGATGTAGACCCTGCTTTGGAGCTATCATGAAGTCCGAGAAGGACACTTGGTGCCAAGAATACGAAGGCGCACTCGACGGGATCAAGGAGTACCTCAGGGTCCTCCCAACCCTATGCGTCCCGAGCAGAGGGGAAATGTTGTTCATTTACTTAGCCGTATCGAAATTCGTCATTAGCGGATTACTTATCAGAGAACATGACCGCGAACAGAAATCGATGTACTACGTGAGCAAGGCTCTCCTAAGTGCGGAAACGAGGTACCTACCCTTGGAGAAGCTGGCATTAGCTTTGTGGTCATGATTGCAAGGAAGCTGAGGCATTACTTCCAGGCTCATCCGATTACCGTTCTGACGGACCAACCCCTGAAGGAGGTCCTTAGAAAGGCGGAGCTCTAGGGAAGAATCTCCAAGTGGGTGGTAGAGATAGGGGAAAATGACATCCATTTCAAACCCAGCACGGCCATCAAGGGCCAAATCCTAGTAGACTTCATTGTAGAATTTTCTAGGGAGCCTCCTCTTCTAGAGGGGACCACATTCTCGAAGAGGATCCTTCGATGGGCGAGCCAGACCCATCATGGAACCTCTGCGTTGAAAGATCGTCCAACAGGAAAGGCTCCGGAATCGAAGTACTGCTAGTCTCGCCAGAGGGGATGGCCACAGAACAGTCAGGGACTTGCTTTCTAATAAGAACAGGAGTCAGGCCTTCTAGAAAGGGTGTGGCCCTGAAAGTAGTCAGGTAGTTTTGGAGGGTTCCCTAGAAAGGTCGAGGTCCCTAGGTCGAGGCTCGGAGACCCCAGTCGTCAACTAACAGGCAAAGAAAGGCCCCCTGGATAGAAAATGACCCTTGACAAATGGGCGCTGATCAGTCAGGGTACCTAAAACGGGAATGCTTTACCACGTGGCAGCCTACAGGGCAGGAGTTCCTTAAGGCTCAAGGAAAATCAAGGGTATGCATGCACAAGTGCACGGGTGCAGGAGTTTCCATCTAAAAAAAGTATTGTAAAGGACCCCACCTCCACGGGCCGACCAAGGAGAAGTGTAACACCCCACCCTTCACATGGCATAATATTGTAAGCTTTGGGCCCACTGGCCCTCACGGTTTTGTTTCTCCCAATACCCCTGAGAAAAGGCCTTATATCATGTAAGGTGAGGGGCTTACTTATAAACCCATCAACTTTCCTCTCCCTAACTGATATGGGATACCAGGATCTCACAATCCACCCCCTTAGGGCTGCACGTCCCCTTGCAGTAACCTGCCAACTACCTACCCGCCTACTACACGCGAGCACGGTAGGGCCCCACCCTCGGTCTAGGTGAGAGTCGGCTCTGATACCATTTTGTAACACTCCACCCTTCACATGGCATAATATTTTTCACTTTGGGCCCACTGGCCCTCACGATTTTGTTTATTTCAATACCCCTGAGAAAATGTCTTATGTCATATAAGGTGAGGGGCTTACTTATAAACCCACCAACTTTCCTCTCTCTAACCGATGTGGGATACCAAGATCTCACAAGACGGATGAAGCTAACCGGAGTGAAAGGTCACCTTTCAATACCTCAAAATCGAGGGATGCTTCTATGATATGCTAACAGGGTCTGAAGGCCCGAGGGTCCAGAGTTCGAAGTTTACAAAACTCACCTATGAGAAATATAACTCATCTCTGAGAAATATATATATATATATATATATCTACAAGCATCAAAGGATCATATGAAAGCCAAAAGGGTTCTTACATTACCAGAAAGCGGGGCTTTGCGTCTCCGAGGCTACAAAAAAGAGAGAAACAAAAAAAAAGGGGGTAATTATCTGGCCCCCGGCATTTCCATCACCTCGCCCGCGACGTCATCATCAATATCCCCAAGAAGTATTTCGACGCTGGGGGATTCGGCGATGGCACCGACTGCGGAAGCAGGTGGAGCAAGGTTGCAGGTTAGCTCGACAGGAAACGAAGGGTCGGCCTCGGGCAGCTCAGCAGCAACTCCAGAAGGGGCCCCTGGGTCCTGTGCTTGGGCATTGACTGCTTCCTCAGCAGCGACCTCAGCGGCAGCCTAGAGCATCTCCTCCGACGACACGTATTTGTGCATTTGAAATAGAGGTGAATTAGAGGAAACACCAGCTGCTCGGAGTGCTTCATCTCAGCCCGCCTTAAAGAACTCCCTCATATTCTCATCGAGCGCAACAAGGACGTCATTAGTGCATTTGTTTCTGATCTCCTCTTCAGACTACTTATTGGTTTCCACCTCGGCCCTGACCCTTTCAAGTTCCTGGGTAAAAGCCAAGCAGTTCTCCTTCGACCTGCCACCCTTTTGCGCAACAAGGACGTCATCAGTGCATTCGTTTCTGATCTCCTCTTCAGACTACCTATTGGTTTCCACCTCGGCCCTGACCCTTTCAAGTTCCTGGGTAAAAGCCAAGCAGTTCTCCTTCGACCTGCCGCCCTTTCCTCGGCTGAAGATAGCCGCTGTGTTTGCTTGGTTATCATTATGCACAACCACATAGTGAATAAGTTGGCCCATGTGGGAAACAATATTAAAAGTAAATGTAGCAGTATTTCATCCAACCTAGATCCTACCAAGGGGGTGGCTATCATAGTTTGCAGAAAAGGCCCAATTTCTCAAAATATTTCTTCCAATGGCTTCTTTGTTAATATTTCTAACTCTAGTCTCAACAATGCCCAAAATGTCAAGATGATTTTCAAAAATGAGATTTTTCACTTCAACTTGCTTTAAGGGGTCATTTAGTCCTCTAATATTCCAAGTAGAAATGTTAAACATAGGGGAACAAAAATTCAAAAAACTCAGAACATCCTCAGTCTCTCTGTAATAGGAGGCTTTTTCTTACCCTTCTTCTCCTTGGTAATATTTCCTTTTATGTTCAATTGATGAGATTCAATGGATTGTTTCCTAGTTGCAAGGTTGATATCAACAATCAGTTGGCCTTCTTGAACCTGGAGGCTTTCAAAACTGGGAATCTTCCAATTTAATGGAAGCTTGAATTTGTGTAAGTATTATCCATATTCACATCTGTAAGGCTTAACTATTTAATCAATTTACTTGCCCTAAAACAAACTATTTAATCAATGGTGTCCAATGTTATTTGTCATTCTTAATTTTTCAAGATTCAGGAAATCCCAATTTGCGAATACTTGTTTATATGTTTCTTTATTTGATGGGTTTAGTGTGCCCCAATTTCAAACTTCCCTTCACCCCTCTCTGGGTTACTCTATTTTTAATGCACTTTAATTTCAATTTTTAATAATCCTTATTTTTACAAGAGAGAAAATATTTACTTTTTTATTTTTTATTCACTCATTGTTAAAATTTCGCAAGTAGAAAATTTTCCTATATGCACGTGAACTTGTAATTTTTCAATCTTGTGACGTTTATTACATTTTACTATTCATTTTAAATTAAAATTTCAGGTACGAGTCGAAGTTCAGTAAAAAAATATCAAAGAGGTTGAAGGGAAACTAAGTTTCAAGGTGTTAAACGTTGGCCACCACATAATTGGAATGGATTCTCGAGTCGGAAATATTAATTTGTGGTTAAAAGATTGGTCAACCAATGTTGGCATGCTCATGATATGTGGAATGAGTGGTATAAGAAAGGCAACTATTGCAAAATATGTACACAAATCAAATTATACAAGATTTGATTGTAGTAGTTTTCTTGAAAATACTGGTGAAGTTTCTAAAGAAACCAATGGTGTATTTCCTTTGCAAAGACAATTGATTTCAAATATTTTACATGATGAAGCCCTAGAAATTTATAGTTTTGATAAGGGAATTGCGAAGATCCGACGGCCCTGCACAATAAAAGAGTTCTTCTTGTTCTTGATGATGTGGATGAAGAGGACCTATTTGACACAATATTTGGTATGTGAAATTGGCTTGCTAAACGAAGTAAAATTATCATAACAAGAACGCGAGAGAACTTGATTAAGGATCATGGAATTCGTGAAGTTCATAGAGCTGAAAGAAGGGAGCTATAATGACTCATGTGAGCTTTTCAATTTGCATGCTTTTAGACAACCCCCCCCCCCAGGAAAGCTATGTGGAGCACTCAGAAAGGTTTGTACACCATTGCGAAGGGCTTCCTTTTGCTCTTAAAGTCTTGGGTAGCTCTCTATCTCGACAAAGTTTAGAGATATGGGAAAGTACATTAAAAAAATTGAAAGAAAATTCTCATTGGAAAATTCTAGATAAGCTTAGAATAAGCTATGACTCTTTACCACATGACCACGATAGAAATTTATTTCTTGATATAGGTTGCTTCTTTGTTGGCAGGAATGAAAGTTACATCATTGCAATCCTCGATGGATGTGATTATTATACAACAGTTGGGATTCATTTGAAATGTATACCTGATGGCTTTCATATGGATAACTTGGTTGCTCTTGACATGCACAATTGCAAGTTGAAACAAGTATGGAAGGAAACCAAGGTATGGTAATCTCTTTTTCTCTTCCTATTCTTTCGGAATTCTAGTGCTTGTTTACTTGCATGAAAGAAGAAACCTTTACCCTTGTCTCACTGTTTTTTAATAGGTTCTTGGGTCACTGAAAATCCTCAATGTGAGTCATTCTACTCACCTCACCAAAATTTTAGACTTCTCGAAAATCTCCAGTTTGGAGAAACTGATTCTAAAAAATTATTCAAGTTTTGTTGTTGTTGATAAATCCATTGTAAACCTCGCTAGACTTTTTTTGTTGAATCTAAAAGACTGCAAAAATTTGAGGAAGCTTCCAAAAAACATACGTATAGTAAAGCCTCTCGAAGAACTAATTATTTCAGGTTGTTCAAATCTTGTCCAGGTGGCAGAAGAGCTAGAGAAGATGGAATCATTGCGAGTACTTTGTGATGATGGAATTGAAATAGATAAATTACTCTATACCAATAGTGAGTTCACACAATGGTATGCATTCATGTTTCCTTGGATACCAAAACAAGAAGAAGTCTGGAAATATCATGGACTTCTTTACCAAGCTCTTTAGTAATCTTAAGTCTTGTGAATTGCAATCTCTATGATTCTGCTTTTCCAAAGGATTTTGGTAACCTCTACATGTTGCAAGACTTGTATCTAGGAGGAAACCCAATATGTAGCCTACCAAATTGCATTAAAGATCTTACAAGGCTCAAGAAGCTTGATTTATCTTGGTGTCCAAAGCTCCAGCAGATTCTATGGCCATCGCTTATTGTAGAAGAATTTTTTGTCACAGAGTGCAGATTATTGAAAAAAATATCATACAAAAGTACAACTAGTCCACAAACAATATCACATGGTGCTTGCATAAAACTAAGTTACGTCCAGTGGGGCTTCAAAATAGAAGCGGTATGGAAAGTTGATCTGGGATTAATTAACAATATTGGCTTTTTCAACTTGAACTACATGGAAAATGTTCAAATTGTTTAGGCATGAAATAACCACCACCAACCTCAACAAAAATAGTTTTTTTTATAAAAAAAAAACTTCTTTTATGTATGGATTTACCTTCCCCATTTTTAGACTGTTCAAATTGTGGTGATGACAAACTTAAAGAAAAAAAAAGTAGAAGACCACAAGGAGGAAAAAGAAAAGGACCACGACAAAGAAGGAGAAGAAATAGAAGAAGAAAGATCTAGTGTGACATAACAATTGTAGCTATTGGAATGGAGAGGCTTGAAAGGTAACGACATTTACAGACCCTAGACAGCAGAAAGTGGTGTTGTGGTGGTTGTTTTCTGATCAATCAACGAACCCTAAACGGAACTTCACATTGATTCCTAGGGAAAAAATTCATTCTTCAATTAGCTACCGATGGCAGGGGCTATTAGTGGATTTTCAAACCTCCAAGTAATTATTTGATGTGCTTTATACCTTATGTTTGTCAACTTCATATTGAAACTCTTGAAATGGGTTTTGTTAGCGTTATCAACATCAACATGTGACTGATGTTGAACAAGTCAAGTTTGTTTTTTTCAAAGATACGCCTACGTTCACTTTTTCAATAAGTCAGGAATTGTCCTAGTCCTACGGAGGTTGTTACAGCACGTTGCTACGCATGTTTAGAGTGACTGGTTATCTTTATGTTCCTATTTTTGATAAGTTATGTTGATGGTTTTGCCTATAAAAAGCTTGTGTCAGGTGAAGTTTAAATTATTGAGTCATCATATAAATAAAAGTATTGTTTTCCTCCTCTATTTGTCTCCTTTATTCAGTGGTTTCAACAATTGGTATCAAATCAAGGTTCAAGAGGGACTTTTGAGAGTGTTTGAGAGTCAAACACGTGAGGAAAAATAAGAGTGACAGACGGTCGTGGGAGTTCCATACTACTTGCATAAAGTTTTTTTTTTAGATGGGTGATCTTCAAGTCATTGGCGGAATCAAAAAGCTCAATAACCAAAATTACAATGCCTGGTCAACATGCATGATGTCTCACATACAAGGCCAAGACATGTGGGAGGTTGTGAACGGATGCGAAATTACTCAATCGGAGGGTGAGGATGTGAATGGTACACTGCGAAAATGGAAGATAAAAGTGGGCAAAGCGATATTTCTTTTAAAGATAACGATCGAAGGAGATGTGCTAGAACAAGTTGGAGATGCCAAAACCCCTTACGAAGCTTGGAATACATTCGTCAAGCTATTCTCAAAGAAGAATGACACGAGGCTCCAACTTCTAGAGAGCGAGTTATTGTCAGTAGCGCAGCGTGACTTGACGATCGCTCAGTACTTTCACAAGGTGAAGTCGTTATGCCGGAAAATTTTCGAGTTGGATTCAAAAGCTCCAGTCGATGAAACCAGGATGAAGAGAATAATCATCCATGGTTTGAGACCAGAATTCCGAGGCTTTGTTGTTGTAGTATAAGGATGGCAAAATCAATCATCATTTGTTGAGTTTGAGAATTTGCTTGCTGGTCAGGAAGCCTTGGCTAAACAAATGGGAGGAGTTTTCACTCAAGGGTGAAGAGGAAGCGCTTTATGCCCACAAAGGTAGGTGGAATTCCAAGTAGCACACTGTTGGCAGAACTAAAAAGAATGAGGACAAGACAAAAAGTAATCAAGGTGAAAGGAACGCCCGTGTTGAGGGAGATTCGAAGAACCCTAACACCAGATTTTTTTTAAGAGAAGTGTTATAATTGTAGGTAGGGGTGTTCAAATTTTCGATTGGTCGTAATTTTCTACCCTACCCAACCCTATCCTACCCTACTGAACAGCTAGCCACAAAAATCGGGTAGGAATGCAAAAGAATTTTTGGTCTTCTGATTAAATCGGATAGGAATGCGGAATACCCATCAATTTTTCCATTCCTACCCTACCCTACCCGCAAAAAATATATTTAATTTTTTATATTTTTTTAGTAATTGAAAAAGTATTTGTGTGGTATAATTTATATTATAACATTGTTATTATTGTGGATGTTTGAGTTGCTAAAATATGAACTTATTTTTTGTGTAGGTTACATGATTTGTGGTGAAGTGGTGATTTATTGGAGTAGTTATGATTTTAATGTGTTCCATATGGTTTAAATTTAAAATAATTGTTGTTATATTTGTGTAATAATTATGATAGATTGATTTTCATGCTTTCTTGTGTTTTATTGTAATCGTTATTATAGTTGTTTTAGATTTAGTGTTATTAATTTATAATGTTGTTAAATTAATGCATGTTATTTAATTGAATTATTAAAATGATCCAAAAATTAAGAGCTACAAAATTGTTTAGCCGACTTCCTACCCGATTAATTGGGTAGGAAGTCGTGTAGGAATACCACACCTGATCGGATAGGATAGACTAAGAAAAAATTCTTCCGCAAAGTATCGAGTAGGAAGACGGAAGACTATATTTCCTACCCATAGGGTAGGGTGAACACTCCTAATTGTAGGAACAAGGGTCATATAGCAAAAGATTATTGGTCGAAAAAAGGGTTTGTGGAAAGTGATGTTGTTTCTTCCAAAAGCAAAGATGAGTGGGACGTTCAGGCATCTTTTTCTGCAAGAGAAGAATCAACTTTTACAGCAACAACATCTGAATAGATTGATTATGAGAAAAATTGGATCATTGACTCAAGCTGCTCAAATCATATAATGGGTGATAAAGAAAAGCTGCAGGATTTGTCAAAGTACAAGAGAAGACGCATGGTGGTGACAACGAACAACTCAAAGCTACCAATAGCTCACATTGGTAATATGATAGTCTCTCCTCAACATAATACTAATGATGTGTCGCTTCAAAATGTCTATCACGTCCCAGGTATGAAGAAAAATCTTCTCTCGGTAGCACAATAAACGTCTTCAGGCCATTTTGTTCTGTTTGGACCACAAGATGTGAAATTTTATCTTGACCTTGAGATTATAGAAGAGCCGACGATGAAGGGACGTAGACTAGAGTCAGTATATGTAATGTTTGCAGAAATCGCATATGTAGACAAGACTTGAAAGAATGAGACAACAGATTTATGGCATATGCGATTAAGTCACGTTAGTTATTCCAAACTAATTGTGATAATGAAAAAGTCAATGCTGAATGGACTTCAATAACTTGAAGTGAGAAAATATACAATTTGTGCAGGATGTCAATATGGCAAAGCGCATCAGTTGCCGTATGAAGAGTCAAAATGGAAAGCAAAAGGGTCGTTAGAGTTAATTCATTTTGATGTGTTTGGACATGTCAAACAAGCCTTTCTTAATGGGATGAAGTACATGATGACCTTTATTGATGAAATTTTCAGGTACGTGTGGGTGTATTTTAGGAAAGAAAAATCTAAAACTTTCTCAAAGTTTAAAGAATTCAAGGAAATGGCGGAAGCACAGGTTGATAAAAGAATCTGTTTTCTGTGTACTAACAATGGGGGAGAGTGTACCTCAGATGAGTTTTTTACTTTCTCCAAGAATGCCGAGTACGCCGTCAATTCACATGTGCCAACACTCCACAACAAAACGGCATAGCAGAAAGAAAGAATAGGCACCTAGCAGAAATTTGTCGAAGTATGCTTCATGCAAAAAATGTTCTAGGACAGTTTTGGGCAGAAGCAATGAAGATTGCAGCTTTCGTGATCAATCGGCTTCCTCAACAAAGGTTAAGTTTTTCCTCACCCTTTTAAAAATTATGGGACATAAAACCTACAGTTAGCTATTTTTGAGTTTTCGGATGTGTTTGCTATGTCTTTGTATCTAATCATTTACGTAACAAGATGGACAAGAAGGTTGTTAGGTGTGTCTTTGTAGGATACGATAGTCAACGAAAAGGGTGGAGATGTTGCGATCCTACAACTGGAAAGTGTTACACATCCCGAAATGTCGTGTTTGATGAATCATCTTCATTGTGGTCCTCAAAAAAGGAGATATTACCAGATTCAGATGTTTTTAAGGATGAGTTGCAATCTGCTCAAATCCAACTAAACTTATATGAAGTTGAAAATGCAGTTGATGGTGATATCGGAGATGGAGAAATTCAAAGCCCTTGGCAAACTGGTGTGCATGGACAACCAAGCAAAGAAGGTGAGCCTAGTGAAACAGAAGCACCAATTCCACTCCAAAGATCAGCAAGAACCAAAAAGCCAAATCCCAAATATGCCAATACTGCCATAGTAAAAGACACAAATGCAAAAGAACCAAAGACATTTGCAGAAGCATTTCAGAATATAGACTGGAATAAAGCTATGGAAGATGGAATTGCAGAATTAAAACAAAATCAAACTTGGGAGCTCGTGCCAAAGCCAAGAAATGTAGAGTCTATTTCCTGCAAATGGGTTTATAAGCTAAAGCGTCGCACGGATGGATCAATTGAAAGGCACAAGGCTCGTTTGGTAGCTTGAGGATTCTCTCAAAAATATGGACTAGACTATAATAAAACGTTTAGTCCAGTTGCAAAGCTTACAACTGTACAAGTCTTACTTGCACTTGCAGCTAGCAAAGATTGAAACTTGTAGCAGATGGATGTGAAGAATGCATCTTTGCATTGAGAGTTGGATCGGGAGATCTATATGAATCAACTGATGGGCTTTTAGAGTCAAGATCATCTTGAATATGTGTGTAAGTTATATAAGACACTCTACGGATTAAAACAAGCACCCAGGGTATGGTATGATAAGATTGCTGAATTTCTAACTCAAAGTGAGTATTCAGTAACACCTGCAAATTTTAGCTTGTTTGTTAAAGCTGATGGAGGAAAGTTGGCTATGGTACTTGTATACGTAGATAATCTAATCATCATTGGAGATGAAGTTGAAGAAATTTGTTGAACGAAGGAGAACTTGTCAGTTCGTTTCCAGGTGAAAGAACTTGGACAACTTAAGCACTTTCTTGGGCTAGAGGTGGATCGTACACAAGAAGATATCTCTCTGTCAACAGAAATATGTCAAAGATTTGTTGAAAAAGTTTGGGATGCTCGAATATAAGCTGATCTCAACATTGATGGAATCGAATGCCAAAATGTGTGCACACGAAGGCAAAGACTTGAAAGATGCAACAATGTATCGAAAATTGGTGGGTAGTTTTTTTTTCTTAACTTTAACCTGACCCGATATCTCTTATGTAGTTTGTGTGATGAGTTGATACATGTAAAATTCAAAGAAGCCTCATTTGGAAGCAGTTCGATGAATTCTTAGATATGTGAAGGATACAATTGACTATGGTTTGTTGTACAAGATAGGTGAAGATTGCAAGCTAGTAGGCTACTGTGATGCTGATTATACAGGAGATCACGACACCCGCAGATCAACTACCGGATATGCGTTTATACTTGGATTAGGAGCAATTTCTTGGTGTAGCAAGAGACAACTGACAATATCTCTGTCAACAACGGAGGCAGAGTACCGAGCAGTAACAATGGCAACTCAAGAGAGTATGTGGCTAATACAGCTGATGAATGATCTATATCAACTAGTGGACTATGCAGTTCCGTTGTATTGTGACAACTAGTCGGCAGTTCATTTGACGGAGAATCCAGTATTTCATGCGAGAACAAAACATGTGGAAGTGCATTATCATTTTATCAAGGAAAAGTCCTAGAAGAAGAGGTAGAGTTGAGGCAGATTAAATTAGAAGACCAAGTTACAGACTTATTCACAAAAGGTTTGAGTGACAGCAAGTTTGAAAGCTTTTGTCATCAGCTCGGCATGGTAAACAGTTTGGAAGCTGATGTTGGGGGAGAGTGTTAGATTTATCAACATCAGCATGTGATTGTGAGGATGTGTTGAACAAGTCAAGTTTGTTTTTGTCAAAGATATGCCTCTGTTCAGTTTTTCAATAAGTCAGGAATTGTCCTAGTCTTAGGGAGGTTATTGCAGCACGTTGCTGCGCATGTTTAGAACGACTGGTTATCTTTCTATTCATATTTTTTAGTAAGTTTTTGTTGATGATTTTGCTTATAAAAGGCTTGTGTCAGGTGAAGTTTTAATTAGTTAGTCATTATATAATAAAAGTATTCTTTCGTCCTTTATTCAGTGATTTCAACAAGTTTTTGTTTTTGTTTTTGTTTTTTTTTTTTTTTTTTTTTGATACTCAAAGAAGGAGTGATGACAAAAGACAGCACCCAGAGACCAGCTCGATAAACCCTCACTTCACTGGTAGAATTATGAGGTCCTATACTGTGCCCATTATTTCTCTCGAGAATGAACCTAACTAAACTAGCATAACGGTTAACTACCTAGTCCTAATATAAACTCCAAAACTCAAATCTCCAACCTCAAGACGAAAAGTTCGGCTGATATCTTTTTGGACCACCGCACTCGGTGGTGCTGAAGTGGGTTTCTAAACCAACAAAGTCAGTGCTCGACAAAACAAGTTAAATCACTTCAAGCACGAGACAAAAGTGTCATCAGTCTTTCTTTTTCTTCTTTAGGAATAGAAAAGGTTGCTTCGAACCAACAAAGTCAGTGCTCGATTGGCAAAACGAGTAAATCACTTCAAGCACGAGACAAAAGTCTCATCAGTCTTCCTGTTTTTTCTTTAGGAATAGAAAAGAATGCCTGAAGCATAAGGCCGTGAAAACTAAGACCTTAGAGGCTTGTTTGGATGGACTTTTGAGAATGGCTTGAACTGGCTTTTTCAAATTTTTGTAAATCAAAACCTCACTTTATAAAGATGAGATTCAACATTGAATCCACGTTATATCCATGTTTGGTATACAATACATATACATGTAGATCCCACAGATATATCATAATTATTAACAACTATTTATCCTATAAATGACTATTTTGCTCCTTGATCAATCTAATTCATACCATGTTAAGGGTGCAATTATCTTTTGTACCTTTAACCCCTTCATCCATCTTTCCAAACTCACTCCCTCCCTAGATTTGACAAAACTCATGACCATGAGTTTAATATCCAGGCCAGTTACAGACTGAGTTTAGAAACCTAAGATTGAATTTATAATGTAAACATGAGATTTTGGGGTCTTTTAGACTATTTTTTTCAAACCTATATTGTCAAGTCCCCCATACTCACTTATCAAACAGTTCCTAGGTCTACGAAAAGATAGAGTAATACAACATGGATCTAATTTATTGACTTAATTATTTATGATAATTGAATTGATAATAAGTCCCTTTATTTGTTAGGCTCCACGACTAATTTAATAATTCTATACATTAAATCAATAAATTATGTTAACAAATTAAATCCAAATAACCTTCGCTTTTCCTTTTCTTCTCCGCTTACTTTTTCAATGCCTCCCATTTCGCGAATACTTGGCTTGCTATGCCCTAAATTCCTTGCTTCTTTAGCAATTTAATCTTCTCTCTTTGTGTCTGTAGCAATACCCCTCCTTTTATCATCTTAATACCTTCTTAACTCACCCTTCTCCCACATTAATTTTTGGGAGAATTACATTTAAACTCCCTAAATTTATCACTTAATAACTCAAATCCCCTAACATTTTAAATATTATACACAAACCCTCTACAATTTATATTCGTATAACACTTAGACTCCTGCTAATAGTATATTCATTAGTAAATTATATACAGACCCCCTGAAGTTTGTAGGCCTGTAATACTTAGATTTCTCAAGTTTAAAATGTTATATTTAGATAAAAAAAATACACCAAATAAAGATAAAATATCAAATATCAAATATTTTAAATTTTATAACCAAAATTCATGTTCTATGATGACATTTATTGAAATAAAATTAAAATTAAAAATTTTATTTTTCTTAAAAAATCATAATTAGTATACTATTATACTATATATTGAAATTTAATATGGTCGTTTAAACGACCAAATTACCCCAATTAAAACTAAAATATATTGTGTTCATTATAGTTTGACCACTTATTTGATTTTTTTAGTTTTATTCCAATAAATAATATATATATATATTATTAATTATAATTTTTTAAGAGAAAGTTAAATTTTCATTTTTGATTTTATTTCAATAAATGACATAATAGAACATGAATTTTGGTTGTAAAATTCATGTTCTATTATGAATGACTTAGACATCTTGTTTTAATATTCTATATTTAATTAGAGTATTTTTATGTTTTTGTCTAAATATAATATTTTAAACTTGAGGGGTTTAAGTATTATACGTTTACAAATTTCAGGAGATTTGGATATAATTTACTAACGGGTATATTAATGCACATTTGACAGTAAGAGTTTAAATGTTTTGCGTGTACAAATTTTAGGAAATTGTGTATAATATTTCAAATATCAAAGAATTTGAGTTATTAAGTGACCAACCTGAAGTCTAGTGTCCTTCTCCCTAACCTTTTCCGTCTTCTCATGGGTGACAACATTAAAGCTTCTTGCATTAATGACCCTGAACCATGTCTGGGTGGCAATGTTTCCTCCGACAATTACAAATCAGAGGAAGCTGGCATAAAAGATAAACAGTCTGCCTAGAAGAAACCAGCTGTAACAACCACAAATTTGGGATTATCCAACCCAGACCTGGCTACAGGGGATCCTTCGAGTGAAACCCCTCTAGCGTCCCGAGCAACGCAGGGAGTAGAGCTGTGGGTCCTGTGAAAGTGAGTCGAAGACAACCTCCTACCACTAATACACCTTGGAACTAAGTTCTGAAATTTGGTAGGGCTGGTAACGCCTCTGCCCCTTCTAAAGAAATGAACCTCGGGTGCATTGAGCCTATTAAACTTGAATCTAGGATTATTGTGCCCGGGATGTGGCTACTCAAGGAATTAGGGATTGGCAAACTTCAGTTGGTTACTTCATTGAGAAAAGACTTCCCTTTTTCTACGGTGAGTTATTTAGCTCATAAGATGTGACATAAAATGGGTCTGTTGGAGATCCTTGCTAATGACATCGACGAGGAGGCGAGATCTGAGGTTGTTGAAGCTGGTCCATGGCTTTTTTCAGGGAGACCTTTGATCCTCAACAGATGGCGGCCTAGTTTCATGATGTCAATCAAAGGAGGACCACTCTCTTCTTCCTGTATGGATCAAAATGCAGAATATACCGCTCCAATTTTGGAGTGCGGAGTGACTCAGCCACCCGACCAGTTCAGTGGCTAAACCGTTGTATGTCGACACTCTTACCTCCTCTAAAACAAGGATTAGCTATGCTTGTGTATGTGTAACTAGCTGAGCAACTAGTTGATTCCTTTGATGAATCTGTGGGGTGCTATGGGAGAAAAACACTGGCCATGGAGGAGTTTGATGAATGCTTGCAAAATGCTGTTCTTGAAGACCTAAGAAACTTGGGTCAGTTTCTTACATGGTGCAATAGAAGAGATGACTCTAGTATTGTATGGAGGAAACTTGATAGAGCACTTGTCAACGAACATTGGAACCATAGATTTCAAGTTTCAGAAACTCAATTTTTACCCCCAGGAATTTCTTATTATAGCCCAATTTTGGTTAGGATTGGTCCCCAGAAAGTTAGGGGCAGATTTCGATTCTAGTTTTTCAAATTTTTAGCTCTTAGGTTTGGAGGGGTGATGCTCAAGGGACTCTTCAATTCCAAGAGTGCACCAAACTTAAGAAGCTCAAAGCCACTTTAACGTCAGTGGGTAACGACTCTGGGTATGTATCTATGATAACCAATGACACCAGAGAGGAGCTTGTTGCACCCAAAAAACAAGTTAAACTTGACCCCCTCAACACCACACTCGGGAAGCAGAGGAACTTCTTATGCTCAAGTTTGCTAAAGCTGCCAAAAAAAAAAAAGTGAAATGCTTTTATAGACAAAAATCTAGTGTTAAGTGGGTGCAAGCGGGTGACAACAACACAACCTATTTTTTCAAAACCATGTCAAACAGAAGAAATAGGAAAAATGTCATTTCTCTTAGAAGAGCGGTTGGATCACTAATCTAATGTTAAGAAAAATTGGACTGAACTGGCCGGTCGAACTAGTGAACCGGGACCTTAACCGGCCCGATTTACTTAAAAGTCCGTTGGTGTAAATGAACCGATTGCCAGAGTAAAAAGTCCTGGTACTGAAGTAAAAAAAAATTGCTTCGGTACCAAAGATCTTTGTTTTGGCAAATAGCCGAAGCAAAATCTTCTTTTCTTGTAGTGCATGACATCTCTACGGATAATTTATTTGGTGTAGTAGGTCAAAATACACTGCCTTCAAGATACATCAACCCAGCTGCTCACTATACCTTCTCTAAATTTACATAACGCTGAGAAGTAAAAACTTTGTACACTATTTTCTTTGCCTAAGAAATATAATATAAAATAGAATATAAAAAATAGCAAGAAACATACAAAAAAGTACATGTTTTTCACACGCCAAGAGTGGGCTTGATGGACTTCTATTATTGGTGAACGAAAAAGGCCAACTAATTAGCCCACTAATCATGTCATAAAATCCACACTCAAATTAATCCAATAAATCGATGAGTATATAAAATAATGGCTACTAATTATCAAACTAAATTGGCAATAAAACATTTATATATATATAATTTGATCTAATGTTATTGAGCTCTAAAAATCTGATCCAATCTGTTGGGCTAATAATGTAATTTTATTATAACCGTTGTTGAATTAACACTAAATTTTAATATTTGATGTGATCTAAAGTTAATTTAATAATTATAATAAATTAAGTCAATAAATTATATATCACTAACATTACTCCTAAAATAAAAGTACTAATCAAATATGAAATTATGCCAGAAGTGAAGATAAAAAAAGACAATATTGTAGTTTATTTATTAAAAGGATAATGGGATGTAAGTACCTTTTCTAAAACTTATTTGGCTTTAAGTACCACCTCCAAACTTATCATCTTTTAAGTCCTATTTTTCATTAAATAAGTGTCAATAAGTACACATTTTCAAATATTTTCAAATTCCTTCTAAAATGTATTTCATAATTACCCCTATAATAAATAGTGCATACTTACTTGAATATGAGACTTTCATGAATAGAATGTGAGACTTTCAAGATTCTTTTTGATATTTGTGTATCATTTAAATTTTAGAATTTCATATATATATATATATATATATATATATATATATA
>CM042196.1:20556174-20574329 GCA_023539305.1 Ilex asprella
TTGTAAATAAATTATAGATAAAATTAATTTTTATTAAAAATTAATATTAATAATTTGAGTCCATGATCAATCTATAGCATTAAAAACCTAAAATTATAAGTTGAAAAAATAAAAAAGTACTCAACTCATATTTACTTCTACCAACTCTCTTTATATAAAAATAAATAAAAACCATAAAAATGAAGAGATGAAAAGAATTTCTCTCTAGTAAAAAAAAAGTTAAAAATAAATTATTTTTGATTAAAAATTAATATTTTAAAAAAAAAACCTCATGCCTTGAGCCACCCTGCTACTGTGACGTGGAAGAGCGTGCTTAATCATGTTATACTTCATCAGAAAGTGCTTGGAAGGTTAGTGGTCAATCTGGACGGGCAGCCATCATTTTGGATCGGAGGAAACTACAACACAACTGCAGTGGAAGTGGCGCAGCCGTGGTTGGGATTTTGTTCTTTATTTATCTTTGAAGAGGGCATATGACTTTATTACCTGCATGATATATTATAAAACATGTCTGTTTTTACTTACTCAAGTCGAGATTTCGATTTCCACATGGAGAATACTTACTTGCTATTTGGTGTTTCAGTGTTGCTGCTCAACTGTTGGATGAGTTGCCTGAGTCAGGCTATGACAGGAACTAACTTAACTGTGGATCAATCTGCACTTCTGGCATTCAAAACCCACATCATTCTCAACTCTGATGGTGCTTTGGCAGAGGGTTGGCCTGCCAATACCTCTGTCTGCTACTGGGTTGGGGTCTCCTGTGACGGCCCAGACGGCAGGGTCACTGCCTTGAATCTATCTGACATGGGTCTCAGAGGCACCATAGCTCCACATCTTGGAAATTTATCGTTCCTCACTTCACTAGACCTTAGTTCAAACAGTTTCCACGGCTATATACCAAACGAGATGGCTCAATTGCATTATTTGAAAGAAATCCGTTTGGAATTCAATAACTTTAGTGGAGAGGTACCATCATGGTTTGGGATCTTACCAGAACTTCAACACCTGGTGCTTTATAATAATAGCTTCGAAGGTGTAATACCATCTTCCCTAGCCAACATCTCAAAGCTGGTGACATTGGATTTGAAGTACAATCATCTCCATGGAAATATCCCTGAAGAGGTTGGTAATCTTTCCAACCTGAAATTTTTTAACTTAAAATTTAACCAGCTTACAGGTTTGATACCATCTGTCATCTTCAACATATCCTCAATGCGAGTAATAGATCTCACTGCTAATAGCCTATCTGGTACTGTCCAAATGGATATGTGTGATCATTTTCCTAAACTCGAAGCACTTCGGCTCTCTTTGAATCAACTCCAGGGGCCAATTCCACCCAATTTACATAACTGCATGGAGCTCCAATATCTATCCCTGTCTTACAATGATTTCAATAGCAGCATCCCTAGAGAAACTGGCAACTTGACCATGCTCAAAGTCTTAGATCTTGGATTTAACAGCTTTCAAGGTATAATGTCACTTTCACATGTAACTTTCATAAGTAGCTCAATAGTTAGATTCAGATATCTTAGTAGCTTCTTTTTTCTTTTTTCCCTAATGAAAAATTGTCCCAAACACTTATGTTTTGAACTCATGACCACACCAACAGATGCACACAAGCACTCCTCAAATATCAGGCATCACGTAAGTCAATATTTTTTTGGTAGAATCGAACTTTGGACCTGGAGATAGTAGACTCAGAGATCTTCACATCCAAATTATAGTGATGGGCTAGTAGGTTACTCTTCAACTAAATCAAAGCTATGCCATGTAAGAATGTTAATTGATGAACTTTGTTAAGATTAGTCTCTCCAGTTTTTGGCTACTTTTGGCATTTTAATTCTATTAATCCTAGGTAACCTGTCTGTTGTGTGACGGTGGTCTACCAGGTATGCTGCTCTTTTGGATCTGTAATTATCTGGCGGTATCGAATTGCATATGTAACTATCCTGTTATTATCCTTATGAAGTTCTTGCTATTGGCATAGAAACACCAAATCTCCAAAAGATTTTTGTTCTTTTTTACTTGATAGAAAGTTGTCACAAGTTTTAGTGAGTTTTTAACACAAAATTCATCATTGACAGCTACAGTGCCCTCTCAAAAAGAGAGAATTTAACAAGCTTCAAAGTCAAAACTTTTACCTGCACCTCCAACTAAGACCAGCAATTATTAACAAGATCAGTCCACTCAAACACAAAATCGACATGAATTTATGAAGTATGGGTTTAGATTTAACGTGTTCATGTTCAAACCCGCTTACTAAATGAATTAACACATACCCGACACGAAATGAACATGACTATAAGTGGATTGTGCATGGGTTGAACCAATTTTTGCATGACACAATCCATTCCTGGCCTCCAACGCCCCCCCCCCCCCCAACCCACAAAAGAGAAGCACCCCTGTGGACCATTCTTGAAATTATTTGATCTTGCAAAGCCTGCATGTATATCCTAGACGAGTGGTAGAGGAATCTACTAGCACTTTGGTTTGATGTCAGCTTATACTCATTACAAGAAATTATAATAGGATGGACATTTTTTTTCCCGGAAAGTAATAATAGGCTTACACATTATTATTGACAATTTTCCAGGTATTATTCCAGTGGAGATAGGTAAACTGAAACATCTGGAAGAATTGAGCATACCAACTGCCTCTCTGACAGGATCAATTCCATTTTTTATCTTCAACATTTCTTCTTTGAGAAAGATTGATTTCACAAACAATAGCCTATCTGGATGCCTTCCAATGGGCATTCATTATCATCTTCCTGTTCTTGAAGAGCTGTATCTTTCTTCCAATCAGCTCAGCTGCCAAATCCCATCTGCATTATGGCAAAGCCGAGGGCTTCGTACCTTACTTTTGTCAGATAATAATTTCACAGGTAGCTTATCTAAGCAAGTTGGGAACCTCACTCTGCTCAAGGGTCTAAATCTAGCTAGTAACAACTTGACAGGTACCTCTTATATCTACTGCCTTTATTTTAGTGATGTATTTCTTAGACATATAATCAACCTGAATGAATTTGGAAGCTATAATCCATGGCATTGGAAGAGACACTCATAATCTCACTCAATATCACTCAAGTCATCATAAGGTTGAAAATCCTTCTGATATATTAGATTGACCTCTTGATTATTTGCATGACTTTTATATATTTGGCGCAACACGACGCAAGATGTAGTAGTTTCCTATTGTCACACGCTAACTAACTTGGGTGCATATCGTCGGTTTTGGTGGCACCTTGCACCAAGGCAGACCATGAGTGGGACTCAAGGTGATGCGGCTAAGTGGTTCGACAGATTAATGTGGACTGTGGCAGCATGAGACCACCCAGCTAAGCATGGCAGCACGGGTTGGGCTCAATTGAAGCAATGTCGGTGCATAGCTTCGGATTGCATAGTATAGGTTGAACCCAGCATGCACAATGATTCGTAAAGCAAGCCTGGCTGCTGAACGTGGGCACATGACTAGCACATGGCTGCAATGCATGTGTGCAGGAGGATGCCGAGACTCAGTCAAGGCAATTGTTGAACAAGGCCTAGTCTGTGGGAAACAGTTCTGGGCGTTCCTAGCCTGAATCTGGTCCAGATACATGCTGATAAGGGGCAGTTCCATATCAGATGCTGAGTGGATGGAACTGCCAGTCAGGTGTCTCACAGAGAGCAGTCTTGCTGACCAAGTCTGCTAGTGAATAGCAGACTGTGGGTAACTACCCTTTGACAAATAGGGGTGTCATCTGCCATACTCCTTGTATAAATAGAGGTGCTTAGGCATTCTGTAAAAGTAGAGAGAGTGTTCTGGCTTTGAGAGTTACATGTAAATTGTTGAGTTCAATATATAAAGTTTGGGAGTGTTGTCCCAGTAAATTCGTGTGTGGCTGGTTGCAGTGACAACGCCTTCACAGGTAGCCTCGAAAAGAAAAACGAGTTGTTATCCCGTGACAGTTTGGTTTCATAACGTTGGTTTTGAGAGAAAGATCAACAATGGCTGGCGGAACGAATGCTGATTTGAAGGAAAGAGTGGCACGTTTGGAGGAATTAGTTGGTCCTCCACAATCTGGCGAAACTGTGGCTCTTTCTGTGCAACTTGAGTTGCTATACCAGCAGTTCGAGGAGATGCGAGTTGCTCAAGAACAACTTCAAACGATTGAATCTGATCACTTCAGTCGGTTGAAAAACGAAGTTGTTGATGTGTTGGCTACGGCCTCCACATGGACCGATGATATGGGGGAAAGACTGACTTCCTTGGAGATGGATGTTTTCCTACCCAAGAAAGCACTGCAGAATACTTCCATGGCTTCTGGCAGTGAAAAGACGCAGAAAGCAAAGGTGCCTGACCCTAAGTCTTTCACTGGCATTCGTAATGCTAAAGAGCTCGAGAACTTCTTGTGGATATGGGGCACTACTTTAAAGCAGTCCGTACACCGGATGCTAAAAAGGTAGATCTCACTAGCATGTACCTGACTGGTGATACTAAATTATGGTGGCGAACACGATCAGAGGACAAGTCTCGTCCTCAAATTACTACTTGGGATGCTCTGTCCGTTGAAATGAAGGAGCAATTCCTTCCAAGCAACATAGCTTGGCAAGCTCGTGATGCTCTGAGAAAACTTCGACATACAAGCACTGTGAGGGAGTACGTGAAGCAATTCTCGTCTCTAATGCTTGATATCAAAAATATGTCGGAGGAGGATAAACTGTTCAATTTCATGTCTAGCCTTCAAACTTGGGCTCAGGCTGAACTTCGTCGGCAAGGGGTGAAGGATTTACCCGTTGCTACGTCCGCAGCAGATGCACTTGTTGATTACAAGACGCAAGCTAACCCTCCAAAGAAGGAGTTAAAAAGGAAAGCCAAGTTCTCCAAGAAGGACAAGCAGAAGAAGCATGCTGAGAAGTCAGCCAACACAGAAAAACAGACTGACAGGCCCTCTGCATCAAAAGGAGGTGCTGACTCAGGCTGTTTTATCTGCAATGGTCTGCATCGAGCTAGGAATTGCCCTAAGAAAGAGAAACTCAATGCCCTCATGGCTGAGGGTACTGACTGTTCAGATGAACCAACACGAGTCAATCCGTTGCAACTCCTTAATGCAATCCGCAAATAGGAGACGGTGGCAAGGAAAGGACTGATGTTCGTGCAGATCCGTTTGAACAATGTGGCTATCCAGGCGATGGTTGATACAGCTGCAACCCATAACTTTGTTTCTGACCGTGAGGTGCAGTAGCTTGGTCTAGCATTGGCGAAAAACTCTAGCCAGATTAAAGTCGTTAATTCAGAAGCAAAGTCAGTCGGCGGCGTTGCTAGAGAAGTCTAGTTGAAAGTAGGTGATTGGCAAGGACCATGCGACTTTATGGTTGTCCCTCTCGATGATTTCTAGGTAATCCTTGGGCTGGAATTTCTTACAAAGGCAAAGGTGTCTGTAATGCCTCATTTGCATGGGATGTTCGTAATGGACATGCCCAGTCTCTGTTTTGTTCCCCTCACCAAGTCTGAGTCTTCGGGTGAGATGTTGTCTACCTTGCAAGTGAAAGATGGCTTGCGAAGAGGAAAAGCAACCTACTTGGCTGTTCTGTTTGAGGAAGAGGAGTCCAAAGCATTGTAAGTCCCTGAACCAGTACAACAATTGCTGGCTGAATTCAAGGATGTAGCACCAAATGAAATGCCAACAAGATTACCACCAAGGCGGGAGATTGTTCATGCCATCGAGTTGATTCTAGGGGCAAAAGTCTCTGCACAGGCTCCTTATCGGATGTCTCCATCAGAGTTGGCGGAGCTAAGGAGACAGCTTGGTGGTCTATTGGATATTGGGTTTATTAGACCGTCCAAGGCCCCCTATGGAGCCCCTGTTCTGTTTCAGAAAAGAAGGATGGGTCCTTACGGCTTTGTGTAGATTACAGAGCCCTCAACAAAGTTACTGTCAAGAACAATTATCCAGTCCCACTTGTTGACAAATTATTTGACAGACTGGGAAAAGCAATCTTCTTCACCAAGATGGACCTGCGACTGGGATACCATCAAGTAAGAATTGATGAAGGAGATGAGGCAAAAACCGCTTATGTAACAAGGTACGGTTCATATGAGTTTTTAGTTATGTCTTTCGGCTTAACCAATGCCCTGCTATATTCTGCAACTTGATGACCAACATATTCCGGGAATACTTGGACCGTTTTATGGTGATTTATCTGGATGATATAGTCGTTTATAGCCAGACTCTTGAGGAACATGTTGAGCACCTCAGTCTGGCTTTGACAAAATTAAGGGAAGCACAGTTGTATTTGAAACCAGAAAAATGTGAATTTGCCCAGAAGGAAATCTCATTTCTTGAGCATATTATTTTTGCGGGTGTGGACAAGATGGACCCAAAGAAAGTTGAGGCCATTGTTGATTAGCCTGTCCCTACTAAGGTTACAGAATTGATGTCTTTCCTTGGTTTGGTGAACTATTATCAAAAATTCGTTAAGAATTATTCAAAGAAGTTTGTTGTGTTAATAGATCTTCTGAGGAAGGATAGGACTTGGAACTGGTCATACGAATGCCAGGAGGCATTCGATCGATTGAAGGCGGTGGTGATGACTAGCCCAATTTTACACTTACCTGATTTTGATTTGCCTTTTGAAGTCCATACAGATGCATCAGACTTCGCTCTTGGAGGGGTGCTGGTGCAGAATGGTCACCCAGTGGCGTTTGAAAGCAGAAAGTTGAATGATACCAAGAAGCGATATTCAGTGCACGAGAAGGAGATGATAGCAGTCATTCACTGCATTAATGCATGGAGGCATTACCTGTTGGGAAAACATTTCCTTGTACTGACAGACAATGTGGCTACCAGCTGCTTCAATTCCATGAAGAAGCTGACACCAAAACAAGCAAGATGGCAGGATTTTCTTGCACAGTTCCATTTCACGTTGCAGTACCAACCTGGCAATGCAAATCAAATTGTTGATGCTCTTAGCCGAATTTCAATTGCTGACGAGATGATGGCTGCACTTAGCCAGATTGCCGGAGATATACTACAAAGAATTCAGAATCAGACAAAGGATGATCGAGTGACCAGCTTATTGTTAAAGCAGGTCCATGAAGGGGTGACTAGACGATTTTGGGTAGAGGATGGTGTACTCTACGCCAAAGGAAGGAGGCCCTATGTTCCGAAGTCAGGCGGACTTCGACAATTATTGCTGAAAGAAACTCGTGATGCTCGATGGTCAGGGCATCCAGGGCAGTAACGGACCCTTGCCTTGCTAGCGGAAAGCTATTATTGGCCCTGTATGGAAGCGGATGTTGAGCTGTATGTGCGCACTTGTCTGGTGTGTCAACAGGACAAAACATAAAAGAAGAAGATGGCAGGAACGTTGGAGCCTCTTCCCATTCCTAGCAGACCTTGGGAGAGTGTGTCCATGGACTTCATCAATGGCTTGCCCAAGGTGAATGACTTTACTTTGATATTTGTGGTTGTAGACATGTTTTCGAAGTATGCCACATTCATTACAGTTCCGAAAGTATGTTCTGCCGAAGTTACTGCTCAGCTATTCCTTAAACATATAGTGAAGCTGTGGGGTCTTCCGCTGGATATAGTCAACGACAGAGACACATGTTTTACTGGCCGATTTTGGACGGCCTTGTTCGAGTTATTGGGCACACAACTCAACCTTTCCACCAGCAATCATCCGCAGATAGATGGTCAGACTGAGCGGGTTAATGCAATGTTGGAGAAATATCTCAGACACTATGTCACAGCGAACCAGAAGAATTTGGTAGATTTACTTGATGTCGTCCAATTCAGCTATAATCTGCAGCAAAGCTCTTCCACTGGAATAAGCCCATTCGAGTTATAGCAACTGGCCAACAGCCTCTTACTCCCCACGAAGTTGCGAAGCAGAAGTCTCAAGGGAGATGTCCTGCAGCTTACCGTTTTACTCAGGCCAATCAAGAGAGGACCGACGAGGCAAAGGACTGCTTAACTAAGGCAGTAAAGAGGATGAAGAAGTGGGTAAATGAGAAAAGGAGGGCAGTAGAGTTCGAAGTGAGTGACAAAGTGATGCTAAAGTTGACACCACCAATCTGGAAGAAGATCACTCGAAAGTCTGCACATAAGGGACTGATCCAGCACTATAACGACCATTTCCTTATCACAAGAAGGATTGGCAGGTTAGCTTATAAGCTGGATCTTCCCAGTCATCTCAAGCTTTATCCAGTGTTCCATGTTGCCTTCTTGACCACAAGACAGAGATAGCAAAAGCTATCCTTGACCACAAGACAGAGATAGTAGAAACTATCCTTGACCACAAGACAGAGGGAATGAGTAAGAAAAATAGAAGAACTCATTACCTAGTCAAGTGAAAAGGGAAAGCACCGGAAGAGGCCACTTGGGAGAAAGAGACGGCACCGTGACAATTTGAAGATCTCATCAAACAGTATCACGCCTCCATTCCAACGAGGTCGTTGGATACTTCAGGTGGGGGTGGCTTGTCACACCCTAACTAACTTGGATGCATATCGTCAATCTTGGTGGCACCTTGCACCAAGGCAAACCATGAGTGGGAATCAAGGTAATGCGGCTAAGTGGTTCGACAGATTAATGTGGACTGTGGCAGCATGTGACCACCCAGCTGAGCATGGCAACACGGGTGGGGCTCAATTGAAGCAATGTCAGTGCATAGCTTCGGATTGCATGGCATGGGTTGAACCCACCATGCACAATGTTTTGTGAAGCAAGGCTAACTACTGAACGTGGGCACATGGCTACAATGCATGTGACCAGGAGGATGTTGAGACTCAGTCAAGGCAGTTGTTGAACAAGACCTAGTCTGTGGGAAGTAGTTCTGGGCGTTCCTAGCCTGCATCTGGTACAGATACATGCTGATAAGGGGCAGTTCCTTTTCAGATGTTGAGTGGATGGAACTGCCTGCCAGGTGTCGTACAAAGAGCAGTCTTGTTAACCAAGTCTGCTAGAGAATAGTAGAATGTAGGTAACTACCCTTTGGCTAATGGGGATGTCATCTGCCATACTCCTTATATAAATAGAGGTGCTTAGGCATTCTGTAAAGGCAGAGAGAGTGTTCTGGCTTTGAGAGTTTCTTGTAAATTGTTGAGTTCAATATATAAAGTTTGGGAGTGTTGTCCCAGTAAATTCGTGTGTGCCTTCTATGTGAGTTTCTGTCCCTTATTCTTGATATTGTGTGGCTGGTTGCAGTGACAACCCCTTCACAGGTAGCCTCGAAAAGAAAAACAAGTTGTTATCCCGTGACACCTATCATTGTACAGGCTGTTGGAAAAAAATAGATCAAATAAAGTAAACGGCAGGGTGAGGCGCGAACTAAGTCGCTCTCTTAAGACGATTCGCACCCCTTTATGAAATAATCACAGCACAAAAGGCAATAATGCGTCGTCCCCAGGATGCAAGAACACAGCCTATTGACTGTAACTTCATTCGGATCTGCACAATCGAATGAAGCAGAAGCTTCACACACACCTTTTGAATATTGCCCAGAACCTTATATAGTAAGAAGATAGTTGATATCAGATAAATTATCTTTTTACAGAATATATATATATATATGTATGTATATATACACACACACACACAAATACATGTTTAATTGACTGTAATTACTTCTATTCTTAATTAGACAATACTCAAAAATATGGTTGTTGGAATACTAGCCGTTTGAAAATTTTTGGTATTCTGCAATTAAAGTTTTAATATAGAAGTAATGACAAAAAATAATTAAACAAAATATTAAAAAGTGGGTTCAACCATGTAGATCGTAGCTTTTAGAAATCCGTATCTCTTCCGCTAGTTCCACCCCTACGCACATGAGAGTCCTAAGACGGCTAAATAACACTAGTCTATATATATACTCAAGTATCTTTAGTTATTTAGTCAATATGGGATTGAGTTCTCACACTTAAAAACACTCTTTTAGTTAAAATATTCTAACATAGGCTATCCAATGACAGAACATGAGAATTTACTTGTTTTACGGTGTCACATGAACTACGGGGAATTATTAGGAAAATTGAGGAGCTAAAATGAAAAAATTGAAATTGAAAAAAAGAGGACGTGATGCAAAGCACATATTTGATTGACCAATTCTCTTTTTCTACGTTTTTTGTCATAGTCTATTATACACCAAGAAGGCTTAACTTTCAGGGAGGGTGAAGGTTGTCCCTTGAATTACAGCACTCTAATTGATTTTTTTTTTCCCCCTTCAACAAGACTGCTAAAATCACTTAGATCAGAAAAGTTGATATATGAATAATGCGAAGTGTTAACATGGTGACAGGTGCATTACCAGATGAGATTGGTAACCTTAATCTGGAACAATTTAGCGTTGAAGATAACAGCCTCAGCGGCTCCATTCCATTCACAGTCTTCAATATCTCAACGCTCATAATGCTTGGCCTGAATGTCAACCGCTTCTCGGGGAATCTCCCACCAAACATAGGGCTTTGGCTTCCCAATATTGAAAGGCTTTATCTAGGCAGCAATAAACTCAGTGGAATTATCCCAAGCGCCATCTCAAATGCTTCTAAGCTTACCATCCTAGACCTGAACAGCAACTCATTCTCTGGCTTTATACCTATTACGCTTGGCAATTTAAGAAACCTGGAGAAGCTTTTTCTTGCGCAAAATAATTTGACAAGGGAATCTTCTACCCCAGAATTGAGATTTTTCTCTGCTTTAACCAACTGCAGAAATCTGAGGCTCTTGGAAATATCACTAAATCAACTAAGTGGCAACTTTCCACATTCATTAGGAAACTTCTCTTCTCTTCAGTATTTTGCAGCATTTGGATGTAAAATTAAGGGTGACATCCCTAGTGGAATTGGAAACTGGAGCCGCTTGCTTACCATAAGCTTAGATAACAATGAGTTGACAGGACTTATCCCCACGTCTATTGGAAGATTGGAACAGCTCGAACGTTTATATCTTGAGAACAATAGACTGCAAGGATACATCCCTGATGATCTCTGTCAATTAAAGAACTTGGGAGATCTGTATCTAAATGACAATAAGCTATATGGACCCATACCAGCATGCTTGGGTGAACTTAAATCCCTGAGAAGTATCTACTTACATTCCAACAGGTTGAATTCCACAATACCCTTGAATTTGTGGAGCCTTACAGATCTCTTGGGTCTGAATTTATCTTCAAATTTTTTGAGGGGCTACCTTCCACCAGATATTGCAAATTTGAAGGTCATAACGCAAATAGACTTATCACGGAATCAGTTGTCAGGTGACATCCCAAGCACGATAGGAGGTGCCCAGTCATTGGTTCGTCTCTCCTTGGAGCATAATAATCTTCAAGGACCTATTCCTCAATCATTGGGCACCCTAATAGGCTTGGAGTTTCTAGATCTATCCAATAACAATCTATCTGGTACAATTCCCAAGCTCTTGGAGGCACTCAGGTATCTCCAATTCTTAAACTTGTCTTTCAACAGACTGCAAGGAGAAATTCCCACGGGAGGACATTTTGCAAACTTCACAGCCCAATCATTTATGCAAAATGATGCGTTATGTGGTGCACCTCGATTGCAAGTCCTACCATGTAAAAATGGAACTCTCAAAAAATCAAGGTCCAAAATTCTGCCTCTACTGAGATATATTTTACCACCCATTATCACATTAGCAATCATTGTAATGGTCCTTATATATGTGTTGAGAAGATGGCAAAAACAAAAGCTGGATTTACCTGCCCAGACAGATTCTCTACCTTCTGCATGGAAGAGGTTCTCATACTACGAAATACTACAAGCAACAAATGCATTTAACGACAGCAACCTTCTTGGTACAGGGGGTTTTGGTTCAGTGTATAAAGGAACAATTTCAGATGAAGTCAGTATTGCAATTAAAGTTTTCAACTTGCAGATAGAAGGAGCATTCAAGAGTTTTGAAGTGGAATGTGAAATCATGCGCAACATTCGACATAGGAATCTTGTCCGAGTACTTAGCAGTTGTGCCAACATGGATTTTAAAGCCTTGGTACTAGACTACATGCCTAATGGGAGCCTTGAGAAATGGTTGTACTCTCATAACCATTATTTGGATATCCTACAGAGGTTAAACATAATGATAGATGTTGCATCAGCCTTGGAATATCTACATCATGGTCATACAGCAACCATTGTTCACTGTGATTTAAAGCCCAGCAATGTCCTGCTTGACGAAGATATGATTGCACATGTTGGAGATTTCGGTATCTCCAAACTCTTGGGCGAAGGGGAGTTTATGGCACAAACGATGACTTTCGCAACTGTTGGGTATATGGCACCAGGTGATTATCCACAGTTTTGGTTTATATAAATGCTCTAGTTTTATCATTTTGTAAATTGTCTTTTTGGTTATTAGACTCACTTCATTGACGGGTAATTTGGTGCCTCCTAACGTCATGCACAGAATACGGAATGGAAGGAACTATATCTACGAAGGGCGACATCTATAGTTATGGTATTATGTTGATGGAAACATTCACAAGGAAGAAGCCGACAGAGGAAATGTTTGCAGGAGAATTGAGCTTGAAGAGTTGGGTGAACAAAGCACTACATGGTTCTATAATTGAAGTTGTGGACAACAATTTGATGGGAAGAGAAGATGAACATTACCCTGTGAAGGAGCATTGTGTCTCATCACTGTTACATTTGGCCATGGACTGTTCCAGTGATATACCTGAAGAGAGGATCAATATGCAGGATGTGTTGTCGAGTCTCAGGAAAATTAAAGACAAGTTTCTAGCAACAAAATAACGGGTCTGTAGATTAACCTACAAGTCTCTACAGGTTTTCTTAGGTTTTAACTATCTGTGTGCCAGTCATTTGGGGTTCCCTTGGGTACTGACTTTTCTATCTGTGTATTGGTTTGCCGTAATAATGAAATTCCTATTTTCAATCTACAAAGTTTCTAAACCACATTTAGAGAAGACTGTGAAAAAGGGGGGAGTCAGAATATTTTTGTTGTGGGCAACTTTATTACTAATTCATTAGTTAAAACCATAATAAAAACCAATCAACCGAGATAATTTATTCTCAGACACAATTTATAGGGAAAATTTCAATCACATTCTTTCTAGTTTATCATATCTTCAAGGACCCTCCCTCTATTTTTTGAATCTTCATTAACACCAACTATCAAATTAAAAGTGTTAACTAGAATATAATTTTACTAAATTACCCTTGATACATTTTAAAAAAAACTTATTCCACATTCCCTCTAGATAGATATATCTTCAATGAGATTCCCTTTTTTTTTAATTTTTTTTTATGTATTAAAATTCGGGTAAGTAAAAATTTGATTCAAACTAATTAAAATTTATTTTTTACGTATGAAAAATCGAGTCGATTAAAAATTACATTTTTTTATGTTTTAAAATTTGAGCCGATTTAATTTCTATTAATCAGATCAAAATTCATTTTTAATAGGCTCGAAATCAATTTTTAATTAACTCGGATTTAATTAGCATAGATTTTAATAAGTAAAAAATTATAAATTCTAATCAACTCGAATCGAATTTTAATCGGCCCTAACAACAACTTAAGTAGAGCTTAAATCGGATCGAATTTGAATACGTAAAATAAAATAAAATTTAATTAGCTCGAACCGAATTTTAATCGACACAAATTTTAATATGTTAAAAAATGAATTTTAATCAACACGAATTTAAATATATAGAAAAATAAATTTTAATCAAATTTTATATAGAAATATTGTTTAGGGTTTATGTAGAGGCAATTTTAGTATTTTAGATGATTTTTTTTTGTTATAAATGGTGGTTTAAAGACAATGGGTGTCGGTGATGTTTAAATATAAGGGTTAATTGCACTGTAGGTCCCCAAAGTATAAAGTTTGTCTCATTTTGGTCCCTAAAATATTGAATATATTTCTATATGGTCTCCTAAACAGACAGCGTTCAGATTGTTAACTATTTTTATCATAAATTTATCACGTGCTACTTAAATATGGACAAAAAATAATTTAGATAACTCTTGACCAAATTTCTATACAAATTTTGGTTAAATAGTTATCTAAATTTTACAATTTTGATCATAAGCTATCTAAATTTTAGTCAAAAGTTGCTCGTATTACACATTTTTTTGTCAAGAGTTACCCAAATTTTGTTTCAGAGCTATCAAAATTATTTTTTGTCCATGTTTAAGTATTACGTGACAAGTTTATGATAAAAAATCGTTAGCAATTCGAACGTTATCTGCTTAAAGAACCATATAGAAACATATTTAATACTTCAAGGACTAAAATGATGCAATTGAGATATTGAGGACTAAAATGACACAAACTTCATACTTTGGGGACTTCTAGTGCAATTAATCTTAAATATAAACTATAAATGGGTGTCATTGATGTTTTGAATAATATAAGGGGTGTCCTTGAATATATGATAAATTAGAAGGGGCGTGGTTAAAATTTTTCCTAATTTATACAGTCAAATTTAAAATATCATAATCTAATTTTCAAGAAAGCAAAAATTAAGAATGCAATTATTGAGGGAGCACTAACCTAAAGAGAAAATTAATGAGAATAGTCAAATAAATGACGACCATCAAATTCATTGTGATTTCACAAATAGATTTTGAATAATAATGATCGATGACTTGGTGTGTAAGAAAAATAGAGAATTATGGATAAAAGAGATATTGAAATGTATGAAAAACAAGTAAGTCTAAATTTTTAATTTGTGAAAGAATTTAATTTTTTATTAATTAAAAATAGTGTTATTGGTGTCTAAAAATCTATTTTAAATTATTGACCTAATGACGCAACATTAGAGATGTTAAAATAATATTATTCTAAGAAATTTTGGATTTGTTTTTTGAAAGAAGATCACTTAGCATGTTATTAGATCAATAAATTAGTTTAAATTTTTAGACTAAAAAATATTATGGAAATATAAAAGTAGCGATAAATTTATACAAATTTTTAGTGGGGCAAATGTTAATAAATTAAAAAAAATTAAACATTTCAAAACTGCCAAAAAGATTTTCAAAATTGCACTGGGGCAACTGCTCCAACTACCCCTGTGTAAATCCGCCCCTGACCATGGAGAATCAAAGAGTTTGCACTAAAAGCTGACGAGCTCAAATCTAATTAGGCCAACTCAATTACTGAAGTTAATCTAAGTCAACTAAAAGGCAGTTCAAGTCCAGTTCACCAATTTGGCCCATTCCAAGATCCAAAGAGTTTGGGAAGATAAAAGCACGTAGAAGAGAGATTACCGGAATACACACTCACAAAAATCAATCCTATCTTAATTTTACCTATCTTTTATAACTATCATCTCCAAATAAGTAGTACTCTCTCACTCACATCACCGCCTCACCTCACTGCCTTATCATACCTATAAATTGTACGTTCTCTCCACATGAGAGGACACATCTTGACATCTCTCAATACACTTCTCTACACACTTAACTTCTCTCTCCTAGCTATTGTATCTCTTCTAGAGCGTATATATCCTAAAGCTCTCTCTCTTTGTTACTTTATTCATCAATAAAGACCATCGCGCATTGTTGCCATTTCCGAGAGTGTAATAGGTCAATCAGACTGAACCGCTATATATCTATGTGTTAATTCGATAGTTATTGCTTTGTCATCAATTGTTTTATTTATTGTTCATTAATCACATACTCAACTGTTGATCTTGCACGAGACAATTTTGTGCATCATCAAAAGCTACATTGTCCCTCAACAAGAGATCAACAATACTTATATATATTCGTCCCTGTTTTAATTAATGGTGTAATTTATCATGATGGAACTATAAATAAAGCAACAAAAGCTAGCATATAGTTGATAATTAAGTTAAGTTTGAATATGCTCAAACTTATCGAGTTTGAGTATACTTGACCTCGGTACGATTGTGATTAGCCTAGCTTAAATTCTTGTCCAAGTTGGGCTCAGCAGAAGCTAGTGATCATTTGAGACAAAATGAAACGAAAATTTTCTACAAAAAAATTCTAATATTAAACCTTGAATCATAATAAATCAATTTCTCAATAAAAATTTGTATAATCAGCCATAAAATCAATCCCTAAGTTTAAGGTCCCACAACATCTATTAAGGAAGAGAGGGCAAGATAAGCGTATACTTGGGATTGTTCATCTTCTGAATAGGGCATGCTTGGCCAAAAATTTAGAATTATGTTTAGATACAAATCTATTTAAGTCGAGCCTACTCAAGCTGAGCCACATGATGTTTGGATTCAACTTGTTTACAAGAACTTAAAATTTTGATCAAATTCAATTAATTTTGCAAAGTAAGCAATCATAAATGAACCAGAATTGAGTTGAGCCAGAGCCGGAGCTGGAGGTCGAGTTGCTTAGAGTATCTCCTAAATTTAAATTTGGAAAAAAAAAATAGTCTAAAATACTTTTCCAATGTTAGACTCATATCCATATCAAATGAAGGGAGACCATTTTTTAAACACAAATCAAGGGAGTCCCAAATTTATACTCAAATCTTTAATAGTGAGATTTCACTATCCTTTAAAGATCTAACGGTTAGATTTTACCATCTTTTAAATTTAAATTTGTCATTATTTAAATTTGAGTTTCTTCGTAGGAGAGGTCTATCATTGCACCATACTTAAGAGCTAATGTATGAGCAACACAATAAAGAGAATTCAAAAGGGGATCTATTTTTTTTTTTTTTGATCAGAAAAGGGGGATCTATTGAGAAGGCATTCAGGATGAAACATATCTCGATGCTAAAAAGGAGGGAAAAAAATAGGGAAGTCAAACTTCTTTCTAAAAAAGGATACAGCATAAAATAATAAATTGAGAAGAATAAAGTGTTCTATTAGAGTGATATACAAAATTTTACTATCTATTTTAAATTTTTGTCAAAGATGCTCTTTATTTTGAAAAATATGCTCTCTATTTTTATGGAGCACTATTAAAGATGCTCTAATACCATTAACTCTACCTTTTTTTTTATTATTCTAATGTGTTTACATTAGAATTTAGAGATTGTAATGTACAATTGCTAATTAGTGCAACTTAATCCCAATACTTCAGTAGCCTCAATCACGATTCTGCAATGGATCAAATGACTTAAAATCATATTGCCAGGAAAGTTATAGCAAGTGTTTTGTATTTGCAAACTAGGTGACTTGGGGCAACTTCTTGGGATCAAGTTATAAAGAATTTATTTCTTATAAATACTTTAGTCCCAACGTGGATAGTCTATCTTTGACCAGACTGGAAAATGGATTAATCACGGTGCGCATAATTTGGTTCAAACACCCTTAACCGTTGAACCAATAAAAAAAAAACTAGATGACTTGCACGAGGCACTGTGAGGTTGGCGATCGCAGTGGATCGGGAATAAACGGGGATTGGTCCAAACCCACTCCCTGGACTATACGAATTGAATGATAGACATATATGAGGATACTCGTACAAACACATGTAGAAATAGATATAGCGATGGACTAAAACTTACCCCACCCCGTTAAACCCATTAATTTTATATATATACTAAAGATAACCCGTGTCTGAAGACACGATGCAACTAAAAAATATTAAACCTTGAATTTGAAACGCAAAATAATCAAACATTGTATAAACACAATTCGTAAGCAAAAACGTAGGTAACCTCAATGGTAGCAATGGAACAACAATCAATCAATTCAAGCACAAAATCATAATTTCCACTTAAGCATAAAATTGCCTATTCAAGGAAAAAAAAAATCCTATAATCCTAATTCAATCTCAATTAAAGCATATAATTCTTATAGCGCCAATTACTATTGAAACACATAATTCCTAGATACTCCAAAAAAAGTTCTAATTACTCTCAAATACTAATTCCAATAATTCCATAATCCTAATTCCAATAGTTAGTTCCAATTAAATACTAATTCCAATAATCTCAAAAACTAACGTATGCACATATCATAATAGAATTGGCAAATATTTTAAAAAATAAATCAAGGTAAACATAAAATTCAAATTGAACATAATCAAACCACATTCAAATTGAACCTAATCAAACCAAATTCAAAGTGAACCTAATCAAACCAAGTTCAAAAAATCCAAATTAAACAAAATCCAAGACATTGTGTGGGTGAAGGAAAGGGTGTGTTCTGTGTGTTTTGTGTGTGATGGGCATTTGTGTGGGTATTATTTTATTTTGGGGG
>CM042196.1:20574729-20596423 GCA_023539305.1 Ilex asprella
GCGTAGAGGGAAGAGTGTGATTGTGGGGGGTAGGTTGCGCAGAAGGGAAGATGGGGAAAGGGGGTTTGCATAAGAGAAGCACAACTCAGTTTGATGAACATAAAAACGCAAAATTCGTCATGGAAATAAAAACAAAAACTACAAATCAAGAATGTAATTCCTCCAAAAAATAAGAAAAATCAAAGAAACAAATAAAACATTAATCTAGTTTAACATTGTCAATCAACGCATGTAGAAAGGTGCAGTGTCAAAAATAGGAGTAAATATTGAATGCAACGGTGGTACCATGTCACAATTGATGACATGGTATCACCAAACAATAACAAAACCCTAAATAGGAAATGTGAGCCCCACTTGAATTTACATGACAGGAGTGTGAAAAGTTATTTATAGACATGGCAGTTTAGTTATTAATTTTTGTGGGGTTTATGTGCTTATTTGTTTTAGTATTATTAGTTGGTGATACCACATCACTTTGTCACGTAGTGTCACCGTTGTAATGAATATTATTTCCAAAAATAGGCACTTGCATAATTAATCTTCCATGAATTCGGATTCCATTACTCCCTTAAGAATGATGCATAATACAGATCAAAGCTAAACAAACTTATAAATAAAACCAAACAAACAAATGTCCCTTAAGAATGATGCACATCACAGATCAAAGCTCTCAATCTCCATTGGAGTAGCATTAGCAAGAAAATTGGGCCTCAGTATTCAAAATTTAATACATGAGAAAAAAATGAAAAAAATACGAAATCATTAGAGAGAATGAGATCCAAAACAATCTGCATATAAGCGATGAAGTATGGTGTAGTAAAAACGAAAAAAAAAATTGAAGAACAAACAGGAACAAAGCTCTCTCAGAACTTTCATCGAACATGTGGTGCGTATGTTTGGTGGAGAAAAGGGACCCTTTTGGGTCTGATGTTCCCATGACTAGTAGCAATAATCTAGACAGCCTCTGTTTGCCTTGATTTCCAAATATTGTTTGTAATGCATTGTGTCCACAAAAGTTGGGTCTAAAGGAAGATTTAGTTCCAAATCCTTAACATACTTAATAATGCGAGGAAATATCACATTAAACCCCATTGGAGAATACTGATTTTTCTCATTTACAAACCAACTATTTGACCCAATGAAATCAAGGCCGATTGATGAGACGGAAAATGAGAGTTTTCGTTGATTTATGAAATATATATATAGAGAGAGAGAACATACCTCGTTTTACCAGTAATCTCCGACATTCCACTTTTGGAGGGCAACTATACATGCCAAAGTTGAAGAAAGGGAGTCTTTAATTGGTAATGGATGGTTTGGAAGGAGGCACCATGACCCATCTAGGTGCTGATTTTGCAAAATCCAATCCAAGCATTCATGAAAACACGGGCTTTGAGGACTGTCCCTAGACGGCACCATAAAGAAGTGAAATACCCTCTATCCACCCATAAAGAAGTGAAATAAGAGTCAACACAGAAAGAGGGGATGGGAGGGGATGGTGTTAGCGCAGAAGAGGGGGAAACCCTACACTATCACACAAATAGTTCAGAACCAAAATAAATAATCAAAAAAGAAGAAGAAACAGAATAGATAACTCAGAGGCATGAAACAAATTTAATATGTAAATTCAAACAATAATAGCCCAGCCCCGCCCACCATTCTTCTGGAAAAAATTTTTACTTTTATATCATTAAATTTAAAATTTTAAAATAAATTTTTTAATATTAAAATTTAAAATTTTTAAAAATTTTAATATTATAAATAATGTATTATTTTTTTTTCTATGTATTAAGAATACAAATTTTAAAAAATAGACTAAAGTAAATGATAGATAAGTGACTAGGTATCAACCTTATTGGAATGTCTTCATTCAATTAGATGTCATTCATCCCCTAATCAAAAATAAAATAATTTATTATTTTATTTTTATTCATTTTGACTTTATTTTTGATTAAAAAATATAATTTTCACAAATATTAAAAAAAATCATTATTTTTAAATGAAGTGTATATAAAAAATTCCGCAAGCATACCTGCCCAATAGGCTCGCAGGTTGGATGCGGGTAGTCTACTCTTACTCGAATCTCAGCCCAGTCCACCGATAACTCACTTGGGTCAAAGTTTGGGCCTACACTATCCAGACTCTTTCTGTTAGGCGGTATTTTCTCATTTATGTTTGTCCCTCTAAATAATAATTCTGGCTTCGCTCCTATGTGGAGCTTTTGACCAATACCATGGAATTTTTAAAAAAAATTCCCAAATAATGGTACATTTCAAAATAATTCCCAAATCCATGTAGTTTTAAAGACGTCAAATGGACTGACGTCTTTAATTAAAAACGTCAGTCCATTTGACGTCTTTAAGCCCAATAGTCTGGCTCATATCCAACATAAAGACGTCAAATGGATTGACGTTTTTAATTAAATACGTCAGTCCATTTGACGTTTTTAAAAGCCCAGTTCAGTATCCACTAAAAACGTCAAACCGTTTAACATCTTTAACTTCTAAACATTTTTTTTCTTAGCAAAACCTCTTAACATTTTCAAGTCTAGCCGCAATTCCATTTCAATAGCCGCAATCTTTGACCGAGTGTACAGTACATAAATGGGTTTATTTATATTTTGCTTTAATGTATATAATTATCATAACTTTAATGTATATAATTATCATAACTGTCTATTAATTTAAATAATTATTATAGCTGTCGCCTAATTTTTATCTTGGGTTTTAATTTAGTCCTTAATTTTAGATTTTTTGCCATTTTTATGAGTAAAATGTTAAATGTTTATTTAATAAAAAAATAAATTGTGATATTTTAAAAATATATATTTTTATGTTATTAATTTATAAATGTAATTACATTCAATAAATAAATTTTAATAATTTAAAAATACATAAATTTCTAACGTTTAACACATCACTCCACCACTGATCCATATCATTCAAATTGGGTTGTTGTATTTTTTTCTCTTTTTTTTTTGCAAAAAGTCACCTTATTTGTTTATCAATTCACTTGATTTGAGTAATTATCATAAATGACCCCTAAATTTTGCTTTCGAGTTTTAAATTGCAGACCCAAGTTTGTTTTTTTTTTATTCAAAGTTCAAATTAAAAGTCCAATGATGCGGCTTGTCCATTAATTTGAGCCTAATTGGCCACCAAAGACTCATTCTAATCACAAAAACTCATTTGGTACTATGTAAGGTAGTTAAAGTAACCAAATCACTAAACAAGAAATGACTGTTACCAACATGATTGAGTTTGTATTAACATTCCAAAATTCGGCTTGTCCATTGCTTCAGTGTGACAACTGTAGCAGGACCTGTAGTTTACAATCCATCAATTTAATTTAATTTAATCAATCAATTTAAAGGGGACATTTATGAAAATTACCCAAATTAAGTGGATTGATAAACAAATAAGGTGACTTTTTGCAAAAAAAAAAGAGCAAAAAAAAATAAAAAAATAGCCCAATTTAAATGATATGGACTGGCGGTAGAGTGATGTGTTAAACGTTAGAAATTTATGTATTTTTAAATTATCAAAATTTATTTATTGAATGTAATTACATTTATAAATAAATAACAAAAAATATATATTTTTTAAAATATCACAATTTATTTATTAATTAATTTTTTTTATTAAATAAACATTTAACATTTTACTCATAAAAAGGCCAAAAACATATAATTAAGGACTAAATTAAAACCCAAGAAAAAAATTAGGCGACAATTATAATAATTATCTAAATTAATGGACAGTTATGATTATTATATACATTAAAGCAAAATATAAATAAAACCATTTATGTACTGTACACTCGGTCAAAGATTGCGGCTATTGAAATAGAATTGCGGCTAAACTTGAAAATGTTAAGAGGTTTTGCTCAACAAAAAAAAAAGTATTTAGAGGTGAGAGTTAAAGACGTCAAACAGTTTGACGTTTTTAGTGCATACTGGAATGAGCTTTTAAAGACGTCAAATGGACTGACGTCTTTAATTAAAAACGTCAGTCCATTTGACGTTTTTAAGTTGGATATGGGCCACACTATTTGGTTTAAAAACGTCAAATGGACTGACGTTTTTAATTAAAGACGTCAGTCCATTTGACGTCTTTAAAACTCCATGGGTTTGGGAAATACTTTGAAATCTACCATTATTTGGGAATTTTTTTAAAAAAACACATGGTATTGGTCAAAAGCTCCTCCTATGACTAATGGTTTGGGTGCAATTTGCAATTCTATTATATAAACTATATCTATACTACCAATAAAAATACCAAAACATGACATTTTTTTAATTCACTATTTTAACTTCTTAAAAAATTAAAAAGGACACTCTATTCTTGCACACTTAATATCTAAATTACTATCATATCCATGCATTTAAATCTTCAAATTATATCTAAGATTACTTTTAATTATTTATTATATATGTATAAATGTAAATTTTTATGAAACTTTTTGTTTGACTACACTACTCTTAAAAAAATATACATGATTATAAATTTTAATAAAATATTCAAAAGAACCTTTAAAAATTTTATCAACCTAATATTACTCATCTCATTTACAAATATAACATATGATTACATATGCATATTTTATTTTTCATCAAAATATTTAACCTTTTTATTTTTAAGATAAAAAATAATGTATATATAATTTTACATGATTCTTCAGTCACAATAAACTTTTCAAACTGTGTTAAGATTTTATGTAAAAATAGATTGTAGTATATTTTTGAGTAAAATTTGAATTTTTTTTAAATTTTAATATGCTTTATTATATATTATAGTGTAATACATTAAATCTTATCTTAATTGACCTAACTAATCTTAAATACAGTAAGGTTCTAATATAATTGGTATATTGGCAATTATTTTTATTTTATTTAATGAATTATAAGTGGAATGTTAATGAAATTAATTTTAAAAAAATTAATTTTCAAACATCACTAAAAAGTCACTTTCAATTATAAAATTCTAGAAAAAAAAAAGAACTTTAATTATTTCTTTTTGTTTTATCTTTTTTTTTATTTTTTGAAGTTAGAACAACAAATCTTAATAACATACAAAATTTTCAAAAATTATGTAGTAGATTATGACTGATGCAAAAATAAGTTTAGTAAATTTGAGATGATATTTAATTCAGATACACATATACCAAATATTTATTTATTAATTTTTATCTAAAAAAATTATTTACGTGTAATACACGTGATGCATTGCTAGTACATAGAGATAAATACAAGTAATTATATCAAAATAATAACAAATTAATAGTAATTTCATTAATGTGAGACTCGTGAACGCATTACATGACATTTTGCTAAATGTTAGGGGCTAATGCGTAAATTATGATAATTTGTGATATAAATTTGGGGGTTGAATTATAGTTACAAGAACTATGGGAGAAGGGAAAATTTTTGAATTATAACCCTAGGGATTGAATTTTGTGATAATTAGTTTTGAGCCTATTATTTTTCAAGTGTTTACGACATTTCCTCATTGAATAATTACTCTTTATGCTATTTTCTTGAATGGCCTTTTTATTTTTGAATTGATTGAACATTGATGTGTTAAATGACTTCTTGATCTTGAATTACATGCATGGAAAGTGTGTTGCAAAGAAACTCTTAGGAAATGATCTTAGGTCATTTTTGTTATCATTTGAGTCTTAGCCTTATTCTTTGCATATCATTATCCCTAGAAGTCATGATTGAGCCAAATACTATATTTATTTCTTAAGCCACATCATATAACCAAGTTTAATATAAGTTGGATATCACTTACCCTTAGTTGTCCCAAGTTGGAACATCTATTGTCTATGTATCATGGGAAAGATGTTGGACAACAAAGTTTGTGAAAAAAAAAAGGAAAAAAAATTGATGAAATTGTGCATGTTGGTGATATTTACATGTGGAAACCACTTTTTTTATATAAAAAAAAGAGACAAAATATCTATTTTTGAAGATAAAAAATGTGTAGAAAAAAAGAGAGAAAAGATTTAGCAAATATATGCATTGTGCTTCTAGGAGTGAAGGGGTGAATGGTTATGAGTTACATGAAAATGGTTGTGTAATATAATGTTTTATCTTGGGACAGCTCTTTGAATCATTGTATATCCTTCATTTAATTAAACCAAACCTTAAGGCCCTATTAGAACCTAATAAAGTCCTATTTGATTCCAAGAGTATATTAGTAATGTATGACTTGTGTGAGTAAGGATATATATGAGTTGTTGCATATTGGTGGTTGATTTCTTTTCATGGGACCATGCTAAAGTCCTTTCTGTCAATTATCGTTTATTGAATCCAACATGTGGGCGTTACTTTGTTTTAAATTAAATATCTTCTATTCACATTGAACTATGAGTGATGGACTACTATAATCTGATAGATTCATTTAGAGAAGTATATTTTGTGAGGATTGGCATTGAAACGAATGAATTGATAGTTGTATAGGTGAGCACTTGATGAATTGTTGATTTGGTACAATTATTTCACATTATACACGAGTTTTCATGGTAACTTAATAGGTGTATACTTTTCTACAGCGATGTGTTTCATATCTTGCTTTGCAAATGCTTATTGATTGCATATGACTATAAGTTCTTGTATTGTGATGTTCATTTGTATTATGAAATTATTATTTTGATATTTATTGACCTTTGATATTTGTGGGTAGCATAAACCCTCATGAGACTGCACTCGTCCACTAGAGATCACCTAGGGTTTTAAAGGCTTGTTGCATGACCTAAATACAATCATGAGTCATATGAAAGTTGATGTACATATAGGTTTAGTTTATTTTTCTTACTTTGCTTCTTCCTAGAAACTAGTAAGAGTCAGGTTGGAAGTTGTGATTAGCCCTAAATATTACATATTTATCCTATCTTTTGTGAGCTAATTATCACAGGTTTAGACCTAATTGTATGAGATTAATGTTATATTTGATTTTATCATAATTTAATTGATATTTGTCTATTTTGAAGATGAAATGACAAGATTAGGAAACAGATGGGCAAACATGGTAGTGGACTGCACAATAAAAAAGAGAAAAATGAATATTGAAGTTCAGAAGGCCACGTCCAGATGAAATTTATCCATGTCCGGATATGAGCTGTTGCATCAGAGTAGAAATAGGCTAAAGCTCCTATAAGGCCACATCCAGACATCACTTAATCCGCATTCGGACGCGTGTTGAACTGTCTGTCATGTCCGGACATCATTAATCCACGTCCGAATGTGTGTCTTTGCTCCAACCAATCAGAAAACCTGATGACGGGAGACTGGTTTCATCTTCGGGAAAAATGTACTCTATACTTTTTAGAGAGTTTTTAGAGCTTTACTACATCTAGAAAAATTTTCTATTACTTTCCTTCCTTAATTTTGTGATTTGCAAATCTTCTATGGTTGGCTAATCTTTTACACTAAGACTAAGGGAGATTTCATTTCATTTGGGTATGTAAATTAATCTTATGTTCGTCATTTGATGATTACTTTATTAATTCAAGCTATCTTATTTTAGCAAATGTTGCTCTCTACATAATCTCTTCAATTATTATGCTAATTGGGATGGATGCTTCAGATTCTCTATGAGTTGAATAGTTAGATGTACATGCTTGGGTTGAATTGTTAGAATTTTTATTTAATTAATTGATTAGTTAGTTTTTATGAATTTGGATGTTTGATTGGTTAATTAATTAATTTATCATTGACTCCAGACATGTTAAATGCTTGTGATTAACGATTGAATGTTTGGATTCATTTAAATTAACTCAATGATTATACTTTAAGAGAATTTCTTAAATAATTATTGTCAAACCCTCTAATTGGGTTCACTCCCTAGCTGATTCTCAATTGAGATTGAAATTTATTAGAATTAATTTATCCAAATGTAATTGAAATAGTACACAATGCCTTAGTATTTTTCCACATTACTTTTCTTAAATAATTTTAGTTTATTTATTTTAAAAATTCCAATTACCAAATCACTCTCTCAAACATACAACAAATTTTCTTTCATTAATCCTTTTTCACTCCGAAATTTTCCATCTCCCTGTAGATCGACCTTGGACTCTACCAATAATTACTAGCTTGACAATCTATACTTAAGTTTATAACTTTTGAGGCGAAGCAACACACACATACACACACAACCGAGCAGCTCAAAAGCTATTCTCCAAGCCCACAGCTTTAAGATGAATGGAAAGTCAAGCAGAGCATCAGATGATAAAGAGAAAGGTGTTGAGTCTATAGTTTCCATGTTCTAATGTTTACGTCATGGACTATACCTTTGGAACATATGAGTTTCAAACGAGTCTCTGAGTGATGTGTTGTAACTGGTAGTGCATCATGCATCTCAAGAGTACCTACATTGTATGTAAATTAATCTTTTGCTTCAAAGGAAATAGATGCACAAGGTATTGCTTCAATTTGCATTTGTTATCCAACAAGGGAGTGTCATAGAAAAAGAAATAGAACTGTAAAATAATAGTAAGAAGCAAATAAGATTTTAGCCATCGCACTCAGGTTTTCAACCAGAGAAGACAAGATCATCTAGCCTTCTTGTAAAAATGGGGATTGTGAAGTGTGGATATCAGAATCATGAGCATGGGAAAAGGAATTGTGCAGGACAATTACAAGCCAAGCACCTCCTATGTGACTCCACCAAGGGCCTGTTTGGTACGTAGGTTTGGGGGGTTTGAAACATGGGTTGGGAAATAAACCCCTTAAACCCATGTCTAGGCTCTGACATAGCAATTGAAGGTACTCTAGGAGATTAAAATATTTTTTTGGAAATTAATGCCAGGACTAGGGAGCCACAACTATCAAAACCAGCCACCTTTGTAGTAAAGAAGAACGAGCTTTTTACCAAACTCAGTGGTTTGGCAAAATAATTCTCAAAATGGGATGATTTTGAAACTATTTCTTAAACTCATGTAGTTTTTAAAAATGCTAGTCTAATTGACGTTTAGTTTCATTCAAGTTTTTGAGATGTCACTTTTTTATTTTTTGAATTCTTTAGGCTTACAATTTTTTGTAAAAACTTCAATTAGACTGATGTTTTTAAAAAAATTGTCAGTCTACAGAATACAAAAAATAAAAAAGTGTTGTATCTTGAAAACGTTAGTGGAACTAACATTTGTTCCCCCTCCAAATCTAGTCTTTGATTACAATGGGATGCCTTTTAAAAAAGAAAAGGGAGAATTATACTTACTCTATGAGGCTTGTCGTTTAATCACTCAGATCTCTTGACATTTGAAATATTATATATAAAACCTTTAAAGTTTGTACACGCATAATATTTAGACCCCTGTCATCAATGTCTATTAATATATTTGTTAGTCAATTACACTCAGACCACCTAAAGTTTGTAGGTATATAATACTTTAAACTCTATAATACTTTAAACTCTCAAATTCAAAATGTTATACTTAAATAAAAAATACTTCAATTAAACATAGAATATCAAATATTTAAAATTTAAAATTTTACAACCTAAATTTATGTTCTATTATATCATTTACTAGAGATACTCCGTGCCTGAAGTCACGGTGCAACGTTTTTTTTTTTAAATGACAAAATATTTACAGTGCAACGTAGACCAATCAATTAATTTAGAGAAGTGAGGAGTGACTATCTCTGATAGCAGTGGTGGAGCCAAAAATATGATCTAGGGTGGACATACTTTAAGTATAATAGATAAAAATAATATGATATATTTATATTTCTTTATATCGAATTTGATACTTAAAAATTCATTAAACATAAAAGATGTATGTTTGAAAAAAAAATTAATAAGATAACATCTATACATTAAGAATCAATTATATAATTTATTTGACACAAATAGAAGCAATATTCTATAATTTTTAATCTTCTTACAAATTCCACATAATTTTTTAACCAAATGAGACTTCAACAAATCATACTAATATTCTAAGAAATCAAGTTTAGTTTGTTAATTTTAAGAGATTTTATATGGATTTTTTGTTTTTATTTTTTTTGTTCTAGTACCCAACTTGTTTGACCTAATTAATTTTGCTTTCACCAATACTATTAGAAGATAATTTGGGGATTTAATGTATTATGACAATTTGATTGATAGTGTTGGGATTCAGTGATAATTTAATGTTGAGACTCATTGACAATCTAATGACCACAATCATTAAGTTCTCAAATTATATTCCAATAGCATTGCTCGTTTTTTTTATAAATCATTGCAGTAGGCTCAATTAATCCAAAAAAAATATATAAAACATATATAACTAAAAATATATATTTTTTAGGGTTGCCGCAGACCCCTCTTCTCCCTCCTCGCCCCGCCGTTGCCAAAGAGTGAGAGTGAAGAATGAGTAGAAGAAGGACAAATTCAATTTGAATAATTTTAAGAGAAATATTGGTAGCCGTTAGATGAGTTTATTTGAAACCGTCGGATGTGACTTGTTGCAACAACCCTATTTTATATTATAGATAAATCAACGAATTATGATAGAATTGACTTAAAAAATATTAATTTATATACATAGAATAAAAATCAAATATTAATTTATATACATATAATCAAAATCGAGTTAAATCTAATGCAAACTAAAAATCTAATTTATCAAAAAGTATATCGCCAAAATATTTTCTATCGAAAAAATATCTACAAATATCATTTATAAAATATTATTTTGTAATTAGTATAAGTTATTACAAAATTATTAATTTATAAGAATATATTAGCGTTAGGTTTTCTTAAGAGATAAAAAAAATTAGTCATGAACTTTTGATTTAAAATATGTGTAAGACATGTTAGTTTAAGATAATTAATTAAATAAATAAAATTAAAATTAATTGTATTCAATAGAAATGTATTAAGCAACGTCGTTGTTGTTTTTTTATCTGTTAAGTTGATGAGTTTTTTTAATCAAAATATAATTTTTGTTTCTTATAAAAATTCAAAATGTTACGCCACAAATAATATTAAACAAGGACTAATTATTATGTCAGAGAAAATCATGTATTCCAAAATCGGCAGTAATTGTTGACCTGTTGGGAGGAAAAATATTAAGGAAAAAAAATTATAATTTCTTGACCGTTTGATGAATGAATTTAAAACCGTAGGATGTGTTCCAAGATCTGCCATAATTATTAACTGTTTTTGGGGGAGGGAGAAATATTAAGGACAAAAATTATAATTTCTTGACCGTTGGATAAATAAAATTGAGACTGCAGGATCGACTTGTTGAAGCCGTCTAATAAAAAAAATATATTAATTTTTATACATGTAATCAAAATCGAGTTAAATTTAATACAAACTAAAAATATAATTTATCAAAAAGTATATCGCCAAAATATTTTACATCAAAAAATTATCTACAGATATCATTTATAAAATATTATTTTTTTAATTAGTACAAGCTTTTACAAAATTATTAATTTATAAGAATATATTAGCATTGTGTTTTCTTAAGAGATAAACAAAATTAGTTTTAAACTTTTGATTCCATATATGTGTAAGACATGTTAGTTTGAGATAATTAATTAAATAAATAAAATTAAAATTATTTATATTCAATATAAATGTGTTAAACAGCATCCTTATTTTTTTTCATCTTAAATTGATGAACTTTTTTTAATATCATTGTGTCTTATACAAATTCAAAATGTTACACTATGTAGATGATATTAATGACAAATTTGACTCATTTAATTATTATGTCAAAGAAAATCATGTATTCCAAGATCAGTAGTAATTGTTGATCTGTTGGGAGGAAAATATTTTGAAAAAAAAATATAATTTCTTGACCGTTGGATAAATGAATTTGAGACCGTAGGATGTGTTCTAAGATCAACTGTAATCGTTGACTTTTTAAAGGAGGGAAATATGAAGGAGAAAAATTATAATTTTTTGACTGTTGGATGAATGAATTTGAGACCGTAGGATGTGTTACAAGATTAGCCGTAATCGTTGACTTTTTGGAGTGAGAAATATTAAGGAAAAAATGATAATTTCTTGACCGTTGGATGAATGAATTTAAGACCGTAAGATATATTAATGACCGTTGGATTAGATGAAATAATTTGTGACCTTTGGATGTCGAAGCCTTAATTGATTTGAAATCGTTGGATGTTGAAGCTTTAATTGATTTGTGACCGTTGGATGTTGAAATCTTGGAATTTGAGCCGCTCTATTTTATATTATAGATTGAAATAAAAATCTAATTTTTCTTAAAAAATTGTAATTATTGTACAATTATACTATATTGAAATAAAACTAAAAAATAAACAAAGAGTCTAAGTCATTCATAATAGAACATGAATTTTACAATAAAAATTCATGTTCTATTATGTCAGTTATTGAAATAAAATCAAAAATAATAATATATTTTTTTTCTTACAAATCATAATTAATATATAATTATACTATCTATTGGAATAAAACTAAAAAAGTAAACAAGGGGTGAAATAATATTTTAAACTTGAAAAATTTAAGTATTATACGCCTACAAATTTTAGGGGATTTGGGTGTAATTTATTAGTAGATATACTAACGGAGGTGTTATACATATACAAACTTTAAGGGGTCTTTGTATAATATTTAAATATTAAGAGTCTAAATGATTAAGTGAGAAACTTTAAAAGATCATAGTGTAATTCTCCCAAAAGAAAAAGAAAACACGTGCTGACGGATGTTAAAAAGGTGAAATGAATTGACTTTTTTAAACTAAAATTATATTTTAAAAATGTCATGATGATGTTTTAAGTTATACATGTATTTTTTTAGAGACGTCATTTGGACTGACTTTTTTAAGTTAAAAACGTCAATTTAACTAATGTTAAAATTGCTTGAATTTGAGAAATAGTATCAAAACCATCCCATTTGAGTTTAGTAAAAAGCACAAAGAAGAACATCCTCTATTGATTATCCAGCGACAAACCCTCCATTGATTATCGAACTTATTTGACCCATATACTACGGAAAGGTCCAAACCAACCACCTTTACTTGTGAAATTTGCTTGATCCCCAAGATCACAAGGTACAAAGGCTGAAAACGACCATTATACTTGATATTGCTCTTTTAAAAGAAGTGAAACTCACTTAATCTAAAAATTAGAAGGAAAAAATTGCCAAACATACAAGCAATCTCATTGGGATATTTAAAGTGCACATCAAGAAGAATAACAGAAAGCAACACACAGAAACTGGGCTTTTTTTTTGGGGGGGGGGGGGGGGGGCTCAAGTTTCCTAAAACACCCTAACCCATATTATAGGGTTGGGTTGGGGTGTTTTATTGTCGATTTTGTTTACAATTACTTGTTCATAGTCTCATGTTGCGTACTCAAGATCCAGTTTGTTCATAGTTCTGTACTCTAATTGAGCTCACTCGTTTATAAAATGATCTAGCTCAAACAATTTTTTAAGTTCATTGAAAAAGCAAACCTTATAAGCTTGGGTTGAAAGAAAATTAGAGTAATGGCATTTGAAGAAACAACAACGAATGACATACAAGAAGCAAAAGCCAGAAAATCTCACATTCAAAGTGAGCAAGAAGGTTAAAAGACTTATATACATTAGTTGAAATTGAAAGCATGGGTTAAAGTCTTCCTGAAATTGTTGTGAAAAACCTTCAGCACTTCATGTATCGACGTACCAGTTATACAGATCATCCATCGGAGGATAACAGCTTGTGTCAGAAGAAGGTTTTTACACGATTAAATCCCCTCAATCAATGTGCTGGAAATGATAAACCGAATACAAACTTAATCTTTGACATTGTTTGCACAAAGTGACTACACTCACGTTCGAACCAGAAAGGTGAAATAAGGATTTGAGTACTCATGTTCGAACCAGAAGGGGAACTGAAGTAAACAATGGGCTTAGACCTTAGCAGGGGTGGGTACTCCTCCACCTCCTCTTAATGAAAATGTGGAACTGGGACTAGAGCTCCTATTCATCAAAGGAGGGTCGAGAAATACAACTACAACTGTGATGTCATCGTGGAAATGTCTTCTCACCCCTCGATCAATTTTCTTCAGGTCCGAGTATCTCATCTCTCTTTTTTTGGCTGCTACCCGAAGCGCTGCTTTAATCAGTCTCTTAGCTATTCCCTGCAATATTATATACCACGTTAAAGCAAATCATCAGAAAAGTTTATTTTCATTTTGTGTCTTTACATGTAATTTTCAACCATATCCTTTCTACATTATTGAAACAGCAAAATGATCACCAAACAACTTGGCGAAAATGGTTTTCAAATGGGTTTGCATGAAGATGTTTTCAATCTGTTAAGGATACGAGGTAATATATGCAGTAAGAATGACCACCAGTAATGGTCATGATTTGTAATATATATGTCAAGAGAGACTGAAAGCTTACATTACGTGGGTAACTGTGGACAATATCGACGGCCTCCTGGTTGCTAAGATGCTCCCATAGACCATCAGATGCAAATATGAGAAACTGATCCTTGGGATTTAGTTTATGTATACATATTGATGGCTCTGGACTAAGGATTGGCTTGTGGAAGGGTTCAGGCAGTCTAAATTTTGCCAATAAAGGTTCTTTGTTAAACTCTGCCTTCTTCAAGTATGCATCACCAATGGATCTTGAAACCTGTAAAGAGAGCATGATAAGAAGATCTATTACCCGAAAATGACACAGGTACAAAATTTCTATCTTGTTATCGGAAAAATAATGTCTTCAATTCAGCAACGGGGCTTTCATAGATACATTTGCCATTGCTAACAAATTGCTGGACCATTCAGAGCACAAGTGTAAGCTGTCAGTCCAAGGAAAATTTGAGACATAGCATAGTAAGCAACTGGTATACATAAAGTGATAGTTTCAACAGACTGAAAAACTGTTGACCACTTCGCCTATTCAATAACATTATTGAGATGAGCAATACAGAGTATCTAAAGGATCAAAGAAAGCTTCACTTATGCAAAATCCAAGAACGACATTGGGCAGCATATCTAAGATTCTAAAGGATCAAAGAAAACCATTAAGAGTGATTCAGGAATTCTGCTTGACCAAAGCTTAATCCTGATTAAGTTGTTCAGAACATTCAGCTCAACAGGAAAAATGGGGGAAAATTTTTTCAGAACATTCATGGGTAAATAGGAACACCTAAAGGATGCAAGAATTTAGAGCTGACGGCCCCTCATCTCCACGCAGGCCAGCCGAACCCTGCATCCCGGATGAAGAACATATCCCAAAAAAAGAAACCCTACGGAAGCAAATTCATAAAGCCCTTGTTCTACTAACAAAGAAGTTTTTCCGGTGTTATTGTAAGGGAATGGGTTTGTACTGAGACTGAAACAATTCTTGATACATGAAGAATTTGGTAGCTAAAACTTCAGTAGACTCGGTAAGGCCATTCTATAGTTTGAGACAAAGTACCCCGGTCCTTTGTGCATCATGGTTGACATTTCCATAAGGTCTGCTACCCTTTGAAGCAATATGCCTTTTCTCATCCAAACAAGTTCCTACTCACACATATCTTCCCCCAGCACCCAAACAAAACCAACAACACACACACACACCCCCAAAGGAGGGTGGGCCAAGAGAGAAAAAGGGAGCATCCTAACTTATGGCATATGAAATGATATTATTGTAGATGACACCCGAAAAAACATAGATTACCTGAATGAGACCCTTCACACGCCAAACCTTGTGTCTTAAAACCACTATTTGTGAATCATGGGGATGCAATGAACGAAGCTCGTCCCTTACAGATTCAATACTTGCATTGTGCTCTGTTGATAACTGAATGGCTGTGACTCCTCTAACAGCCTTCTCCGCTCTCCCTAACACAACACGGGAGTCTCCAACATTTGCAACATAGAGGAGTCCATTGCATATCACTCCCACCAAACAACATGATCCCACTGATGCAATTTGAGGCTTAGTAAGCCACTGCTCCCTTACAACAGAGAGAAAGTCCTCTTCAGTTGCCAAGAAAGCTTTTTTTATGGCAGTTGCAGATATCTCTTGATGCTCAGAGGCGAATTCTGTATCAAAGAAAAGAATGAAGTTACAATCAGCAACAAAATCTATTTTTGATACATTTAGAAAAGAAAAGCTTCCTCTTAAATGAGGACAAACAACTAGTTGTAAGCTGATGAGGTCTAATCATGAAGATGTGATCTGGAGAGAAATTATAATGGTTCAACTGATATATACCTTAAGCACATAAGATCAAGAATGAAGCCCACTGGGGCTAAAATAGAAAACCCAGAGACCATGAAAATTTCGTTATATCTCATTTTTTAGAACATAACTCGTGTCTTTCAGGGGGAAGTTGGATTTCGGGCCCAAAATGTCAGCATGTTGCAAAACGATATAGTTTACAATAGAAAGTCATTTGTTATTTTACCTGTGATCACTTCATGAATTCTTCTTCTTCCACTTAACTCTGTTCAGAGTTTCTATTAAATTGTCCATGATCATTTTTCCCCTCACCAAGTAAATTCACTTCTTTCAGGCCTTCTCTCTAGTTGGACGCGACAATTAAACATCATGAATAATGTAAGATTTCTTGCTTATTTCAGAATGGGAATTCGTCCAAATTTGGTCGAAATTTCGTGGGACAAAATATCAAAGACAGGCAACGATGATCATAATTGTTAAAAGGAGTGCTCTGGCATTGTGTCTAATTCTTTGCTCTTAACTCCATTTGGGCTTTTTTCAAGAGTCCTTTAGCTAAAATAAAACGAGAAATAATAATTGGTACTTTCAGTTTAAGTACTCCATGACCTTTAGCTCAGCTGGTTTCTGTCATGTAAGGGTGGCTGAGACTTGAGGGAGGCCTTTGTACAGTTATATTATAATTTGCCCTCCTGCCAAGAAAACAAAAATAGAAACCATATACAGTGGAAAAAAGGTGTTATTTCATATTAGATATTGTCTTAGCTATGGATTTCTATACATTATTCATAGAACAATCTCATTTAAGAAATGTGCACGCATAAAGTGCTTGAAATCCACTGCTACAGAGTATCACTCGTATTACATATTCCTCTGATAGGTATATGCAATATCACTATATTCTGGCTCTTCTCTTCCTAATATTACATACTAACTGACACCTGGGAGAAATCCAATTTCCACCAAGTCGATCTCTATAGCATTATTTATGTTGAAGTCAGCAGGGTTGAGGATTGTCATTAGTAACTAATGATACCATATGAGAAACAAACAGTAGAAAAAAGTCAAATTCATATAATTGTAGCTATATAACGCATAGGAATCATTTAGCTTTGAAAAATGAAACAGATGAATAAATCAACAATGTTGAACCGTCAACTCTTCTACCTATACTTATATTCAAATTAGATTGAAAAAATAGCTTAACTTAGTGTAATCCAGCATAGTCACACAGATGAACAAATTCAACACCATCACTATCAACTATTGAAATTTGAAACTGTACTAGAACTAACTTGGATAAATAGGCATTCAGAAGAGAAAGTACGTACTTTTAAGATTGGGGAACAGATTTTCATTCAGAAACCGGGATGTCTCTGGTCCTCCATGTCCATCGTAGACCCCAATGAACGTACCATAAGGACCTGAATCTAGTGAACTCAACGGCCCTGATTCAAGTTGGCTTTGATCCTCCAACAAACTATTAGCTTGAACTACTGCCATGGAAAATTCTCCATTTACATGGGGTCCCAGGTCCTTATACCACAACAACCCATCAAACTTGCCATTTGCATCTCCTCCTCGACGACAACTATCCCCACCCCGGCTTATTCCATCACCCTCCACAAATGGTTTCCAACAAGGTTTCACCATTTTTATGTAACCACTTGAATTCATATGTATATCATCTAAATTACTCCCCCAAACTTAAAAGTCTCATAAGATTCAATTTTCAAGTACAACTCCAATTTCAACAAACCCTAACTGTATACACATCATCCAAAAGACCCAGCAAACAATATATTCATCAAACCCAGCCTCAAGTCTAGTTTCTTATTATTCTCCAGACACACAACCCCAATTCTTGATACTTTATACCCACCAGCACTACAGGACCCAGACACCATTAATATGAACGAACTACAAAAAAGACCAAAAGGGTATGGGCAATTTGAAACAGCAATTGTCTATCAAGACAAGAAAGCAAAAGTTTTTATGTGAGTTCAGAGAATATGGATGTGTGCTGGTGCTGCATACCTTGAATCTGACTAGAATGTGTGTGGACCTTCCATGGGTGTGTCACCTCAGAACAACAGCCTTAGCTGTAAAAACCCATATAGATTTGATGGAGACAGAGTTTGTTCCTGGATCAGAGGGATCAAAACATGCATATGGATAAGAAAAGGGTTTGGGAAATTTTTGGCAGAAAGATCTTCCAAAATGGTGTCAGATGAGATCTCAGATGATGGGCGAAAGGGGTGTGTGAAGGGAATAATATAAAGAGTTTTTGTAAACTACCAGTGCTCTGACAAATTGTTTTCCATACCCTCCTATTTTCTCTCTCCTTCTGTATCCGTCTCCTCTCAAGTTTGATGTTTTGCCATTTTGTGGCCAAGTAAATTCCAAAGGGTTTTCTTATTACATGGCTGAGAATTTAGTTTTTTCACCCTTATGAACAGTAATCCACCATTTTAGGTAATCTAACTTTTTTTTGGCTGTATAGTGTTTGAGAGTAGAATTTCTCCTAAACAGGTAGTAACCCACCATTTTAGGTAAATTATGCTCAGTTGCTTTCAAGTTTTTGTACTACATAATTATTGTGTTTTTTGTCCTTAATCACCAAGAAATTGAAATTTTCCAAAATAGAGTAGTTTTTGTTTTTTTTGATCAAATAGAGTAGTTGCAAGCAAACAAATCTCTTTCTTACATAACCATATTGTACATTATTTTACTAACACTTTCTTATATTTAACGATCATGAATATTCTTAATTTCACGTATAATTTATATTTAGTTAAGTAAAAGCCATACCAAAGATTAATTAAAAATATTTTAAATCACACTACTTGCACCTTTTCATATAATCGTCATTATTCTCTTTGCATCTATAAGTATCTAACTTTCTATTTCTTTTATTTGTAATGACGAATCTAGTTTACTCTTTTAGAGGATTTCAGGATGGAGATGGGTGTTTCTTAGCAACTTGAGATAGTCGAATCCACATCTTAAATTTGATGAATCTAGTTTACGAGTCCTTGTCTACATACAAGTCTTGTTTGAGGTTTGAACTCCTAATCTTTTTACTCAGAGGTGGCTTTGCATCGAAGACACACATAGGGATTTTAACTTTCGGATCCCATATATTTTTCAATTATAAATAAAAAAAAGTTAACAACAAGAAAATCATCCCCTCATGCTTCTGCATATGGCATTGCACTCTTTAATCACAAAATGAAGGGGTAGTCCTGTCTCTTAAGCAATCTTTGCAAAATTGTGACTTGTAAGACATATGAAGCCTGGCTTCTAAAGACACAGCACCCAAAAGCAATCCAGTTGTTTCTGTAAGCAGATTTTTATAAGTGTTTTATTGATCACTTATGGTTGAGATGTACATCTCTTCTATTGGGACAAAGAAATGCTAAATGCCCTGAAAAAAATGTAATTTTTTTCATTTATTTTAACAGTAGATCGCTCATTATATACATTTGAAGGGTCGGTTATAACAAAAATATATCCAACTTGAATATATGATGAATAATTTATCATTGATTGTAATCATAACGCAAAAAAAGATCTCAATTTTCATTCATGTGATCTGAAATGATATAATAACAAATAATGGTGATTACTGTTAATTATCAGTTATTATCGTCAGATCTTTTGTGATGCACGATCATCGCCTTCTCCTCCCAATGTCTTCTTCACTTTTTACTTTCTCTCACCCATTATTTTATAAATTAACAAAAATATTGTAGAAATTATTGGACTAAAAAATTTGATGCGCCAAAAAAAATTAAATAACTGGTGTTTAGAGGGAGTGTAAGGGTAGTTATTTAGGTTAGTTAATTGATGCATTTGGTAGAATATGATTCAAATCTCTTAAAAACTAAAAAAGTTAGAGGGAAGTTTTCTCAAGTCCTCTCTCTAATAAATTGAGAGGGAAGTTTTCTCAAGTCCTCTCTCTAATAAATTGACTTTTTTTATATATATTGTATGTATATCTTTTGACTAGCAATAATCTCGACCCCTGAATATACTCTATACTATCAAAAATTGAACATTGATTATGCAACATTTATATAAAAAATAATAATTAAGAAATATGCAATTTTTTAGCTATAATATTATATAAATTTTTGATTCAATAAATATGGGAATGAAAATCCCTCCACTACAATTTTCTTTTAATGGTAAATCAACATTACAATGAATTGAGGAGAATTTGTTATTTATAAACAGATTTTTATAAATTTATTGTGAGTAATTTATTTAAAAAATTTTAAGAAGAGTACTTGATTCTATAGACAAGCAATGGGTGATTGATAAGTGCTTTATTATTATTTATTACTCACACATATGGTGAGCTGTGATGTACATGTCTTTTTCAGGAATTAATTATGTTGGTTGCTTTTCCTAATAACTATCACCTCTTGTTAGGTTTTTAAAATCGTGATTTCAAATCCCGTTTCTTATTCTTTGTAAATAATAATATAACAAAAAATCACTTGTTTCGTAGCGAGCGCTAAAACATGATCCGACTTGCTAATATAATATAAACATAACATGAAATTAGAAGATTTTGAGTCTTCTTTAAAATCACTTGTTTCGGAGCGGGTGGATCTAATACGTCACAATTAATAAACGAATTAAGTATGAATAGAATTTATCGAAAAAAAATATATAACACGTCTCGTTTATATGTCGATACATAATTGATATACAATACGAATAGAATATAATAAAACTCGTTAAACACATAATAATAAATAAATCAAATACAAATAAATTTTTTTTTTAACACGAGTCAACAATACCAGATTTAAAGAATATGGTTGCAATGCAATGGTCACTGCTTTTAATAGTCAGTTAAGTCTACGTCACAGGATGGCCAATGGTCCACAACTCAAAAAGATATTGATTTTCAAATTTTCGGCCGTTGGATGATATACACTGGATTGGTACTGCAATGTTGCATGTTCACTGGATGGTCCCGTCACTTGGTCACATTGAATGTCGCAATATAGAGGTGTTGGGGGCCCTAAGAAAAGAGTATCTATAGGCGTGTTTGGTTTAGTTTTTAAAAATAAATTTTTATTTTCAAAATTTTAAAAATATTCAAAATTATTTTATTTAGCATTTTTGTTTTCAATTTTTTTTTTTAAAAAATGAGATTTGGAACAAAAAAATAGAAAACAAGTTTGACTTGTTTTCTGAGTTTTGAGGCTAAAATAGAAAACAAAGGAAATAACTTCTCCTCTTTAATAAGGTTCACCCATCAAATTTCTTTAGCAACAAAATATATATATTTTTTGTTAAAATATAAAAGCCCTTCACTTAGGGGCTGTTTTCTCCATATCATCTCTCTCTCTTTGCAATGATTGTGCAACGAAGACGACAGCTAGGAGCATCATTGTTTTGTCGCTAGAGTTTCTCCCTCCACTTCGACAAATCCAAGCGAACCACCACTTCCGTGGTTGTTGTGGGTTTCGGTGGTGATCGGTGCTTTGTGGGTCTTGATGCACAGTGAAAGAGAGAGAGAGAGAGTTGAAGTG
>CM042196.1:20601423-20630472 GCA_023539305.1 Ilex asprella
CCACCCAGGGGCGGATTTAGTATGGGAGCAGTGGGGGCAGCTGCCCCCACTGAAATTTTAAAAATTTTTGGGCCATAGGTGTAATTTTAAAATTTTTAAAAATTTCTTAAACTTGCCCCTACTGAATTTTTTTTAAAGTATAGAGTATATTAATATAATTTTCAATAGCTCCTCCTCATTTTTCACTCTAGCAGCTGCCCCCACTGAAATTTTAAAAAAATTTGGAACCTAGGTGTAATTTTAAAAATTTCAAAATTTTTTTAAATTTGTCTCACTGAAATTTTCTTAAAGTATAGGGTATATTAATATAATTTTTAACCCTTAAAAGGTAACTTTTGACACGCCTGTTTTTTTTTTCTTCGTCTTCTTCGTCTAGACCTAAGTACTTTTGAGATTTTCTTAAAGTATAGAGTATTTTAGAATAAAAGTATATACATGAGTTGCGCTTCTAAATGACTTTTTTTTTATGTAACTATACTTATAAATAATTTATCAATAGAACATATTTTGATAAAAATAATGTTACAATTATACTTTAAAATTTAAAATTTAAGTTGCCTCCACTGGAACAAAATTCTGGCTCCGCCCTTGCCTCCACCTAGTCTCATTCATCTTAGCCACCAAAGTCTTAATCTTCTGGCTATCACACTCTTGGAAGTCACCTACAACCACCCTTGTTATGCCCATGGTAGGCCCCACTTCATGCAATTTTAGTTATCTCACAAACTTCCATTACAACATCCACACATGCAGAGACAGATTCAGGAATTTAGTCATTGTGTCGAAGGTATAAAAGGGTACATCTTTTCGATTTTTCAACATGATTCCTGATAATGCACAAATTTATCTTCGTACAAGATGAACAATCAAGAATTCGAATAGTTGCAATCAATGAGCAATAAACAAGCAATTAACGGCAGATCAATGACAAAAGAGTAAATAAAGGATAAACACAAAGATTTATAGTAGTTCGGTCCGGATGACCTACGTCCACTTTCTGAAATGACAACGGTGGCCTGAGTGTTTTATTTAATGAATAATGGTTGCCAGAGAGTTTACACCGGAGAGTTACAATGCTTTTCAGAGAGAGGGGGGAGCAACGTGTGTAGGGGTCCGTGTGGAGGTTTCAGAGGTCATGAAGGCATCAAGGTGTTGTCAAGATCATGCCCTCCATGTGGAGATGACTTACATTATATAGATGTGATGAGGCGATGATGTGAGTAAGAGGTCTTCCACTATTTTGGTAAGTACAATTTTATTAGGATTAAAAGATCTCCGTAGCAATACGTATCCTGATATTCTCTCTTTATGCTCCTATTTCGTTGGGGAGAATCTTGAACTAGGTTGGACTTTATCCTAAGCTTGGACTTGAGTAAGAGTGGTAAAGTGAATGAGAGAGATCATGAAAAAAGATATGAGGGGTCCCCTTAGGGGTGGCCTCCTTGGGCGACGCCCCTTGGGGTGTCCTCCTTTGGGCGGCGTCCATTGGGGTGTCCCCTTGAGGGTGTCTACCTTTAGACTCCTCTTTGACCTTGACTTGCCCTTAACTTGAGCTCTTCTTCACTTGTTGACTTGAGCTTCTTTTTGGGCTCTCTCGGCTCATTTTTATGGGACCTAGCCCAATTAAATTCGAACTCATCAATCCTCTCACGGCCTCCCACTGAAAACTTGAGAATCCAAATATATAGTTGGACATCCACTTAAATTATCAAGAGTCTTGCACATTGAATATGATGTCTTGGCCTGAAAGTTTTGGTGGCTGGTCATACAGGCTGGGTTGGGGTGGTGGAGGAGGAGGAATAGTAGGAAGAAGGTTATGTTGAAAGACAGTAATAGGGGTCAAAAGCTTACAATTAAGAAGAAACACACTATTCTTTTTTTTTTTTGATCAAGAAAGAAACACACTATTCAAATGGCTACTATGTAGTGTGATTTCGTAGTCTTCCGGTAGAGCCAATAACCATTTAGTGAATTGTCTTGTATCACTGCCTTTTCAAGGCGTTCATTGAAATCTTCAAGATGTTTTGGTGCAGGCACTAGTACATGGAAGCCATGGAGAGCAACATTACAGATGTTCATTGCTATCATCAAATGCACAATCAATTTAACACTTTTGCAGAACAAGAGGACTATACTTACCTCTGTATGTATGCTGAAACAAGGATGGATAAGAAAAATCCCTAAAAATGGACCCTCTGCTATTATAGCTGAAATTAATACTAGAATACAAGAACAGTTAGAAATTTTATCTTGAGGCAATTGTAAACACATATCTGGTGTCCATTGACCTCTGAAGCTTTTCCTTAGCATGCCTTAAAGCATCAAGAACTTCTTTAACCGTTGCGTCAAGAATGGCTGGATCAAGGATCTGATCTGTTGTCTTCGGCAAATCAAGTGGAACTAATGCCAACGAGTTATCGACATAGCCATCCTCATTCTGGTCATTTTCTTCATTAATGTCCTTTTCCTCTATTGAAGTTTTTTCACTGAAAAGATTGAAAATTAATTATCTATATAATAAAGAATAATATAATTAAAATCTCAAATGATAAATAAAATAAATTTTTTTTTTGCGGTTAAGATCTTTTTAAATTTTACTTTAAAATTAATCTGATGCCTAATATTAACACCATAAATTTAATAGGAAAAATATGTTCTTAAGGGTGTGTTTGAGATAACTTTTTAAAAGTGTTTCAAGGACGTATAACTACTTTAAACAAAGAAAGTAGTGTTTGGAGCCGCCCCACTCCCACCGCCATCATCACTATCATCACCGCCGCCACCACTACCACACCCACCACTATCATCATCTCATTCTTATATTTATTATCACTACCATCATTATCTCACGACTATCGTCGTCACCCATCACCACAATATTGTTGCCCACCACCACCCGTCGTCACCAACCACTATCACCCACCCCACCACACCTACCACCACCAACCTTCACCGCCCACCACTGCCGCCCATCCCCACCACATCTACCATAACTGACATTCGTCACCACTCATCATACTGTAGCCCAGAAGTATTAGTCGTTGCCCACCACCGTCGTCGCCTCACCACCACGACTGATAACAACCATCATCGTCCCCCACCACCACCACTGCCATCACTCATGGCTGTCACTACTACAATCACTATTGTCACCCACGGCTACCATTACCACTACCACCACAGTCATTGCCACCCATCACAACCATCACCACTGCCGTCCACCACCTCTCACCCCCACTACAATCGATACTTAAATTCTTTTATCTCTCATCTACGTTTGTGATTTGATTTTAGATATAAATACAAATATGTTTATTGTTAATCATTTTTTTATTACTTTGTGCCTTCAGACACAGACAATAACTAGTCAATCAATATTGGGATTCTAATTAGCTTAAACAAACCTCATATGCACTTGGAATACACACACATGAACTTTTAGGCATGCCACTCTACTATGCAGGCACAAAATGGTGTATGGTGGTATGTGATAAGAGTGGTGCTTTGGTGTGTGCAAATACAAAAAATGACATTTAACCCACACAAACATTGGATTTAATAGAATTTTGCAGATTGAGGGCACATACCCATGATTATCAGTCTTTGAATCATTGTAGTTGTGCCTTGATTCAGGCTCATCAGACCTTTCAGAATCAGCTGTGCCTCTAGAACTCAAAGTGTCTTCATTTAAAGGACTAATAATATGGTGTTGAGTAGATTTACTAGTTTCAAAAATATTCTGCTTCAAATTCTTGATCATGAGGAGCTCTGTCTTCTGCATTGGCTCTTCAATGTCACATTTGGGGAAGTTTTTGATTTGGGTAATGGATTCCTTACCTTCTGGTTCTTTACTGCTTGAAGAAGCTGTAGATGACACACAGGACATTTCACTCTTCTCCAACAGGCTGGAACGCTCTGATTCATCAGAAACGTATGATATATTCATTGACTCAAGTTTTTTCATCAGGAATTTCAACTTCTTTTCAGCTTTATTCCTTGATTTTATCTCAGCTCTCAACTGGGTCTCTAGCTCAATAAGCTGCATTTGGGTGTGTGAGAGAGGGAGAGAGAGAGATCAGATCAAATAAATGAGAAATGAGAAAATGCACAGTGAATTTAGAAAGAACAGATAATGGTAGAAGTACAATCAATCTAATCAGAAGGTTTTAAACAGAAGAACATAACACGAACACAACAGAGTGTGTGTGTGTGTGTGTGTGAGAGAGAGAGAGAGAGAGAGAGGACAAACCTTGTTTCCCATTTGCTCTGCATCTTCTTTGGCAACCCTTGAAGCCGCTCTTTCTGCAAGCAGTCTCCCTCGTAAACATTCCATAGTAGTTCTCAAACCATCGTCCCCTTCCATCTTCTTTTCACTGAGACATAACCCATGTCAGATTTTGGTAAAAAAAAAAACAGACAAATCACACACAGATACACACATTCTGGAGAGAGAGAGAGAGAGAGAGAGAGAGAGAGAGAGAATTCACCTCCATTTTCCATCCACATTGCCAGCAGGTACCATATTTCTTTCTACAATCTTTTTTACCCTTTCACTGAAACCCCAATGCTAACGTTTCTCTGCAACTTGTACCGATACTAATTTGCAGTACCCACCCAGATGCACTGAATCTCCACAGAAACTAATAAACCCACCGTTACTGTAGCTCCTATTGTTTCACATCAGAACTCAGATTAAACAAAGCCAATCTTTTGACAGATTTATAGGAACTAAAAAGTGTGAAATATTAATTAATTAATTAACCTTTTTTTTTTTTGGACAGACATTATTAGGGGACGGCGAGTTCATTAACTCAACTGCTAATCTCGAAAACTCTTACATGATTGTTAGGAAACCTGTGTCAGACCTTTGCACTCTTTCCCCGCAATAAATAAAATTTTGACAGGAATATATTCCGGATTTGAAATTTATGATTCAAATTTACGTTTCAAATGAGGTAGAATTGTTTGATGAATAAGTTCTATTAAATTTTTTAAATAAAATTTATTGATTCAATAATCTTTCTTTATTTGAGATATAAATTTGAGTTACATAACATTACTCATTTTAAAATATACTTGATAATCGGGTAAGTTTCATGGTACAAAATATAGTGGCACAGTAGAATAATCTACTCGGTTACTTTACAATGACACTTTCCTCCTCTAAAACTAGGAAAAATTCCATGGCACTGAAGTCGATTTGTTAGCGAAATTTTGAAAAAGTCACTACTCAATTAAGGGTAGTGACGACTTAATTAGATTAAAAAAAGGTTGGAATTAATCTAAAAATATTAAGATTTATTCCAAATCTTTATAATTTAAACTCTAAAAAATATTTTAAATAATAATAAAAATAAATTAAAAGTTCAAACATTTTGAATTTGAATTAAACCGTATTTTTTGATGGAGACAAGCATATGCATTTAAGACTGAGAGAGGGCCCTGTGAGGATTTAAATTTTGAAGTCACGACGAGACTAAAATCTGCTGGAATTTTGGCCAGAGTTGTCACGTGATGCTCGTCATGCACCGTCAGTACCCCCCCCCCTCTGTCCCTCGCTTTGCTCGTGTTTGTCTGCCTCTCACATTAAACTTGCTGGTAATGATGGACAAAAACATTACCATCAAGGTTTGTCTTTTGTTTAGGTTTTAGATGTATAAACCCATCATAAGAATTTTAATAATGATTGCACTAATGTATATAACTCGAGAGCGATTAAATATTTGTGAGTTTATACCGTAGTTTAGGCCTGTTAAAATTCGACACAACATGATTAACTGACATGAATCGACACGAATTAAGTGGGTTTGAGTGAGATTTAAACGAATTTGGATCGTAAACGGGTTGATCTGTCAGACACATTTAATATACGGGTCATGTTCAAGTGAGATTTATCTAACCGTTTATCATATGTTTACTCGTTTAAATAAAATTTATATAATAATAAATTAATAATTATTTTAAAAAGTTAGCCAAAAAAAATAAAAAAATCATTAAAAAAAATTAGTAGTTCAAAGACAAAGGAGTGGAGATGAGATTCATGACAAAGACAAATCAGCATTTTTTTGTCTTCTTTGTTTTTGTCCCATGTCGACAAATGAGAGGAGATGAGGAGATCTGACTTGCCTATAAAAGGCAGTGGCCCATTGCCTTTATTTTTTTAGCCTTCAAATTTGATTTTTATGTGAAATTTGGCCAAATTTTTTTTTTGAGGTAAATATAATTGAAAAAAAAAGAAGTGATGTATTAAAATTTGTTGATATATTTTTTTTTAAACGAATCGTATCGTGTGACCTGTTTATTAAACGGGTCATGTTCGTGTTGAGATTTTTTTACCTGTTTATTAAACGTGTCGTGTATAAGTTTACATATTTTTTACCCGTCCCACGTTTGACACCCCTACCATAATCATACCGATGAGTTTATACATAGGAGTTGTCTATTGTATCGGGAAAAAAATTTCAGTACAGTTTTTATATTTTGCACTTTTGTAAGTGTTTTATTATTGGTGTAAGTGTTTTTATCATTATTGTGATACTAAATAAAAATAATAAAAATAGTTACCACAACAGTGATAAAAATACCTATAAAAAGGATAAAAACACTCACAAAAATGATAAATTACTCACAAAGTGATAATTTTTTTTCGTACTAAAGAAAAGTGATAAAAATAGTTATCACACTAATGTTAAAAAATACTCACAAAAATTGTAAATCAGACACAAAAGTGATAAATTTTTTTATTATAAAAATACCCACAAAAATTATAAAAATACTAATAAAAATAATAAATTTTAGAAGCACGCTACCATAGTCAAAGTTCTTATATATAATGTTTGAATATGCAATGAATCCTGAGAGGCTCTTATCTTCATGGACTTCCGTGATTATTTAGACATTAATCAATTTTCTACATAAAAATAAAAATAAAAATTTCTTCAAAAATATTTATCTTTTTGGGAATCGTGGTCCTAAGGTATTCTTTTTTTCTACTTTTGTCTAACCACCGGGTCCTATCGTACTAATGTAACTTTTTTTTTTCGTCAGATTATTCGGTATTTGAAAATTATTTTGGGTTTTAAATAATTTAAATTTGAGCCGGGTAGGATCATAATGATGGCAAAACTCTCCCTACCGAACACAACTACGTTCCCAAAACTCGAACTCGAGCATGTGATAGACTTAAACGACTCATATTTAAATTATGTCACTATACACCAAGGTAGAAAAAAACGTACTTATCATTTGGAAAGTGTTTATCTTCCCTTCAAAGCAAAAGCCAAAGCTTTTTTTTTGGCTCATAAAATACAACTAGCCATAACCATCACTCATTATTTCTGTTTTGTTGAGTAATTGGTAATCTTTGAAACACTTTTATCTTTGAGTTTTTTTTTATATATATAAAAAAAACATTTTTGATTACTAATAAAAAAGTTGTTTGAATTACACTCAAAGTAATCACTTTAGTACTTCCCCTTCACTTGATGGTGTCTACCAGTACATCTATCATAAAACTTTCTTGATGATTCAAAAAAAAAAACCAGAAAACCAGATGAGGAGTGCATTGAGATGGCTTAAAGAACACTGGTTATCATTGAGCTGGACCACTTATGGGAGGGCACTGGTAGGTGGGACAAAGCATCCTCATTGTATTCATTTAATTGCACTTGTTGGATAGCTCATGACATATATATCTTGTAACTTCTAGGCACTCTCATGCCCGAATAAAGATTGAGGGTCATTGCCAATTTTTATTTATTTTTTCTTTGCTTTCTCCAAAAAACTTTAAAACAAATGTTTGCCATTAGAATTATAAAAAAAATAATGTTCTATCTCCTAAAAAAACTGACTAATGACGTCTATTGATGAGATACGAAACGATTCTCGTATCAGAGCATCATACGTGAACTCAAACACTGAAACACCAAGGTGATTGGTTGGTCCCGAAAAGAGAGTATAGGAGAATATGCCCTTGCAAGCAAAAGGGTTAACATATATCTCGGAATCAACATTTAACACTTGGCAAGGATGTGGACGCACCATGACGCAATGAGTGATAGAAAATGATTACTCCGACAAGTAACATCGAAATGAACTTCAAATCTTAAGAAATCTGACCAAATGCAAATGTATGACCCTTACTGGCGTGGATTTCTTGGGGGCTAGTGAAGTTAATACTTCTTATGAATGCAATAAGTGTTTGACATAGCTTCATAAATTCTTTATAGAGACCATTAAATGTTGAGGGGACGTACTTTGAGTACTCGACATCCTGGGCAGGATAAATATTACAGAGCTAGATCTCGAGGATTTATCTAACTTTTATAACTATTTTATTGATTGCGGGATTTATAATAAATACTGTGGTACACTATCAATCTAATGGTTATAAATGATTAGGCCAACAAATCGTATTTATAAATTATGTCATAAATGACATTGTTCTATATATTTTGTAGGGTGAGCATACGATAAAAAAAATAGTAATGTTTTCTATTGTAATAAAATTGAGTATAAATTTTTATATAAATTATTTAAAATTAAATATTATATAAATAATTATGTATAAAAATAGAATAATATAAAAAATACAACAAAAACATTTATCGTTATAAGACACAAAAAATTTGATTTTAGACCACATTGTTACTATTTTTTGTTGTTGATTGATATTGCAATATTAAAATTTTTAATTTTTAAAGTGTAAATTTATGTGGTCTAAATCCATTCCATTTGGGACATGATTTGGCTGAGGCCATATTGATGTGACATTATAACTGGAATGGAAAATTTTTGGTACGCAGTGCCTCTTTTGTTACAGCTGAGCAAAATCTGACAGCCTCGGAGGCAACCCCTTAGCCAGCCCTGTAGTAGTGTAGGTAATGTGAATTGAGATTTTTTATGGAAGCAAAACGTTCTGAGTAAGGTGGAAATTTTTATTTGACGATTTTGTTTGAATGTTTTGCCGAGAAATAAGAATCTTTTGCGAAGGAAGATCAAGATGGATAACTTGTGTTAAGTTTGTCGTAGAGATGCTGAGTCGTGTATTCACGTTCTACAAGATTGCTATTGGGCCAAATTCTCTTGGAAGCTGAGTTCCCTTCATAAGATCATCCCTAAGTCAGCGATAAACCTAGAGCAGTGGGTAAGAGACATACATAATTTTTTAGACACAAATGAGTTTGCCTCATTTCTTGTTCATTGCTGGACGATTTGAAAGCATCAAACTGAGGTGGTCCACTTAGGGTCTTCAACAAATTCTGCTACTATAGTCTGAGAAGCTAGAGAATATTTAAATTGCTCCCAGCAGTCAAATGATGTGCAAAGACCCTTACCACAAATATCTATCTATACGTTGTGGTTTCGTCCTAGAACAAGTTTTCTTAAGGTTAAATTCTGTGGGGTGATGATTTCGGATGGCGAGTATGCTGGGGTTGGGGCTGTAATCAAAGACAAACAATGGTATTTTTGTGGCTAGGATGGCCAAAAATATTATGTATGGAGAGCTGTCTATGTATGTGTGCATGGTGATTTTTGCACAATATATAAAAATGACAGATTTTTTCTTGGTAAACTCATGTTCGTGAAGAAAGTCAAGGATCCCGTGTCAAAGGATGAGAAGATATGACCAAAGGGGCCTAAGAAGTGGTGATGAATTGTTTCAAGGGTTGTCCGATCGATCCCAGAGTGTCACGTGTTGTTCTTGGGACACAGAAAACAAGTTAGAAGGGCGCCAGAGTGTTTTTCGGTGTATCCTCTCTGACGATCAAATAAGTTCTTTGAGAGAGTGGAATAAGAAGACACTGTTTGACTCTTGAGGGGTAATTTTGCGTATCTTTGCATTGTGTTTTTAAGAATTATTTATATCCATCAAAGACTCATCATTATTGAGGGTCTAGTCAGTAGGTAGTGTCCAGATATGAGGCAGTGTGCCCCTATTTTGCACGGGGGAGACCCCATTATTAATTATTCGGATCCCCGAGCACTCAATGCTCTTTCTTTTATGCAAAAGACATTAAATGCTTGAATCTCGGAGCATTTAATGATCTTTCTTCAATGCTGAGATATTAAATGTCCTGATTTTAGAGCATTTAATGTCCATTCTCCTTGGGTTTCTCAAGTCATCGTTGATGTCCCATCGACTGAGAATTCATTAAATGCTTACTTGAAATAGTCGTATGCCGGCAAGGGCATTTTCATCCATCTACCACCTACCACCTACTATGTACTTGATGCCACGTGTCCAACTCTCCTTGGTGGAGCATCTTGTTTGTCCTGCAATTTTGACTTCATTGTGCAAAGCACCCTCATGACTCCCAGTCTAGCAGAGACTGATCAGCTGTCAATCAGTAGCCTTTTCAGAAGTTGGAGATACGTGGCAGGACCAAAAATCCAGTGAGTACCCCCGGAACCGAGGACACGCGTCTGCTCAAGGTGGAAGTACCTTCGGAGCCGAGAACATAAGTTTGTGTAGGGGGACTGGGGGAGGCTTCGGTGCCGAGGAGGTCATTATTAGGGGGAGGACCAGTCTCGGTGCCGAGAACACATGGCATCACTAGGGGCAAGGGTGCACCTCGGTGCCGAGGACATGTGTTGGCAATCCACTACCTTTCCAGAAGTGTCTCATAGGATGTATACATCTTTACTATGAAAGAGGCTATAAACTTTGCTCTACAACAAACATTGCAGCCAATCATTCTGGAAGGAGATTTTTTGAGGCAGAGAAATGGACGGGATCTTCGCGTTTGGATGTGGATGACATCAAGAATGAACTCCAAATGTTTAGTCACCATAAAATAGCTATGGTTCGAAGAAAGAGCAATAGAGCAGTGCTTAATTTAGCTAAGCATACGAAATTTGTTAAGATTTTTTTTGTTGGGCAAGAGAAAACTCCAAATTTTATAATGCCTTTCATTTTTTATGATATTTCGTATCAATAATACTACCGCTTCTATTCAAAAAAAAAAAAAAAAGGGGTTAGTAGGATGAATTGGATAAAAAGAAGTTGGATGGTACACACCAATTCTGTCCTAACCTATCGAGCAAACCAAACCGAGGGTTTGACAACGAAACCGCGTTGGAGACTTAAAATCCTTGGCCAATAAGTCAATCGACTATCACCAATTTTATGGGACATTTACTACTATAGGCTACAGTTTATTTTGAGTAGCAGGACCAGCCCTACAGTATAAAAATAAAAGCGTGGCTTTCAGACTCAAAAAAAAATTCTAAATTTAAAAATTAATAATATAATATCAGCTAAAAAATAAAATTTACTACAATATAGCCTAACAAAATAATTTACCAACAAAAAAATTAAAAATTTGGGCCTAAAAGTCCAAATTACCTCACACAATTACATTTATTAAAAGACAAAAAAAACCAACAAATAAAAAGTGCTGACAAAATTCATCTCTTTCCCCAACTGAAAGAAGTATAATAAGCATCCCTTTTTAGTCCAAAAAAAAATCAAACCAAACACATTTCTACTTCTCTTAAACTTGTGTTTTTTCTTATTTTAATGCAAAACACCAATTAAATTATTCATTCTCATTAAAAAATATATTTTGATAAAGTTCTTGTTCGTAACATATAACAAAAATTTAGGTGAAAGTTGCATAGATAAATAAGTCAAATTGTAAAATAATTCAAAAGAAATATAACAATGAATTTATTTATAATAAAGTCAATCATGTAATACCACAATTTTGATAAATAACATATAAAACAAATAAAAAGAACATAAAAATATTAATGAAGAAATTAATTTTATTCCTATAAATATTTATGATCAAAAGTCATATTATTAATCAAAAAAATATATTAGCAAAATTTGAATAAAAAAATAATTAACAATTTGGATTCTCATAAAAAAAAGTAAAAATAAATTAAAAATTTTAATTATTATTAAGAAAATAAAAAAAACTCATTGTCCATCATTACTTTAGCCTGAGCCACCCCTACTGAGTAGAAAGAAAGAAGTGTAGAGTTGTAAACATGCATATGTAGTTATGTACACAGTCTATAGATTTGAGAAACTTGGAAGGATGGAGTTATCCTAGTCATTACGAAGGAGCAAATCCACAGCGTCATAATTCATCGTAAACTGTTGAGTTAAACCTAAAAATAATAACTGACTCTTGGGACATCTGCTACTATCGAAGGTATGGTTTTTGTTGTGAGCTGCAAGACAGTGGTGTAGGGTGATAAATGTAAGTACGTACATGCATATATGGCATATGTTCTTATACTGCCACCATACACGTGCCATTTACGTATTGTTAGTTTGGTACCATTTAGCTATCACCATCGCATGCAGCGTAAATAAGAGATTGAATTGCCAACTTGGTGGATCTCTCTTGATAGATTTTATGTGCAAATATTGTCAAAGATGAACAATGTTCACCTCTTGGTTTGTATGTGTTGAGCTTTTGTGGTGATTAGTTTTGTGTTGATTCAAGTTTGGATTTGAGGAGAGGCGTATTGGAAGACACGTCCCGATGGTGGAAGGACGTGCGTTCGGACGCAAGTGACAGAAGGTAGAAAGAGCAAGGAGTAAACACACTGGAAGTTGCGTCCGGACGCAACATGCTCATGCATCCGGACACGTGTCATGAGAAACGACCGGCATACTCTGTAGCTTTCTGTTACTTGCTAAGTTTTTTGACCTGTGGTATTGTATGGTTGGTGTAGCCTCTTGCAACTTTTTTATTCTTTCTCAATAGTGAAATTCTTGCAGCGTCGTGGATGTAAGCAAATTGCCAAACCACGTTAAATCTGTGTGTCTTATTCTTTCTTATTCTTTCTTGTTATTCGATTGTGTGTATTTCTTTGTGGGTTTTAAGAACGTTATAAATCCCAACAGTATGAACCAATTTTGTGTTCTCTAAGTTGAACCTAGACTTAATAGTCTCATGTTAAACTTTGCATTTTACACTTTAAAAATTGATATTGATGCATTTGAGTTTATAATTTTTCATTTTTCTTTCTAGTGTGGAATTCCATATACTTGCCCATTGTTCTGTTTTGGTTCAACTTCATTGATTTAATGGTGATCGGTCATGTTTCCAAGTTGTATGGTAAGTTATAACATGTCCAGTCGTCCTATCACGAAATCAAATCTTACTTGAACACGTTAGAGAAAAAGTAGTAGATATGGAAAAGACTTGCGCATATAGGACAAAATAGAGTCTTTAAAAACTGGTGTTTTTGAGTTACCTGGAGAAGCTGCTATTGTTATTAACGGGTTGCCTCTCATGTGTCCAAATGATAGCACTCTTGGCCCCTGTGATATCACAAGCGGTGCAGATTTTCAGAGACACACGGGTTTTGGCCAATGGTTGGAAGTAAGAGAAGTTCGGAAGTTGTTCAAAGGGTAATTTTATAATGGAAAATTGATCCCATCTGACAGGGAAACAAGTTGGTACCAGCTGGATATGAAGAAGTGAAGGTGTTGACTTTGAAGATCTTGAGTGGCATTAGTGGGAAAAAGTGCTTCAGCACCTGGATATTACAGTTCCCTTGAGAACGTTATCATTGAGATCTTCAAAAAGAGGCAAAAAATCATTCAGAAATCTGAGAAAACTGTGGCTAAATGTAGAAAGGGCCGACCAAAAATATGAGAGGGAGGGGGGAGACAATGGTGCTGCTTGAAGGCAATTTATTAACAAAGTCGAGCAACAGTGAGAATATGCACTGTTGAAGAATCATTGAGTAAATTTCACATTGTCCTGGAAATGTCAAGACATCAAAGAAAGCAGGTGGTCAAAAGTCTTCATATAATCGTGTCATTAGTAGAAGGCCTAGAGGCCTCGAGCAGAAAAGTGAAGATGCAAGGTGAACTTGAAATTTCGGGATTAACAGAGTGTTGGGGTGTGTTTGGTACGGACTTTGGGAATATGGGTTAAGGAGTAAACTCTCCTTAACCTATATTTAGTATGTGTAAAGGAGGAACAAGTTTTCAAACTCGGCCCGGTTCCGGCCCGATCATGAAACCCTCATTCATGGGTTTCATGAAACCTAAGGGGGGTAGGTTTCATATATGGGTTTGGGGGTTTAGTATACAAATGATATTTATACCCCTATATATTCTATATACATCATATATAAAAATTAGGTAAAGGACAAAAATATTCGATTGAAATTGAATAATTTTTTTTTTAACGTATTAAAATTTGAACATATTAAAATTTATTTTTTACATATTAAAATTTGAATCGATTTGAACTTTACTCGAGTTGTTAGCGCAAATTAAAATTTACTTTCGAGTCGATTAAAATTTATATTTTTTACTTACTAAAATTCGTGTCAATTAAAATTCGATTTATTAAAATTTGAGTCGATTAAAATTTATATTTTTATGTATTAAAATTTGGCTGATTAAAATTCAATACGAGTTGATTAAAATTTGACTTTAGTAAATTAAAAATAATTTTTAATTTGCTCAAATAGAATTTTAATTAGCCAACATTTAATTCGTAAAAAAATATAATTTTTAATTGGCTCAAATTTTAATATGTAAAAAAATAAATTTTAATTAACTTGAATCGAATTTTAATTCACTCGAAATTTTAATACTTAAAAAAAAATTAGAAAATATAGTTGGTCTGATTGAATATATAATTTTTAATTGGCTCATTGTATGTATCCCCGTATAAGGAAATGTTAGAAAATTACACTTTCTTATTGGATTAATGCTTTATTGCGTTTTATTATGATTATGAATAATAGTTATATGTTATCAACATTCATTATTTTTTTTATAAATTAGAAAAAAATATTTAATCATATATTTAACTCATAAGGACACATATTTACTCATATATGTATCCAAATTCATGTTTAACGTAAACAAACATGAGTTTGGATTAAATTGATTTAAGGGCAAAATAGTATTTTATATACAAATACATTATCATAATAGTCATATCCCTGCACATACCAAACATGGGTTTGGACAGCATTAACCCCCTCAAATCCATCTTTGAATCACATCTTTGGTCAAACCCAGGTTTAAACAATCCAATCCAAACCCCTCCCCAAAAACATACCAAACATGCCCTTGGGGTGTCCATGGGTGGGGTTGGGCTGGGCTAGGCCCGTAAAATTTTTTTGGGTTAGGCTAGGGTCGGAAATTTTTTTTGGACCAAGTTAGGGCTGCGATATTTTTTTTGGTCGGACTTGGGTAATGTAGGTTCAAGTCCTCATCCAAGTGAGTTATCAGGTAAGGGTAGGCTACCTATAGCCCAATCCACGAGTCTATTGGGTTGTTGGGCGAGCTTACTCGCAGGTTTTTTTTATATACAATTTCATTTAAAAATAATGAATATTTTTATAACTTAATATTTGTATAAATTATATTTTTGAATCAAACGTAAAATAAAAATAGAATAATGAATAATTTTATTTTAGCGGATGAATTACATCTAATAGAATTGATACATTACAACTAAACTGACACCTACTTATTTATTTATCATTTACATTACTCTACCCTTTAAAACTTATATGCTTAATACATGAAAAATAAAATAATATATGATTTATAGCATATCAAATTCCGAAATTGAGAGACTTATTTAAAAGTTTCAAATTTAATGGTCTAAAAGTATAGTTTTTTTTTCAAAGGAAGGGTGGGTGGGCTCTTAGGCCGGGTTTTAATGGGTTTTTTCGGACGGGCTATTGGGCTGGGTTTTAGGCCAGGTAATGGATTTGAGGATAAACCCAAGCCATTTTTTTAAGAATATTGGGCTCAGGCTCAGACAGATCAACTATCGGGTTTATCGAATTTTAGGCCTATTTGTTCGAGTTGAATAACGAGATTCATGGATAACTCAGCCCATGGACGGGTGCAGCTCCTCTGCTGTTACCCAAAAACAGCACAGCGTGCTGTTAATTTATACGACACCGTTTTGACAAAGTGTGACAGAGTAAAATAATTTCTTGCAAAAGTAACTGTGCGTCCTTTCTCTTGATCCCTTGCCAATCTCTTTTTTTTGAGAGTCTCTAAACTCTTTTGCCCAAAAAAATTTCATGAAATAAAAAAAATTACTAGTTGATCTGTTTAAAATAATAAAATAAAAAAAAATAAATTAAAAATATATATTTTTTCATTTTAATTAGGGTGAAAATTTTTGACTCAACACAATGACACGACCCGACTCGAACTCGAAATGAATTTTATGACACAAACTTAATTATAACTCAACACCAACTTGAAAATGACCTGACACGTAAATAAGAAATATAAAAGACTCATTTGTAACTATTTATTAAACACTGACTTAATTATTATATAAAAAAAGATATTTTTATTTATTATTATTATTATTATATTTTTTTAAGTTTATTTTTAGTTTGTAAAAAGAATATTAACATGTATTCAATTAAGTGAAAATAGAATATTAGCTTAAAATTTTTTATTCAAAGTTTATGTAGATCAACACGAACACGAGTTTTTGCTTAATTTTTATATTTTTTATTTACGTGTCAGGTCATTTTCAAGTTTGTGTTGAGTTATAATTAAGTTTGTGTCATAAAATTCATTTCGAGTTCGAGTCGGGTCGTGTCATCGTATTGAGTCAAAAATTTTTATCCTAATTAAAATGAAAAAAAAATATTTATTTAATTTATTTTTTTTATTTTATTATTTTAAACAGGTCAACTTGTAATTTTTTTTATTTCATGAAATTTTTTTGGGCAAAAGAGTTTAGAGACTCTCAAAAAATAGAGATTGGCAAGGGAGAGTGCAATCAAGAGAAAGGACGCACAGTTACTTTTGCAAGAAATTCTTTTACTCTGTCACACTTTGTCAAAACGGTGTCGTATAAATTAATAGCACGCTGTGCTGTTTTTGGGTAACAGCAGAGGAGCTGCACCTGTTAGGGGTGTCCATGGGCGGGGGCAGGTCCTCTGCTGTTAGACGAAAACAGCACCGTTTAGATTGGTTTTTCTGGTGTAATAATTTTCTCTGAAAACAAGCCCACAAAACTTAGCATAAAAAATAGTTGCTCCTCTGCACTCTTCTTCGACTTCTTTGCGTCTCTCTTGCACAAACTCTGTGCCCGAGCCTTGAATCATTTGTTAGCAACCCAAAAATTCTAGCAAACTTTTTGTGACAGCCCCTGCAACTATCACTTTGGTTCTTACAGGATAGTCATTGGGTGAATGCATTTATATTATTATATATGGTGCTGGAGTTTTTGTATGCCTGTTGAATTCAGTTGGCTGGAAAAATACACCTAAGTTCAGAACTAAAATATTTTACCAGAGAAGAATAAGTTGTCATATTATAGTTGGAAAGTGTTTGTTGGGGCTAGAGGTTTTTTTTATTGGGGGGGGGGGATAGGGTGAAGGGAAGGGAGAGAGAGCGCTTTGGTTTCTCGAGTAATGCTATAGATTTAACTATCATTGATTTAACTGTGATCTTCAACATTTATCAAGACCCCACTACTTATTCAATGATTGTGATTAATCAAATCAATATTTTAAATTCGAATAACATTTTTTCGATTTCTTAGCTCTTTGCTTAATGTAGAGTTTTTCTTTCCCAAATAACACTTTCGGTGAAAAAAAATTCCAAACTAACACTCTTTTGAAACTACTTCCTTCTCTTAGGCTATTATGCGAAATGATTGATCAGATAGATTTTAAGTGGTCTCTCTCTCTCTCACACAAATGAGTCTTTCCAAAAACTAGTGTGCTTCTTCTGAATCTCTAGGAAGCAAATAATCTCCCAGAAACACAAATTTGGACAAAAATCTTGAAATTTAATATTCCATATTTATTTCTTTACTTACTGTGAATTTTTCAAATATCCAAAGCTTCTCCTTGAGTTTCTTGGCTTTCAAAAAAAAACTTATAAACCTAAAATTATAATGTAACTTTGTAAAGTTTTAATTTTGTAGGATTAAAAACATTTTGATACCAATCTTAATTTTCTTAGTCAGACTCCAAAAATTTGTAACTTATCTCACAAAAGATGTAAACTTTAATATTTTACCTCCTTAATGATTACCAAAATCGAGTTCTCAAAATTATGATTTGACTAAATTAAATTTATCTGTACATCTTTTTTTTTTTAGTGGATCGAAAATGTCTTATCGAATTAAAAATATTACTTTAAAAGTCAACCTAGCAAAACAAGGTCACTAAACCAAGCAATATATAAGTCAAATTCATCTGTTCAAAGTTAGCCCCATATTAAAACTAGCATCTGGTCCCAAAAAATTAAAAAATAAAACTACTTATATGACGTATTGATTCCTAGATATCCTATCAATATCAAAACTTAACAATGTGAAGAAAATAAAATATTTATAGCTTATTTGTGTCATACTGTTTTCTTCTCTTATCCCGACGAGGAAATTGAAAAATTCTTAAGTGAATAGAATCGCGCTAACTTACCATAAGATAAACAATTACTAAAGTATAACTGAAAAAGGAACTGCAAAAATCAATTTCTGTCAATTTTGAGAAGTCTAAAACGTTAGATCACCTACAAATTCAATGAAATATGACACACTAGAATTTAAACAGTGCAGCCATATGGTTCGAGAAATGTTCCAAGAATGTAAAGATGAGAAACTCTTTAGTGCCATCTTCTCCCATTTGCTCAATCCATCTGTGAGCTTTATGAGTTGTCAGGTTTTGTCATTATAACTTGCCCATTGATAGAAACGCACTGCTTATGCATCAAAGCAGTTGGCCATCCCATCATAAACTTAACAGGCTTTTACATCCTGTTAAGGATACTGTTCAATTTCAAAAATAAAATGTATTAGATGATAAGATAGGATCAGATAAACACACTAGATTGAAATGATAAAGATCAATTCATTTTCAGCTTATTTCATTGTAACAGTCTCCCTATAAATGTAACTCAACTAGTATCAATATATTGTGTGATTTTCCTTCTGCAAATTCAGTTCTTATATGGTATCAGAGCCTAAGACCTGAACCTGCAAATTCTTCTTTAGCTCATCATCAGTTCTTCATCTTCCACTACAGATCAAACAATGTCCTCACTTCCCAACACCCTAGTTCCCTCATCATCACCACACACCAATACTCTCACAACCAAACTTTCAGCAGACAACTATCATCTTTGACACTCTCAGATTATGCCTCAACTTAGTAGTCATGGTGTTCTTGGATATGTGGATGGCTCTTTTCCTTCTCCACCAAAATTTATTTCTTCCTCCTCTGATTCTTCACCAATATTGAATCTTGAGTATGTTTTATGGCACCGCCAAGATCAACTACTTTTGGGCTGGTTGATTGCTTCCCTCACAGAGGAAGTTCATGTTAAAGTTGTTGGACTCTCTACTTCTCATGCAGTTTGGACTGCTCTTGAGACATCCTTTGCTGCACATTCCCGTGCTAGAATTCTTCAACTTCGTATGGAGCTTCAAGCTCTCAAGAAAGGCACCGAATCGGTGCACAAATATTTTCAACGTGCAAAGACGCTTGCTTATCAGCTTGCAGCGGCTGCACGACCAATTACAGATGAAGATATCATTCTCTACATCCTTGGTGGACTTCCAGCAGAGTATGGTCCTTTTCGGACTTCCATTTCAACACGAGCTGACTCTGTCACTCTTGCAGATCTTCTTGGCTATCTGCTCACTGAAGAATTCCGCATCACTCACGAGTCTATTGTTACAGACATTGTTCCTACTGCTAATATTGCTCAAGGCAGTACACATACCAACACCTCCTTTCATACCCTTCGAGACCAACATCACTACAAAGATTCTTGCGGTACTCATGGTCATGGTTGTGGACGACATCCCTATCCTTTAGAATCTTGTTGTGCAAATTCTGTCCAGTGTCCAACCTGCCAGATTTGTAACTGTTTTGGCCACATTGCTCTTCAATGCTACAATGGCTTCAATGAAGCCTATCACATGCCATCTCCTCCTCCTGTGCATGCTTACAATACTACAGCAGATTGGTCAGCTAGCTTTAGTTGGTTTCCGGACTCTGGTACGACCCACCACATCACTCCTGACCTCGCCAACCTTAACATATCCTCTGACTACCATAGCTTGGATACTATAAAAATTGGTAATGGATCAGGTTTGCCCATTGCTCATATTGGCTCATCCTCTGTTCGCACATCTTTGTCCAATTTTGCTTTAACTGACATTTTACATGTTCATTTGGTTCAATGGAACTTACTTTCCATTCATAAATTTGCCACGGATAACAACTGCTGCTTCGAATTTTATCCATCTTACTTTTGTGTCAAGGATCTACGAACGGGGAAACTTCTTCTTCAAGGCCCGAGCATTAATGGTTTATATGAACTTCGCTTCAACAAGCCCTCCTCATTCCAAAATAAAGATGCCCTCCTACATGACTCTTCCGTTTGGTGGCACAAAAGACTTGGTCATCCGCACTCTTTATCATGTACTTCAGCAGAGTGATACCCCAGCAACGAAAATTCAGTCTGTTTGTTCAGCATGTCAAATGGGCAAGAGCCATGCTCTTCCTTTCCCCTCACCTTCTACCCCAGTTTCATCCCCTCTAGATTTGATTCACTCTGATGTATGAGTTTCACCCATCCCTTCTTTTAATGGCAATAAGTTTTATGTGCACTTTATGGATGCTTACAGTAAATTTATTTGGATATTTCGAATTGCCAAAAAAGGAGATGTGTTAAGTTATTTTATTCGATTCAAAAATTTAGTTGAGAATCATTTTTCCAAGAAGATTAAGTATCTGTACCGTGACTGGGGAGGCGAATATCGTTCAGTCTCATCTTATATTACTTCATGTGATATTGGTCATCGTCTCTCATGCCCTCACATGCATCAACAAAATGGCGTTGTAGAGCGCAAACATCGCCATATAGTGGACACTGGCTTAGCTCTCATGGCTCATGCCTCTGTCCCTACTAAATTCTGGGACTTCGCATTTAAAACGACCGCTTACTTAATCAATCGATTACCCTTCACAGTCCTCCACAATTTGTCCTCATTGGAAAAGCTATACGGATCTTGCCTTAATTATGCTTTTCTCAAGGGTTTTGGGTGTGCCTGTTATCCGTGCCTCCGCCCCTAGCATTCACATAAGCTTGAATTTCGCTCCACATAGTGTATCTTTCTTGGTTACAGTTCTCATCATCATGGTTATCGGTGTTTTGATTATCGGTCTCAACGGGTCTACATATCTCGCAATGTTATTTTTGACGAAACAGTTTTCCCTTTTGCAGAGTTGATTTCTCCGCCTTCTACCATACCTGTTCCTCCCACTATGTCCCTTCCACCTTCACCTATCTTATAGGATCACCAACCTTTCTCTCCAGCAGTCTCACCTGCCCTACAGTTGCCAACTTCAAACCATGCAGTGCCTCTTCAACATGTCCAGCCAGCCCACTCAGCTGGTCCCTTGGTTCCTTTGTCTTCCCCTGTTCACCGAATGCATCAAATGGTGGCTCGTTCCCAAGATGGTACCTACAAGCCTAAGGTCCTTAACTTGTCAACAAAATATCCCTTGCCCATGTGTTACTCAACACTCACATCTAATGATGATGTTCCCATTTCGTTTAGTTCAGCCAACAAGGATCCTGTTTGGCGGGCGGCCATGGCAGAGGAGTTGCATGCACTTATGCAAAATGGCACATGGACTCTCCAATCTCCTCCACCTTCTGCCAATATAGTTGGGTGCAAATGAATTTTTTGCATTAAATATCATGCTGATGGTTCTATTGAGCGTTACAAAGCACGACTTGTGGCCAAGGGTTTCAATCAACAAGGGATTTGATTACAATGAAACTTTCAGTCCAGTTATAAAACCAGTTACTATTAGAACCATTATGTGCCTTGAGATGGGCTATGGATGGCCAATTCGTCAACTTGATATTAAAAATGCCTTTCTACATGGCACATTAACTGAGGAAGTTTATATGCAGCAACCGTCAGGGTTTATTGACACCCATTTTCCAACTCATGTGTGCCGCCTTTGGAAGTCTCTCTATGGCCTTAAGCAAGCTCCGCATGCTTGGTTTTCTCGGCTAAGTTCATTTCTTTTCTCCTCTGGGTTTATGGCTTCTCGAATAGACACTTCTTTATTCATTCACACCCATGGCTCTACTATTATATATATCTTGGTCTATGTCAACGACCTGATTATCACTGACAATTCTTCGTTTGATATTTCATTGCTTATCTCTAAACTCAATTCTGAATTTGCCACCAGGGATCTTGGGTGTCTTAGCTCATTCTTGGGTATTAAGGTTCAACATCAGTCCCATTCCATTATCCTAAATCAGAGACAATACATTGTTGATCTTCTAAAACGTTGCTCAATGGACAGTGCAAAACCTCTCTCCAATCCGCTCGCCCCAACCACTAAACTTAGCAAATCTGTTGGCGAACCATTCAATGACCCAACCATTTGTCGCAGTGTCGTTGGTGCTCTTCAATACGTCACCATCACTCAGATGGATGTTGCATTTTCAGTGAACAAAGTGTGCCAATTTATGCAATCTCCCACCACTACTCACTGGTCAGCAGTTAAGCGAATCCTCCGTTATCTCAAAGATACCTTAGACATTGGTCTCCCAATCCAACGTTCCACTAATTTCTATATTTCAACATACTCAGACGTAGATTGGGTTAGCTGCCTAGATGATCAAAAATCCACTAGAGGATATACTATTTTCCTTGGCCCTAATTTGGTCTCTTGGTCATCTCGCAAACAACGTTGCTCATCCTTCTTCGTGACAAGCTCAACCTCTTGTATAGGCCACTTCACTTGCGAGGTCGTGTTAAGGATACTACTAAAATTCAAAATTCAAATGTATTAGATGATAAGATAGGATCAGATAAACACACTAGATTGAAATGATAAGGATCAATTCATTTTTAGCTTATCTCATTGTAACAGTCTCCCTATAAATGTAACTCAACTAGTATCAATATACTGTGTGATTTTCCTTATGCAAATTCAGTTCTTATACATCCAAACATAGTCAAGACGATCTTGAAGCTTCTCAAAGGCGAAGATGAAGATGAGAACATGATTGGAAGAGGGAAAACAGTGTACACACGTGAAGAGTATTAAGGCACAGACATGAAGAATTGGAAAACAACTCTTACCGCACAAACACGAAGGAAGAGTATTATAGCGTGGATGAAATGCTGATCTTGATCTCTCAGCATAAGTGGAGAAATAGATTCTTATTTCCATTGGGTTCCGCCTTGCCTACTAGGTTAAAATTCTTTTAGGAGTGTCCATGGATCAAGTTGTCCACGTGTCCCGTTACCTGACACAAAAAAATAGGCCCAAAGCCGAAGATGCCCAATAGTTAGCCCGTCCAAACCCGAGCCTAATATCTTTCAAGAGAGGGCTTGGGCTTGCCCTCAAACTCATCATCTGACCCGAAACTGGCCCTTGAGCCCGTCAGCCTAGTCCGTTTGCCCTTCCACCCAATTATTTTAAAAAATGTGACTATTGAAAATTTGAAAGTTTCGTGGTAATATATGAATCTAATTTATTTAAATAAAATTATTCATTATTTATTTTTTGTCTATTTTGAATTTACTTTTAATTCAAAAATGTATTTTAAAAAAATATTAAGTTGAAAACATTTTAAATGAAATTGTATATATATAAAAGAAAAATTTGGAGGCCGGTCCCCCTAGATGAACTTATTTGAAATTAAGTCCACTAAGAAAACTTATTTGTTATGAAGTCTATTTTTTGACAATTTTACGAGAATATCCCTTCTTTTTAGAATTGAAGTAAAACTAAAAATTAAAAACTTCTAAATTTTAGGAGTTTTACTAACATTAAAATTTTTTATCTCTCATATCTATCTATATATATTCAAATGCCAAAAAAAAAGTATAATTTAAGTACAAAAAATAATATCATTTAAACACAAAAAAATAGTAACATTTAAACAAAAAAATAGTAAAATTCAATGCTAGCATTTTAAAAAACTAACAGTAATACCATGTTTAACAAAAATAGTAACATGTTCAACAAAAATAGTAACATGCTTAACAAAAACAGTAACATGCTCAATAAAAAAAAATAATATAGAATATTGAACAAAATTAAAAATAAAAATAGTAGCATTCAAACTCATAACTAGAGGAAGAAACCTCCAATTCTTCAGCATCCAAAAAAATAACATTGAAAAAGTAATAATATGTTCAATAAAAAATAGTAACATGAAAAAAATAGTGATATATGTTAGTAAATTACATTTTGAAATTGATGTTACCAAACTGATGTTACTATGCTAACATCAAGTACTTTGCGTGCATTGCCCATGTTACTTTTTCAAAATCTCAAGCTCGTACTCTAGTTTCAACCTTCATTCCTTTCAAATTAGTTTTAAATCTCTAAATTCAATTATTTAAATGTATAACAGACAAAATAATGACTAAGAATTTAAATTTGAAGTTTTATAGAAAGATTGTAATCGACAATTACTATCGTAGACCAATCATTCCTATATTCAATCATTGGTCTCCATATATAACTCTTTGTAGATAATGTTTTCAACTTTCCATAACTGACCAAACTAACACTGTTAAGGATATTTTTTAGATTTAAAAAAAAGTGGACTTAACTCCTTACAATAAGATTAAAAACGAACTCACTCCAAAATAAGTTTTTTCAACGGACTTAAGTTATTATAAGTCAATCTAAGATGACTCAACCCTAATTTTCATTATAAAAAAAAGTCTATCCAACAAGTCTGCCCAATATTCTCGTCCAGTGAGTGATGGGTTGAGCTGTGGGTTGTCTATCCCTACCTGAAGCACGGCCCGGTCCAGGCCCGCCTGATCAATAACTCACCTGAGTAAGGGCATGAGCCTAGACTACCTAGGTCCAGTCCGGCCTAGCCATGGACACTCCTAAATTATTTGAAGTAATTTTAGGTTTCAATATTAAGAATTTAAATAAAAATGCCAACATGGAAATCTTGGTCAAATTTAAGTGAACAGCTGCCAAAGAAATATTAAAAAGATATTTAGTTTTCTAAGAGTGTTAGTTTTTTTTTGATAAGAAGTTATTCAAGAATTTCATCTACGAAGGAAAATATTGGTTACAATCAGATGACAATAAAGCCTTAAGCTTGGGTGGGAAGCAGATAACCCAACATAGTGGAATCGAGTTAAATAAAGTGTGTAATGCAACCTATTGAGTTGCTCTATGAAGAGCTCTTAGCATTTGTAAAAACCTTAAATTTAGGACTCTAGAGAAATGCCTAATTTCATGAACAAAAACACTAATTTCCTAAGGGGAAACTCCTTCATAAGAGCTCAGCTTAACTATCTCCATGCTTTCACTTTTGATGGTCGCCAGTTGGAGCTCTGGCGAAAATGCAAGGACACATGCTTCTTTGACTATAATTGCTTCGGAGTATAAGTTGGAGACTACGGGGAAACGTTTTTCAATACCCTCCAGTGCAAGCTCCTTAGAATCCCTCAAAATCACCCCCTACAATAGCGTCTCCCCTCTTAAAAGCTCCATCACAATTCAAGTTTTGATCTCGGAATTGGCTTGGAGTTTGATAGTGTTGTTGACATACCTCATCTTGCTGACCTTCTTACCTGTCCTTTCCAATTGAATTCACCTTGCTCCACATTTTTTGTCCTTAAGGCATTGGGGCCTTCTTACTTGAACACAAATTGATTTCTTGTATTCCAGATAGCCCATGTAGTTGTTGCCACTCTCTCCATGATCTCTACTAATAGAGAGCTATCCTTGATAGTATCTAGTATGGACGAAACCCACTGCTATACCATCTGTTGTGGTCCCAGCTCAATTTTGAAGCCCAACTCTGATTCGAACCATACCTTTTTGGTCCATTCACATTAAAAAAAGGATATGTTCAACAAATTCAATTTTGTCGCTACAAATTAGGCACCCTGGTGATTAAGCGCACTTTCTGTTAAATTAGTTTTCCTGATAGGTCAAGACATTATTACAAACTTTTCACCAAAAAAGTTTGACGTTCAAGATCGCCTTCATATGCCAAGTAACAAACCATCTTTTCGGGTGAGGTGCAAAGGAAGAACTAGCATCCATATTGGTGGGGAGATTGAGATTTAAAGCAAGTGAGTAACCTGAACTTACAGTATAACATCCATGAGGGTTCAGTTTCCTTATTCTCCTATCCTCACCTGGGATCTTTGGGATTGGGATGTCCATAATGGCCTTGTTTTCCTCCTCATTGAAGAGCCCTCTTATTAATCTAAAGTTCCAATCTCTTGTTGGTCGGAAGATGAGTTAGCTAACCTAGCGAATATCATAGTTGTGCAGTCCAGCGGGCAAAATTGAACGATGTTCTAACTGGGGGACAAAATTTTGACATCATTTTCTTCTAAAACTCGCCATATGAGACCCCTTTCTAGGAGCTCCCTTCCCTTGATCAAACTAGACCAGACCCATGAAGGTCTCGCCCTTTCTTAGCCTTCATAAAATCACCTTTTGGAAAGTAAATCGATTTTAAAAAACTTACCCAAAAGGAGTTGGGGTTCTAGATAATTCTCCAGCACTGTTTTGCAAGGAGCGTCTGGTTGAACATAGAATAGTCTTTAAATCCCATTCCCCCTCATGTTTTTGCTTCCACCATTTTATCCCATTGCTTCCAGCCGATGCCTTTCTTTTTCCCTCATCCTTTCCCCAAGAATTTCCTCACATATCTATTAATCTTTCACCGAAATTCTTGGGAAAAGATACAATGGACATTGCATAATTTGAGATCGCTTAAATAACTGCCTTAATCAAAATCTCCTTACTAGATTATGTTAATAGCAGACTCTTGCACCCTTGTAATTTTTTTAAAATTCTCTCCGAAAGATATCCAAACAACTCACTCTGAGATCTTCCACCAAGGATGGGCAATTCCAAATATTTTGTCCCTAAGTTAGGGGTTGCAAACCCAGAAGTTGGTTAAAGAAATTCTTCTACTCCATGGTGGCGTTTTGCAAAAAATAGAATTCTGGACTTTTGTTATTCAAGCATTGTCCAGATGTTGTACAATACTTATCTAGGATATTCATGACATTTAGAATTCTTTGATCTCTTACTCTAACAAAGAAAAAGGAGTCATCTGCAAAAAATAAGTGAGAGATAGTTGGGCTCCTCTTTGTACTTTAATTTCCAAAAACATTTGTTTCTCCACCCCTTTTTGTAGCAATAAAGACAGAACATATACAACCAAAATGAAGAGGTATGGGGAGATGGGGTCCCCTTTTCAAATCCCTCTTTGTGGATGGACTACACATCTTTTTTCTCCATTAATGACCATCTGGAGGCTTACTATACTAACGCATTGGATGATAAGCTGTAACACCCCGCATTTTCTTTTATATATGTATATAGTTATATGGTAGATAATTATTTTAAAAATGAGGATATATATAATGATGTAAGAATGAATCACATAGGTTAAAACATTAGAAATGAATAATTGGGAGACAAATGAATTTGGGAAGTTTAAGTTTCAAAGACGTTTGAGATTGGAATTAGTTATTAGATAAGTTTTTAAATGTTTTTAGGATAAAATAATATTTCCACTGGATCCGGAAGGTCGAAAAACCTTGGGAGAAGTAATATGAGGTGCATTGGAAGCTTGGAAGTACTCCAGAATAAAAACACAAATTTCGTAAATTTCGGGTAGAAAATATTTTGGACACCTTTTAGTATTTTGGCCATAACTTTTTATAATTATATCCAATTGATCCGAAATTTTTAAAGTAGATAGTAGACATCAAGAGATACAAAAGTGTCTGTAATAAAAATTTTCCAATTCGACCTCTAAAGGGGTCAAAACTGCACTGGAAGTCGAGGCAGTCAAATGGTACTGGTACCCCAAAACCAGTAGCTAAATGGTACCGGTACCCAGTACCGGTACCGCTTCTCTGAAGCCTTCCAAACAGTTAAAAAGTCGGGATTTTGGGTTTTAAAATCCCATTCCAAGCCCTATTTTCCCCATTCTTCATCTCATTCTCACCACAAACATCCTAGAGCCCTAGTAGAAGATAAAGAAAGGGAAAAACTCTAAGATCAAGATAGCTTCACACCTTATAGAAATCAAAACCAAAATTTCTTAAGAACACCATTCTTCTCCTCTCTTCTTCTACACTTTTACTACACCTTTACCCACACCTCTTGGAACCCTAAGAGAAGACAAGAAGGAGATCTTTGGAGTTTGAGTTAGCTTAAAACTCTTGGATTCAAGGTAGGAAATTTTCTCTCATTCACTTACATTGAGGCTAGGGCCCATATATATGTAATCTTTTCACTTTAAATTACACATGTATGCTATATAATCATTGTTTATTAATACCTTGTGACTACTACCATGATTTAAACAATATTATTGTTTGATTAACCTTTGAATCCTTTTTCTTGCTTAAAAACCCTAGATTCCAAGAGAGATGAACTTTTCTTTAAATTGTTTTTAATTCTTGATTTCGAAACTTTAGTGTTGAATATTGTACAACAAAATAATATAAATTATGACCTCTTGCATATTTTCTTGGATTATTCGATTATATGACACATGTGAGAAAAATTGGGGATTTTACTATATTTGTGAAATTGTTGTGAATTGAGCATATTCTCGGTTTTCTCGTTGTATAGGTGTTGTGATGGACTTGGATTACCTTCGAGAGATGTCGTAGAGTGTTAGAGGTTAGTCTACCCCAATGGGGGTGAGATGGTTTCCTAACACTTGTAGTGGGTTTTCATTTGGTAATGCAACCACTATCGTTCACTGGAGTTTGAACAAGGGATAGTATACTTTTCCTAGGAATGGACTCGTCACTGCCATTGTGATGGTAGACGCCCCTTTCTAAAGTGCTTGTGACTGTGACTGTGATTGGTGGACTAGGTATAATCGTGGGGTAGATTCATGAGAAGCAATCATCATACATGGTATGAGGATGAACCGAAAATACATAAAATTATGAGTTGGGTCGTTCTTGCCGATGCATTGGTATGGGACAATGCACGGGGAAGAAGCCCTTTTTCTAAATAGCTTAAATTGGAGTATTGGTTATTGTTGCTAAACTC
>CM042196.1:20660472-20720109 GCA_023539305.1 Ilex asprella
ATATATATATATATATGTATAAATTATGCATAATAGTTCCCAAAATATAAAGTTCATAAAATTAGTTTCATGAATTCACCTAAATAAGTTTTTTTGTGTCTAAAAAACTTCTACAAAAACTAATAAATAAATCAAAGTCCAAACAGGCTTGACTTATTTGACTCTTTTTTTTTTTGACAGAATATTAACCTAACAGACTACTCCATGCAACTCCTTAAAAGGAGAAGCGGGGAGAGCCACTAAATACTCACACACACACCCAAAGGCTTCCGATGTGGGAAGCCCCAGCCCCGGCTAGGTCTTGGGGATCGACGCCTGTAGCGCATCCCCGAGGCCGAGCCCACGCCGGTCGCGTTGACTTATTTGACTCTAAGACCTTTAAAAACTACCTATTAATGTTAGTTCCAAACATATCTAATAGTGTCGGTAAGAATAGGTTAGTATTGGATAGATGAGTATTTGGTGAATGATCCCATGCGACTAATTACAATTACTCTATGAAGATTCACTGTTGTCACAACTTCGATAGATTTTCTTAATTAAGTTACTATCTATAAGTCGTTGGCTCATTCTTTTTTAGGTAAAAGGTCGAGTCGAGAATTTCTCCCTCTATTAGAGGGTTACCAACATAGGGATAACTTAAAAGATGGTTTTGTATTTTTTCACACTAACCCCCACATTGAGTTGCCATCATTTGTACTCTAATGTAAAGGGATTATTTTTCCCGTCCAATGTACTAAACTTTTAGTTAATGCACTGTCTTTTTCACCTTCGTGTGTTCAAAATCAAATGCTTTGTTGGGAAAATATATATTTTGACGAAAATAATATCTTCAGTGAGCATATCAAATAATGTGGAAAACCCAATAAATGCATCCAACATCTAATAACCACTTTTGCTTATTTAAGCATGAAATTATTTTATATCATCATTATCTTAATAAGTTGTCAACTAATTATTATATCCTAATTATAGGGGTGTGTAACTGTCCAAAATTCGACTTCGCCGCCGCCTCTAACTCTAATGCGATTTTGCCTCCGTCATTAGGCTAATTATCTATTAGATACAGAGTTTTTGTATTGAATTATGATATTTTGAACTCTAAACAAATTCGACTATGCTATCTAAAATTCACTTTGAATCATTATTTTTTTGTTTTAATCACGTATAAACATTGATGAGGCTAACAATTAGCTTAATGTTCATTGTCCCGATTGTTGGACCTTAAGATTGCGAATTTGAACTTTGTCTTCAATCTCTCCTCCCTTGTGATAGTGTCTGACAAAAAAAATTATAAATATTGATTATAAAAATAATAAAAATTTATACATATTACACATTTATTGAATAAAAAGAAAGAAACATGTCCATCTATATCTATTAATTAAAACCCTAGAAAAGGTTGACAAAATCTTGAGTATTGAATTATGTCATCTCATTAAATATTCTCTGTCCATTTTCGTCTTTTTCTTATCAATCTCCTTTTTAGATTCCATCTGACGACCCATATTTTTCCACGTCAGCTTCGTCTTCCTTCTTCCTTCTGTTCAACACAGATATAATATAAACGCTTCCTTCGTCTTCCTCACTGTCACCTTCTCTCTCTCTCTCTCTCTCTCTCTCTTCAGTCTTTATGTTTATCTCTATTGTATCTTTCTCTCTCTGTGGAGTTTCTCTGAGGGAGCCAAGCGACTCTTGGAGTGGTTAAAGTACGTATCATTTCAATCAAAACTTTTTTTTTTTTGTATCTTTCGGTTTTCGCTTTGAATTTTAGAGCTTTGAAACTTTAAAACTTCTTTTCTTTCCATGCTTTTTTGCTGCATTGCTCAGAATCGAACCTTTTCGATATGTTCTTCTGTGCTCTGTTTGGTGGCTGGGAAAACTGCGGAAAAGAACAGAAAATTAAAGAGGAATTTTCATTTCTATTATCTGATAATAGTTTGGGTTATAAAAGGGTAAATGAGTGATTCCTTCAAAGTTCAAACATTGTGTATGTACGAGCGATTTTTCTTTCTTTCTTTCTTTCTTCTTGTGCCTATCATACGTGCATGTACACACACACATCACCGTCTAGTTGATCAAAATTCTGTGTGTGTGGCTGAACATGAGATTAGAATAATTAACCTTTTTTTTCTTCAGGAAATTGGTATCCCCAAATTTAGAAAGTTATCAAATGTTCTCAAATCATACCCAGGAATCTAATTTCATTCATTTTTATATTTAACTGATTATTAAATGATTCTCTGTTTTTTTTTTTTTTTCAAATTTACTTTCATTTTTCTCATACTTCAAAACTTATCAATTGTTGGAATTGATATGCAGAATCTTAATTTGTTTGTTAACTAGGTACATTTTTGTCTGGACAACAAATGAGGTTTATGCTCAAGAATTTATTGATTCGAGGATCATACATATTAAACATCATAATAACTTTTGGGAAAATCAGAACCTTAACTTATTCCTTAAATTCAAGTAAAAATTTCAAATTTGCTAGCACTGTTACTCTTCAAAAGTTTCCCCCACTCACCCAAACATCCCTTACATTCTCTCTTTTCCTTTCATTCAAGTTTGGCGGGTTGTCACTCCTTAAAGGACTCTTAAATCGTCCTTTTGTGTGTTTCCTTTCATCTGGGAAAAAATTTCCTTATTTTCTTCGGGTTTTTTTTTTTTTTTTGGGAGGGAGGGGGGGGAGGGGAGGGGGAGGGGGAGAATAAGGTAAATTTATCATTGTTATTATTATTAGTTTTACATATATTTTACCCGGGCTTGGTTTGTGTAATTGGAGAAACTTTTTCCTGGCATTCATTAGTATTTTTTTATTATATTTTCTGAGGTTGTTTCTCCAAATTAAGAAGATGAAAAGCACAAGTTTATTCTCATTCATTTTCTTAGCAATCAAATGGACCATTACTTATTTGAAGAGTTATATATGTTTCAGTTAACTTTTGTTGCATTGGCACCAACTTTACCCTCGCTGCGAGACGTTTTAGAACTCAATGATGGTTTGCGGTCATTGTGATGGATATACTCTAGGTCCAGCACTGGATGTCTCTTCTGAACATGCAGAAGTTAGAACTGGAAAACATGCAAACCAGAAGCTAAGAGGACGTTGACGTTTGCCGGATCCATGAAACATTTGGTAAGTATCAATCTCTTCTGATGCTGAGTTAATGACATTGCTTGCACTTAGGGCTTCAGGAGTTTTCATTTAATTATTAATGTTGTTGTCTTTATTGTTGCTTTTGTCTGACTAAAAAGGAGGGTTATGGTGGCAACAAATTGAGTATTTTTCAAAATTAACTTCAACTGAAACAGTGACATGGTTGCTATGTAACTTGCAAAATGTATGACTAGGTTCTGGACTAAAAGGTACTTAAAGGTTAAAATTTACGTTTCCTTTTTCAAAGTAAGGAAAATTTCTAAAATTTGTAATTTTTCTCTTCAAAATGATAGCTTGGCACGGATGGCATATAAGCCAAAAGATCCAGTTATGGTTAAACCTTCTGAAATTTGGCCCTGATCCAAGAGTCTGGGACGAAATATAACTTCTAGTTCCATCTTATTTTTCTACATCAGGAGGGTCAGCCGACCCAGATAAGAGGCAAGCACTTTGCAGCAAAACTGTCATATGCTTGGGCTGACCGGAGGGATTTAGATGCAGCACATGCTTTGGTAGAACTTGCCAATTGTCAATCACATTTTCCTAAGAATGGCTTAACTTTATCTTGGAGGGAACACGGTGTGCCTCACAGTCAAGATGGAAAGTTATTGACAAATGTAGCTCATGAAAATTGGCAACTCGTTAATAGATTTGGAAGAGGTGGCAAGATGAAGAAGGATACTGGTGAAAGGTTAAATTTTCCATCAGCAAAGGCCAATAGTGCAGTGAGAATGCAAGACAAACGGAAACTTGAGGTCGACTTTTGTTTGCCTCCATTCAAAAAATACAGGAAACTTAATGCTTATGAGGAGAAGAATGATAATTCACATGAAATGTGTGACAAGTTGGGTGATCATGAAAATCACCAGGATTTTGTAGCTTCTGCAAGTAATGGCCCATATGCTTTTGGCCTAGAATTTTTGGAAAGCAAGATGTCAACAAAGAACTTGAAAATGAAAGCAGATATGACATATTTTTATGGACCGGATAAATATGATCATTTACTCACTCGATCTCGAGAGTGGATTGATGAACCTATTGGTTTGAGCAAGGCAATAACTTTACAGAAAGTGAATGCTGAATCTGGCTCGTTAGGTGGTGGGTTAATTTATGATTCACTCCTTTCGGAAAGGAAGGCCTTTGATGCTGTGACATCTAGTGTAAAACCAGCGAAGAAGCAGCGGTCCGCTTTGTCCATAGCCAACCTTGACAAAGGATTCTCATTTTCCATTGTCCACCTTTTTTCTGCTGTTCGCATGGCTCTAACTACTTCAAATTCCAACTATGATGAATCAGTGTTTGATGAGCATATTGGGGAAGGCAGCAGAAGACAATCACAACGCAACGGTATCCAGAACAGAATTTTTGAAGGCATCAATCGGCTTTATTCTCAGGAAAAGAGCGTCTTCAATTCAGAGCAAGTGGAACAAAAAAATTTGCCTTATCTTACCATCCATCAAATTGTGCAGCACGTGAGATTGAAACCTGGAGACCCTCGTATCCTTGAAACAAAGGAGCCACTTCAGGATTTAATTAGAGGAGTTCTGAAGATATTTTCATCTAAAACCGCACCTCCTGGAGCAGCAGATTGGAAAGTTCTCACAGTATATGAAAAATCTTGCAAAAGTTGGTCCTGGATTGGTCCAGTTCCATTTAATCTGCCACATGCTGGTCATGCTGAAGAAGTGCTAACTTCTGAAGCTTGGGGTCTTCCGCGCATAACTCTTCTGAAGCTGGTAGATTGCTTTGCTAACTGGCTAAAAGAAGGCCAAGAGATGCTCCAACAAATTGGAACTCTTGCTCCGCCACCTGTGATATTGATGCAACCCACCAATGCAATAGAAAGATTCAAGGACATGAGAATTCTGAAAAGTCAAACCACTATCAGCCCAAGCTGTGAAGAAGTAAGGGTTTATTTCCGTACAGAGGAAGCATTGAGGTATTTAATTCCTGACCGGGCCTTTTCTTATACTGCCCTCGATGGTAGGAAATCTAAAGTTGCTCCTCTGACGAGGTGTGGAGGAAAGCCTTCAGTAAAAGCCCGAGAGCATTTCATGCTTAAACACAACCGGCCACCTAATTTTACCGTCCTTTGTCTTGTGAGAGATGCAGCTGCTAGATTGCCTGGAAGTATTGGTACCAGAGCAGATATTTGTACTCTTACAAGAGACTCCCAGTACATTACAGAAGAGATTTCCAACTTACAAGTTAACCAAGTTGTAAGTGGGGCTTTAGATCGCTTACACTATGAATTTGATCCTTGTGTACGATTTGACAAAGAGAGGCACTTATGGGTTTACTTGCATGGAGAAAGGGAAGAAGAAGATTTTGAGCGCAATTGTACCTCTTCTTCAAAGATTAGGAAACGAATAAGGGAAGTGCATTGGGGTGATTCTGCTTGAGAAGAGGTGGACTGCATCAGGGATCACATTTTGAAACACATATCACCCCCATTTAATTTTTAATAGTGCTACCAGTGCATATTTGTAATGATAGATCATATGAGCTTTCAATAGAAGGAGTCAGTGGGGAGCTAAGTTTTTGCTTTAAATGGTTAGCTTGGAAAGTTCAAATTGAAACATGTCCCCAAAACACTTTTGAAAGGTTTTTCCCCCTGACAATCTGCTCAAATATTATGAGGATTTAGTTACTTCAATCTTTGACTGGAAATGATTTTCATTAAACTTATTATGTTCCCATGCAAATTTAGCATGACAAAAAGGGATTTGGACCTAAGCAGCTAAGCTACAGAAACAGCCTTTCAGTTCAGCAGGTGAGACCCCCAGACTTCATAGTGACGATGAGAGACTCGTACACTAGACTGTCTCATTTTTTTCCCCTTGAGAGCCAAGCTACTAGCTATAAAGTAGTAAGTTATTCCAGTGCTTGAGCTTGAATCAAATGGTCAAATGGTCTTGTTTGCTATATTCTGTTAACTATTAAAGAGAACACAATCATCCAATCAGGATCATGAGAAATGTTGCATCATCCGAAATAGTATGACACGTATATTAATATTCCAAAAAAACATTTTGTTAGAAAGAGACCACAAAATGTGTTGATTTGTGGTCAAGAAGTTGCCTTACAACATTAATGCAACTGAACAAATAAATTCCAAATTCTCAACTGATTTATTAGACCAAAATCTCATACTATTTAAATTTTGTTCTAATAACATGTAATTTCTAACAGTCTGTCAACTCTTTGAAAAAATCCCAAGGTTAGAGCCTTAGACAGATTTTACAGCAGCAACAACGCAGTCAGTGCAATTATAAGTCAGTTTTTCCCAAGCAATACTATTATTGTAGGTTTTGCTGTTCTAAGTTCTAACTCCTTACTTAACAGCCCTGAGAGAATTTCTGGAGCCTAAGGACTGAAGGGATGCATACACTAGTCCTGATGATTATTTACCTTCCCATTAGCTTGCCTTCCTAATCCTGCTTCCCTGAATGATTTCAGCAGGCCCTCAAATGCAGGAGTTCTGAGGTCTTCAATGCACGCCATGCTAGGTATATTGAATGGTCTCTTCTGTGGTGTCGAACATGAGGGCCCATCAACCTAATTGTTAGAAACATAATGCATATGGATATTAATCTGATAAAAAATGAATCTTGCACCATCACTAAGAAAAGGGGATTGATTGGGGGTTGGGGGTGGGGAACGGGTTGATGCCTTCACAGATAGGGTTGGCAAATAGAAAGTAGTTGCTCTGCTGACATTTGTTCTGTCATTGGGTTCCACAATCAATAACTTGTTCATCATCATAAAGCGAATGGCAGACAATCATATAAGGTTTCTCTTGCTGTGCATAAAGGAAACTGTATTTTGACAGTCCAAAATGCAATTCTTGATGTTCTTACCATGTAGTCATTCATCAAGCATTTCTCTGCGTTCACCATGATCTCAGAAACTATGTGGAAGTGAGAACTTTCTGCTTCTTTCATACCCTCACAAGAAGGACCAATCAGGGAATTGATTTTCTCTAATGCATATTGGTCAAGTCTCAGTAAATCTGTAAGAAATTCATCATTGGTAGCTTAAAAGTTTTACATTAGCAGTCACAATGAAAAATCAGTCTGGATATTGCATAGAAACACGCTATGTTGGACAAAGAAGAAAAAACATGAAAATGCTTTCAAGTGAAAATCATTTGGGTGCAGAAGGAACTTACCTGCAATGGAAGAAAGTAAATTGATGTTTGCAACATCTGATTCGCCCAGTGTTGACGAGATAACAGCAGAAAATTGAGCATTGATTTTTTGATTGCCTTCCATTCCATTCCTAAGGAAACAAACCAAGAAAGATGTGAAAAAAAAAAAAATCACTCTTTAAAACTGATCAAAACCACAATGTATACTTACTGGACAATGGTATCCACAGAGTCAATATTTCTTCTTTGTAAACTAAGAACGGAATCTTGAGCCTTCCTCCATTGTTCGGAAATTAATCTTGCCTTTGTCATACTAGATATCATATTAGGCAAAGATCAGATAAAAACAATTTAATAGTTGCATTTCCAAAATGTGAAAAGAAAATTTGGCACATTTAAGAAGTACCATAAACATGGCCAAGATGTTGCCTTTACCATTGTCTGAGGCCTTCATCCAAACCATCCTTCCCATTATCAACTGAAGTAGTATCTTCGATGTATTGGGTTTCTGTTTTTCCCAGGTAACTTGTCCATTCTCCTTTGGTAGAAGAAGTCAAATCTTGCATGTTTGACATTTCCTGATGGAGCTTTCTGGTTCTACTGGAAGTACACTCTCGAAGGTCTTCTACTGCTGTTTGAACCTAAGTAACGAGAAACACTGTGGAGCTTCAACAAGCAAAATATAGGAGTCCAGTTTTGGGAGAGGAAGAGTTTACTGCTTGCCATTGAAAGTGGATATTGATAAGGCCATGCATGAAAAAACAGGGTTTTGATGACTGGAAAAATGGCATATCATTCTTATTTTTGATTTAAGGGATAATTTAAGGCTCATACCTTGTAAAGAAATGCATATTAGACCCGTAAAAGTCAAGAATACGCCTATAGATGCGATTCAAGGAAAAATGTACTACAGGGAAAGGGAATACGGATATAACATGTCTTAAACATTAAGTAAAATGGTGTGTGCTTGTGTGTGTGTGAGTTGAGTGAGTTTGTGGGGGAGGGGTGTGAGAGAGAGAGAGAGAGAGAATCTCAGGGAAAAGAATAAAAGAAAGGCAGCAGATTGGTTTCCTTGATATTTATCTCAATGATTAGTGGAAGGTGCAAACTCTTTCTAAGAGCTAAACAGAACTACATAAGGGATCCCCAATTACCATTTATTCTAACACCAACAAAGACCTCTGGAAAGTAGTGAACCAGAGTGTAAGTTAGAAGTATAAATCATAGGACTAAACAAGAACACCATTAACAGTCTTCCACTCTGCATAAATGTAATACAACTTTCTGATCACTGTTGATAATGTCGTCTTATTCTTTAATCATACCTTGGAAAAATATGGCAAAAGACCAGTATATTTTTTCATATAGGAAAATTGTTATGCAGTAAATTAGATGTACTTGCCATATTTTTCATCCTAGCATTCGAACTTGCTAACAGCTCTGCAACTTTGTCTAATATTTGCCTTTCTTCATTAGCAGTGTACTCCTACGGAAGCAATTTTGAATTATAAGAAGCAGCTCAAGAGTTAATCATGACATCGAGGAAGGTTGCCACAATAAAGTACGTACCTCAAACTTCTTCTCAAGTGCACATAGTTTCTGATCATCAATTGTTTCCTCTTCTGCCACCACTAGAGTCAATTTTGAGACATGCATGCTTAAAGTCTTGAAAAAGTTCACAGTAAGCCTAGAAATTGATTGAGTTGCCTGATAAGTTCTGGAGCAACTCTGACATCACACAGGCAGAAACATAATATGAAAATATGAATCATTCAGCTCCTTCAAGAGAGGGAAAAAAATTAACGAATGAATGACTAAAAGAAATAAAAGTTTTAAACTATTCACTATGCTCCCATTTACAATAGATGGATATACAAACTTCCCACTGCATACCTCTTGCTGCTGTTGTGCAAATGAGGCTACCCTTTTCCCTTGATTAGTTAAGTTAATTTGTAGATCATTGAGTATAGCTTTGGCCTCCGAAGAAATTTCTCTGATAAGCTGTGCAGAAATAAAGGTGAAATGCAGCCATTGGAACCGATGAGTATAGAAGGGTAACTTATAAAAGAAGCAATACTCACATCTCCAAGGCAAGAAGCATTCTTTGATACTTCAGATTTCAGATTATGACAAGTTAATAGTGAATTCTGATCAAGTTCTCCGGCTACATCATCCAAAGTTTTGATACCAGAACCATAAAGTTCTTGTAGCTTTCTAAGCTGTGTTTGAAGCTCTGCAGTAGCCTATCCATGCACAAACGCACGCATTATTGCTTGCAGGTTTCAGTCATGTTTATCGGACCATGAGTGTAAAAAGATGTGAATTTACCCTGGCCTTTGCAGATAAGAAAGATAGTGTATTTTGTTCAATGACTTTCAGTTGCTGCTCTTGTTGTGTTACAGAAGCTACAACAGCTTCATTCAAAACTTCAAGCTGCTGAGCCAATCCAGAGTGAAAGTTCTGGATTAAAATTCTGTTCCAATCCTCTATATTATTCTTGTGTTCTGTTAGCCAAACAAGTAAACAAAAAAGCAATATTAATACCTCATTTTTTTGCAGCACAATTGCCCAAACATGGTCAACCGATAGAAAAAGGAAAACAAACCAATTTTAGTGAACAAGATGGATATCTCTGATGCTGCATTCTCCAGTTCAGCTCGTAGCTCAAATGCTCGTTCAGTAAGTGCTTTCTCTAAGGGACAACAACAATAGTCATATCAGGAAAGCTATTCGGAGTCACAAAAGAGAACTTAGATATGTGCTTCACTGAATGATGAAGTATTGATGTAAAAATAGATGTGTTTCACACAAGCACTCTCACTTCACTTGTGGAAACACCAGAGAAACCAGTAAAGTGCTTGAAAAATGATACATATAGTTTGCTTTGAATTTCTAGAAGACGAACTAGATGCTATTTATAGACAACATGAAGGCTACAACAAGAATCGAGTAGAAAGAGATGTTATTTCAGATTCGACCTCCAAGCTATTTTTGAAACAATACCCAAAAGCAAGGATTTAATAATTTGCTTTTGACTGTCATCCTCAGAATGGGAGATGGGCCAGGGATGCGAGAGAAAGATTGAAATAAAATTCTGCGCTGGAATTTAAATGATTTGCCAAATATGGCACTTCACTTACCAGATCCAAGGAGATTGAAAATCAAGTATTCCTTCTCTTTAATTGTGTCATTTGCTTGTCTAAATCTACCATCTAGATCAAACAAAGCTTGTTCAGTTTGCTCAAATTCTCCCTGTTGTTATAAGCATAATATGGCGCATGTTAGTCTCTTGTGGTGATAGAAAACAAATAATGGCACTGTAAAGTCCACTAGAAAGCTGAAAAGGATGAATCAAACCCAAGTGACACTAAACCTGGGTCCTTTCAAGTTTTTCACTTAGATCTGTTGTCAACTGTTGCTGATAAATATAGAGCTCCCGAAGATCCATCAGTTGCTGCTTACAACATGTAAACTCTCAATGCTCCTCCAAACGGATATTGGTGATTAGCACTCTTTGTCATTGCAGTAACTATCGAAAAGGAATATATATACCTTGTCCTTAAACTTTGAATCAACTTCCAAGCGCCCTAATTTTTCAGCCATTGCCTAAACAAGTAAAAATAAGTTCATGCAGTGCCTAAATTACTTACAATACATTAAAAATGTTTTCATGTGAAACAAGTGTAATATAAATATAGGTGATTTAAGTATTTGACAATTTGGATTCTGGACCTTCTTGGCTGCTTCTTCACTCAGGTATCGGTCCCGTGGTATATAGATGCCATTCTTCTCCCTTGTAGCATGCAACTCTGGTGGGTGGTGAGGGACAAAACATGATTTTTTATCTGTAATCTTATGTGGAATGAAATTTAAACTAGAACAACCTATTACTATGGGAAAATAAAGTAATCCTCTATGGAAGTGCTCAGAAACCTTGCTTAAGACGGTCTATCTCCGAATACAGATCTTTGATCAATGCCGATTTTATCACCTTTTGATTAACCTACAAGTAGAAACCAAGCTGAAACACCTAAAGTTCGGTTGAAAGGATATGGCATACAAAAAGATTACTGAGGAAACAACATCAACCAACAATAACCAAATTACTTTACCTCTGGCCTGTTCTGGATGCTCTTTGCGCGGAATGCATAATCTAGAGTGCCGAGTGTTTCTTCCAAACAGTGGACTGATGGTGATACTGTGGCAATTATGCATGTTTTTGTTTTCCCTCCTAATGAGTCTCTCAACAACCTTGTTAATTTGCTGTCCCTGATATCCCAAATGAGCTCTCTCAAATAATTGCTCATGCACTTCACATTTATCACTGTATCATATATTTCAGTGGATGATTAGATTCCATACCTGTATGGAACATGCCCAGAGTGCTCAGCAAGTGCATTAATGACACGACCAAGCGTAAGCAAGCTCTTATTGATCTCCCCAGCTTCCCGTGCTCTTCCCTGTTTGAGAAAGGTTGTGTATCACTTTATTCATTGAAGGTACTAAAAAGACCAACTATTATGAGCTAATTTGGGAATATCAAATGGCAAGATCTACTGTAACCCTGAAAAGAACATGCTCTACAACTGTAGTTGCATTGTACCTCTTTTGCACCAGAGCGTAATATGTTCTCAGAACCAGCAAGATCAACAAGATTTAGTTTTCCACACTTGATCAGCTCTACCCCCTCTGCAGTACACTCCTTAATTTGGACTGTGATAGAAAATATTGAGTGAGAACGGTTACTTTGTTTGTTGAGAAGAGTCTCTGCAGTAAGCTTTTTGGCTGACCCTTTCTCCAATATTTTGTATATTTCATCTGCTGTACATACTATCTCCTCTTCTAGGCCTCTCACAAAAACAGTCCCCTTCCCATCATCCATAAGGGCTATCAGCTTCTTAGACTTATCATTGCAGAATTTCGAACTATCATCAGGCGCCAAAAGATCTGTGATTTCCTCATTGTAAAGCTCTAGAAATGTCACTTTCATGCTATACTCCGCATTTTGAGCCACCAGAATGTCAAAAATTTGCTGAACAGCTCTTGGAATAACCCCTGAATCCTTGTGGAATTCTCCATTCTACATGCAAGAATAAAATAGAAAGTACAACATTAAGTAAAAAGAAACAGAGGTGAATGGCCTAAAAGCAAAATGCACAAGAACTAGTATATAAATCTCTAAATGTACATATGAACATAATACCTTTTCTTTTCTTCCTTCCCCCTCCATTGTGTAAGTTTTCCCTGTTCCTGTCTGACCATAAGCAAAGATAGTGCAAGTATAACCCTCGAGAGCTTCGGTGACTATAGGAGAGACAACTTGATCGTATAAGTCCTTCTGTTGAGATGCTGGACCAAATACCTATACCAGCCAAATAAAGAAAATTCAAGAGGTGTGTCTATCTCTACCCAATTTGGAGATAAATTGATGGATTTTCAATGGAAACACAGCATATATGTCCGGCCAAACCTTGTCAAACACAAAGGTTCTGTCTATCTGCTTATGAGTTGTGATTTGATTGACTGACACCTCTCTTCTTGGCTCATTACAAGAAACCACCATGGGTGTTGTCACTCTAACCTCATCCTCAATCAAAGGCCTAAATTACATAGCATAACCATGATCAATAGTGCACAGATATATAATACCAAGAAGTATATCGAAAACAAATCTTTGTTACCTGCAACGCAAAATGACCTGCACATTTACCCCGTTATCATCATTTGATCGTGAATCTCTTGTGGACTTCTCACTTGACCACACATTTTGGCACAATGAAAGTGGGATAAAACTCCCCCTCCTGTGTTGTTTTGACTTCGAATTATCCATAGACAACGATTCTATTCACCACCTGTGAAACAAGAGTATAATTATCACACAACCAAGAACTAACTCCAGAGTACTATTAATCACAGATAATATCAGAATCAAGCAATAGCAAAAGTTCTACTAAGCCTGCATGAGAGTTGTGGTAAGGTAAACATTGAATTTTTTGCTTTTGGAATATTTACAATTACAAGAAGTCTCAGGAAAATGACAGAAATAAAGGAGAATAAACTGCAGATAAAAGATTGTCAGGGGTGAATAGATGAACATGAGAATTGAAAGGCAAACATAGGACGTAAAATGAAGCTGAAAACTTGTTTGACAACAAAAGATTGAGTTGATCATCAAATATTAACTACAAAAGATTGCTCTGAAAATCTACAAACCAACATGATGAGATTTGTACAGTTAGGTGGAGAATATTGGTTTGCTATATGAGTTTACAGTCAATATGAAACCTATTGAAACAGTGAAATGGAGCTGAAAAACTTACGGCCCGTTGGGGCATTCAAAGTCTGATCAGAAAAAGTACAAGCAGAACAAGTGAAGAACATAAGAGGCAACCTGGCGATTATATCAAGAGATATAAAAAGAGTAACAGAGGACGTGAGCGTTTGCCAGTCTTTTATGAACCATTTATGTTTTTATCAAAAACTGTTAAGAACCAAGCATTTAAATAAACTAATGAAGGTATAACTGACTTATTTTGTCAGTTTTCGAAGAAAGGGACATTTTGTTTGGAGTACAACGTTGAAGATACCCTTTACGATAGAAAACAACTGCTACATAGAAAAAGTGAATTTGGTCTATATTTTATTGTCTTTTAAGGTTGCATGGTCTGGATGTATCTGTTATTTTAAAGATTTGAAAGCCAAATATATGTTACTCTATTAATGGGCTCCCATCGCTCCGGGTAGACAATAGAAAAAGTTAATTATTAAAGGTAAGACCTACTTTGAGCTTGAACTGGTAACGGGTAACCTTTCAAATTGTTGTTGAATCCATGGCACACGAGCTAACTTGATGAATTGGAATATCTTAAGTCTTAAAACGGCAAGCAAAATGGGAGCAACCTAAATCGAGAAAGCAAGGTTGTGGAGAGCAATACAAGTGTCATGCTGTTGGGCACAAGTGTGGAATGTTGCACCCTGAATGGCAAAAGTCTAGTAGCTAAAAGCGTCACCAGCTTACATTTTGACCCAAGCATTATGGGCACATGAAATTCCGTGAATCAGAAAGAGTTCTGCCCAATCAATCATACACCAATGGTATTATATGAGGTTTTTTTTTTTTTTTGAACTGGGTATGATATGAGAAGTATATTGAGGTTTTGGATAGGCTAAGTGATGATGGGTTTTGAAGCTGGTGCCCATGAGAGTTCAAAACCTCAAATCAAATATAAGTGAGCTGTTATTACAATCATTGGCGACACAGAGAAAGCCAAACTGCACTTGTGACTACTTGGAAATCTTAAAGAGAGAAGATTGATTGCATGCTGAGTATGATTGTGATCATAAGAGATTTATGGGCTGTCCTCAGGAATGAATGTTGAACTCCTTCAAGTATGCGTCAGAGGTAAGCCCTTTGATATCATTTTTAAACCCTTCTACGCTGTTCTGCTATCATCATCGCACTTTAGGCTTTTCTCTTCTCAAAGATCAACAGAATCAACAAAAACTAAAGGTTTGGTTAAAGGACTGAGAGTCTTAGATGTCATAGCATCACAGCCAAGTGTTATTGACAATCGCCAAAGCCATTTTCGCCTCATTCAGGACTTTCTTCAGACAGGTTCATACCAGTTTACAGAACAGCGTGTTAGTGATTATTACCCTTATTCAAATTCAAAGAAAGATTCAATCTTTATGCTTTTTAGGCTACACAGAGAAGGGTTGAAAACTAACGCAAGTGTTTTATCACATGCTTTGAGTTCATGTGGGTCTTCAAGAACTCTCAGTGTAGGAATTCAAATACACTGCATGTCAATCGTAAATGGGTTCATGGACAATGTTTATATCGGAAGTTCTTTGATCACTTTTTACAGCAAATGTTGTGCATTAGACAATGCATGCAGGGTGTTTGATGAGATGCCCATGAGAAATATAGTATCCTGGACTGCAATCATGAATGGGTTTGCGCAAGAATGTCAAGTTGATATTTGCTTGGGTCTTTATCATAAAATGAGAAGTTCAAGACTGGCACCAAATGATTTTACGTTCACAAGTTTCTTGAGTGCTTGTACGGGGAGCGGGTGTCTTGGTAAAGGAAAGAGCGTTCATTGCCAAACAATTCAAATGGGTTTCAATTCGTATATCCATATTGCTAATGCTCTGATGTCAATGTATTGCAAGTGCGGGACCGTTATAGATGCATTGTTTGTACTTGAGAAAATGAATTATAAAGATTTGGTGTCGTGGAATACAATGATTGCCGGGTATGCTCAGCATGGGCTTGCGTCTCATGCCATTGGTCTTTTTGAAGAGATGATGATGCAAAGGGTGAAACCTGATGCCATTACTTTCCTTGGCATCCTTTCTTCATGCCGCCATGCTGGTTTTGTCGAACAAGGGTGGTTCTACTTCAATTCAATGGTTAAATATGATATAAACCCGGAAATGGATCATTATTCGTGCATTGTGGATCTTCTTGGTCGGGCCGGGTTGATAGAAGAGGCTCGAGATTTCATCAAAAAGATGCCTACTAATCCCAATGCTATCATATGGGGGTCATTGCTATCTTCGTGTAGGCTTCATGGCAATGTTTTGATAGGAATTGAGGCTGCAGAGAATAGGCTTGTACTGGAACCATGGTGTCCTGCTACCCACCTGCAACTGGCAAATATGTATGCCAGTGCCAGGTGCTGGGATAAGGCAGCACGCATTAGGAAACTGATGAAAGACAAAGGGATGAAAACGGACCCTGGGTACAGTTGGATCGAGATAAAGAATGTGGTTTCTAGATTCAGAGTGGAGGACAAATCGAATACTGAAGTAAGTGAAGTTCTTGCCGTGCTAGATGGTTTGGTAGACCACATGAGTGGTACACATTGTGTTCCTGGAATGCATGAAGAGGAAGCTGACTATGATCTGTACACAGCAATATAAGCTATGGAGATTCCTCTCTGTGGTACTTCAAATTATTCATGCTCCAGACTAGGGCACATGGTACTTGAGCTTGGAGTTTCAGCTTGGATTGTTATTTGGCCATGTCTTCAGAGAGGGGGAACCAATGTAACGTGGAATTTACATAAAAACCTGTCGATTTCAACGTATGGATTCATTCATTTTAGGGATGATCAATCTGAAGGAGGTATGTAGGTGGCATAAGATGTTTCGAACCTCTAACGAGAGATGAATGAGCAGAGAAACAAGTTTCAGGATCTGGAAAAGAATACGAAGAAGGAAGTTTCAGGATCTAAATCTATGGCCTTAGCCGGAGTTCTTCCAAAGGACCATAGAGCAGAGCTGCTAAAGTGTTTTGCTCCTAAACTGGCGCCGTCTGTGATTTTAGCTATTTAAGCTTTATCAATGTCAGGTAGATACTCTCTGTTTATGGCAGCCTCAATAAACTTGAACTCTCTGCTCTGGAATAAACTTACAATGAGAATAATACTTGGAAGAGACATCCATGTCTTTGACGATAATGAGTTCCTTTCTACCTGACATCTGCTGCAGAACAAATTGGTCGTTGGGCCTGGAAATGAGAAAATCTCAATTTGTAAAAGAAAAAATGTTTCACGTCAGCAAATAAACATGATTTGGAATGTAAATTCAAATGGCATGAAGTGAGTCGGTCCACCTTCGAATCAAATATACATGATTATCTCAAAGTCACTCTCAAGTTTCATAAAAAATGGCTTCAGCGTCTTCCACTCTCAAGTATCTCCCCAGGTATCAAACTTCTCACAATCCTTACAGTCACCAAAACATTGAGGGTGGTGTAGTACAATTGTTGAAAGAACCACACCTTGACAATAAGTGAAATATCTGCCCACATGGTTTCCAAGGCAACGTCCCACATGGTTTCCAAGGCAACGTCCCACATAGTTTCCACGGCAAGGAGAAGTGATTACACATTGCAGACACCAAATATGAACGTCATATCCTGTTTCCTTGACCAGAGCAGGACACCAAGAATAAATCATTTCGGTTTTCTTCTCCACAACATTTCAGACCATGTTCACAACCTCCAAGGTTGGTTTTAACATGAGGGGAAAAAAATTCTATTAAAAATCCAGTGGAACCTAAACACAGTAAAAATGGATAATTCCAATGTATGTAAAACAAGAATACACATCCCTAACCAGATCAAACAATAGGAAGGCAGTTACTGTGTATTGCTTGGCTATTTCGCCAATAATATGCAACTACTGACTGCATTAAACATCAGAAGGTAAAACGTAGAATCATTTTCCATATCCTTTTGTGAACAAAATACCTAAACAAACTCTGAAATGTGAACATCAAAATACTCTCATCAACTCGGAAAAACTCAAAGTGCACTATGGAGTGTGTTGAGGCACATAATCATGTAGGTGACATAGAGTACTACTACAAGTCCTAACCTCAATTTATATCTCAGAGATTGCCCCAATAAGAACTAAGGAAGTTTAAGGGATAGTAAAAAATCAATGGAGAACTCGCATCAAGATTTGATTGTTGAGACAGAAGCCTCTGTTCTTGGTGAGAAATGCCTGCATTGCCTGGGTCTTTGAGGGAAAGCGCGCAAGCGCCATTTTAATGGGGCCCGAGGATGCCGGCCTGAAACAATAGAACAAAGGATCCACTTTCGAGAAAGATACAAAAAGGAACAAAAGAGACATCAAAAGCAATCTATTCAGTACTGACCTGAGGAACATCTGGATAGAGGTAGCATCATACTGGCAACCAGAAAGGAAGCGCTCTACATCATCTTGAAGTGCATTGCGAGGGATTCCTTGCAGTAAAATCTGTGAAAAGGAGATGCACATCAAATAATCTCAATCTGCGAATGTAGTACAACAAATATTCAAATGTGTTTGGCATTGTTATGGAACACAACAGACACTAAAACTTTTGGACAAGTGTCTGACATCTTTATGTATGTGTCGGTATTTGAAAAACAAATATTTCTTTCCATACGTGCTCCACACTCGGACCCTTGGCTCCATGCGATTGACAGAACTCAAAAGTTTAGAGAAGACTTTATCGTAGCATGAACACAAGTATGATGGTTAAGAGGAATTAGACTAGATGTCAGTATAAAATTTACTACATTTTATTCTGTTTCTAAGCAAAAATAACATATGGGAGTCTTTTACTAAAGGAAGGCATAGAGAGGATCAAAGGAATCATCAATTATTATGCATCCTTACACTAATTTGTCTATACCAGGTAGGTAATTGCTTAATATCATAATTATTCATAAGTTAAAGGTTTCATCTCCCAGAATAGATATAAGATTGACTTTGTATATGTGCAAAATTTTTCATAAACATAGAGATAAACTCAAAATGATACATATAAAACTCCATTATTTGTTGTTGTCCTCTCATTGTGTTTGTGTCCTACATCTTTACGATTTTTCATGTCCATCAGTGAAGTAGTATTCAGATGCCATTTTCCTTATGCAATTTACCCATGTGCAATGCCTATCCAGCACAAAAACACCTCGTCTTGCGGCTTGATCCCAATTACCTACAGCTTGAACCTTGAGAACTAATAAAAGTGACTTATTTTGATTGAAAAATAAGGCAAATATAGATTTCTCTGCTTTTAAGATTAAGATCAGGAGTAGCAACATGAAAATACAAACTTCAAGTAAGAGAACAATTTAAAAAAAAAAATAATCCTGAACTTCTACTCACAGCTTTTCCATCATATGGTACAATGAGATCCCATTGGGAACGGTTAGGTATCTAAGAACAAAGAAGAAAAGATTATCAGCCCATTAATCACTACAGATAACACAAAGTGATTGCAAATGTGTTTATCCAGTGGCATTAGCCGCGTTACCCTCTCCAGTTTGTACAAGCGACCTTTTCTACCAATTGCCCTAATAGCAGCATCATAGGCAGACCTAGAGGGGAATTGAACCATCCTGTATGTAACCACAAAACATGAAATGTAAAAAATATTCATGGAATAGTTAAGGTATTAAATCCAACTCCAAGTTCCTCCCTAGGAACAAATGCAGGGAATAAGATACATATCCTACCACAAACAGATAAATGCATATGCAAATAACATACATACAACACAGCACAAGGAAAACATTACATTGCCACTGGGGAGTAGGCTCGATTGTAATCGACTTTGACATCATCCATAGTCAAATGACACTCTTCTAACAAATTGACAATATCACTCTTTGTCGTATTTCTTGCAATACCAGTCAATCTCCCATACACCAAACCTGAGAGAGAGAGAGAGCACAAACAAAAATGTTGGGAACTAAAGATTAAACCATTCCACAGTTCATAAAGTCATTTGTTGATTCAAACAAAAGAAATAAAGAGAAATAGAAAGACATCGCAATTAGCAATGAATCAAAATTACTGTTTGCAAATTTCATTATAGAAAATGACATTGAAACCAAGTAATAACCAATCCAATTAAAAGTAAATGTAAATCAAGAAAACATAAACCAAACCAAGACTACTAAAGGAACTCTAACCATCCATTTGGAATCTGATAAAACAGAGGAGACAAACTGGAAAATTGAGTTGCGAACTTCATGCTTTTCAATGGTTATGCTACCCTGTTCGAAAAAAAATGTTTTTGTTACCCCCCAAAATTGGAAGTTCTATTCATCTGACACAAAAAAAAATTATTAGGCCGCCCCCCCCCCTTGACTCCTCCTCAGTAGTTGAGAAATCCACATGCTCTCAGTCACGAAACCAAACCTTCCATAAATACTCTAACGGCTGATCTTAATAACGAAAAAGAAAGAAAAAAAAAATGAAACAAAAAAATTTAAATGAAGAATTATTCATATAGTACCAAAAAGTGAAAATTCCCAGAATTTTATTCATGTTAAACCTCCAATTACACTACATGAATAAATATTCATATTTGAGCCCTAGACCCAAACTCAACAGAGTAGGAAACGAAACAAATAAATAAATAAATAATGCATTTTTTTTTTACCCTTAAACGTATAATAAGATTGAACCAGACATTACCCTTAAACGTATGTCGATTCTCAAATATAACCATATAAACCCTAAACCCTAACTTGTGTGAAAGAACATTATATTAAATTATTGAGTGAAAGATTAAACGTTGGATGATTCCGGCGGACCTGTGTTTGGAACTTCAAGAAATGAATCAATGGATGCGTTCTGATTCGGCTCCTCAGCTTCGGTTGAAAAACGTCTCAGCGAATCGCGAAGAATCGATGCTAACCCTTGGTTTTGGTGACCAATCCGAACTATATGGTTGGATTTTATTACGGTCTTAAGAAGACTCGCCTTCAGCATTTTCGGAGATTTGAATGAGAGAGGTTGGTCGAAGCCAAGAGTTGCGAGGAAGAACTGAGAGGCACTGTGCAAAGAAAGAGTTGCAAGTATGGCAGTTGCAGAGAGACACGGTGTCGTTTCCGTAAGATAACATAAATCTCCCCTCTAGTGTTTTATATTAACGAAACTTACCCATTTAGTTTGTGAAATAACATAGAAGCCTTGACAATCCGTACATTATTGACCCAAACTTCACGGAGCGAGACTCATCGTATATAAATGGATTTAAAGCACATTAAAACAATATGGATATCTTCCGCATGCTACTTCACTAGAAATTCTACTATTATTGCATATAGGTTTCTACTCAAAGGCATAAACCCAAAGGAGTGTTTGTTTCATAGGATAAAGGCAGACAACATAAAGTGGTGTTTGTTTAGCCGGATTAGTGGGGGATTGGGTTAAAATAGTTCTAGAGTCCACATATCCCAACTTTGGATGCAAAATGTCTCATGCATAATCGTTGGGCTTATTCTCCTTGGCCCGTAGTAAATGACTTTACATATCCACTATGAGCTGGATGTCTTAAACCCACGGGTGGTGTTGGGTACTTTGTTTGCCAACAAGATTGAAGAGCAATTTACCATGCTACCCCATAATAGATTTCTTCACCAAGCACTTCAGCAACCAGCTGCCATTGTGACTAGGGGTGTCAAACATGTCGGGTTAAACGGGTGACGGGTGAAAAACATGTAAACCCGTATACGACACGTTTAATAAACGGGTAAAAAATTTAAACATGGACACGAATCGTTTAATAAACAGTTAACATGACACAACTCGTTTAACACGTTTAATTTTATTAAAATTTTAACCCAGACCAAAAAATTACTCTATTAAAATTTTAAACTCTATTAACTATTAACTATCCACAATATTTTTACTCTCTTAAATATAAGATTTTCAATTAGTGGACACTTATAAAAACAAGTGAAAAAATTGAATAATGAAAGGAAAAAGCTTCAACCATTTTATAGGTAAGGGAGAAGATCTCCTTCCCTTGAATCTTCCGATGTGGGATTCAAGTCAAGAAGGAAAAGGCTTCAACCTTTTTATAGGCAAGGAAGGAGGCTTCCTCTCTTGCCTGTAAAATGCTTTCTTGACTTGAATCCCACATCGGAAGATTCAAGGGAAGGAGACTTTCTCCCTTGCCTATTAAAAGGTTGAAGCCCTTTCTTTTTATCATTCAATTTTTTCACTTGTTTTTGCAAGTGTTCACTAGTTGAAAATCGTTTAATTAAGAGAGTACAAATATTGTGGATCATTAATTTTAATAAATTCTAATTATTTTTATTAAAATAATTATTAATTTATTATTATATTAAATTTATTTAAACGGGTAAACGGGTGATAAACGGATTAGCATGTCTCACCCGAACACGACTCGTTTATTAAACGTGTTAAACGGGTTGACCCGTTTATCACTCGAACTCGTTAAGGTCTCACCCAAACCCGTTTAATCAGCAGTTAATCGTGTCGTGTTAAATTTTGACGGGCCTAATTGTGACCAGGTATATTCTCTCTTTCTCTCTCTCCCTACGGGAGCTACATCCACCATCTTCGATTTTATTTTTTTGGCTCTCTCTCTACTCCCTCTCTCCTTCCTTTTCCCTTTCCTCATTGCTGTGAACAGTAGGGCAGATTAATTTGTTTTACTCTTTTTTCTGCTTTTTCCCTCTCCATGTTTCTCTTCATCTCTCTTTCTCCATCAATGGGAGCTACACCCACCATCTTCCATTTTATTTTTTTTATTCTCTCTATCTCTCCGTCAATGGGAACTACATCCAGCATCTTCGGTGTTAGTTTTTTGGCTCTCTCTCTTCTTCCCTCTCCCTTTCCTCGTCGCTGTGAAATTCTTTTTTTTTTGTTTTGTCTATCTCTTTTTTTTCTGTTTTGTCTTTGTTTACTAAATTTGTTATAATATTTTGACAAGATTAAATATATTTGTGGTCAATTTTTTTGAATTTTTTTGGAGTCAAACACAAAAACTAGATGTTTGTGTACGAAATATGGTTATATGTTTGTGTGTCCGAACATGAACCAGGATGTAGGCAACGACTGGGTAAAGTTAATGTTTGTGTAATTTTGGCTATTACATTTATTTGTCAATGTCTTTTGTTAATTAATTTTAGTATAATATTTTGAGTGGATCAAATAAATTTGTGATCAACTTTTTAAAATTTGTTTATAGTGGATCGCAAAAAAAATATTTTTTACAATAACTAATTAGTTGTAAATTTTAAATTCAATATTAAAGTGGTAATCAAGAATTGTCAAGCCAATGAGATAGGTTTGGATAGGATTGAAGGATAAGATGATAAATTAATATCAAAGTTGTGAGACTATATGTTGTTTAACTGTCTTGTGAAGGCATGTATATATATTTCTATCACATTAACCATATTGTCTTATTTTGTGGTGGAGGATCTCCGAAAAGGCAAAGTCTATGCCTAATTTTATTGTGGATGGTCTCCAGATAGGTAATTTGTACGTTGTGTATGAACGACGGTAAAATAGGGACCTTTTGTCTATCATTGTCTTTTTTTATGTACAAGCATAATTTTCGGATTACAATTACGTGTTTGTGTTGTTCATTTTTTTTTTTTTTGCATGATGCATATGATTTTTGTGATTAAAAGTGTATTGTACAAATTAAATTAAATAAATGAACAAAATATTTATTGCAATATTTTGTAAAAATGCATAATTTATTGATTCATATTTTTTTTCTTAAATAAGACAATACTAATGGATTTGAATTTTTTTTCATTCTATTTCAAACATGGTATAGGATTGGATAATATTTTTTTACACAAGGGTGCAGTGGTCATTTTAGTATATTTTATCTTCACATGTGAATAGGGCCCACAAACCAAATGAAACATATCCAAAGATGAGATAGGATTTGAATCCGAACTTTATAATTCTCCGATCTGAACCACTTTGCATTTGGTTGGATAGGGTTCAGATTTAAATCCAATCCAATCCAATCCTCCCATGGTGATCGAAATACCACCATAGGGGATTGGATTTAAATTATCTTGGGGCCCACATACCCCTCATTTGGGTTTGTTAAAATGGGTGGGATAATTGTTGGGTGTGAATTCATCAAGTCGTATGAATTCAAAGACAAATATCCCATATAAATCGGATATATAAAACCCATGGAGTAGGTGGGATTAAAATTCTGTCAACATGATACAACTGTGATTTTACAAAAAGGCCCTTGCATAGTGAATTCATCTTTGGTTTTTACCCCTTTCACCCTCATTATTTCCCCCTTCATCCACGGCGAAGAAGGAGTAAATATTGAATGCAATGGTGGTACCATGTCACAATTGATGACATGGTATCACCAACCAATAATAAAACCCTAAATGGAAAAAGTGAACCATACTTTGACTTACATGGCAGGAGGATGGAAAGTTATTTGCTTACATGACATGTTAGTTATTAATTTTGTGGGATCTATGTACTTATTTGTTTTAGTATTATTAGTTGGTAATACCACATTACCTTACCACGTCCGTTGTAATGAATATTTTTTCGTGAAGAAGGTAGTAGGTTTTCTTCTGGGTATGGCTCTCTCTCTCCTCTCTCTCTCTCTCTTGTCACCTATTTGTCTCAATTGAAACCCTCTTCAACCCATCTTTTTCACAAGCACAAAACACACTATAACAACAAACCCTCTAACGCACCATTGAAACTCAAGCCATCAGATATGCCACCACCGATTATAGCAGATCATTGACCACTAATGCTTCAAATCTTGATTCCAATCGAAATGGTGGAGTAGCTTCTGATAACGATTGGCGATATTGGGTCTATCAGCAGCTCATGACCTTCTCTATCTCTCTCTCTCTCTCACTTGCTACCCATTTGTTCGTCATATTCTTTTCGTCCCTGTTGTCTCTCTCCCCATCGAAGATACCTCTCGCACAAGGATTTAGAGCACACACACACACACAATGATTTAGAGTCACATGCACACAAACATATTCTCACTCTCTCGCAGACACATGTTTTTGATATTGGAAAAAAATATGAGTCCTCTATGTTGTGTAGTTTGTCGTTCCTTTGTTAGGTTTGGAGGCTTTGGATTTTGGTAAAATCATCATAAATTGTACTAGAGTTGATTGTTTAATAAACAAGTGATACACCCCTAGGAGAGAGAAGAAAAAGAACGACGAATTCAATTATTGAATGCGAACCCCTTTCTTTTGTTAGACATGGGTATTTATAGGGAGTCTTGTGCTGATTTCTCTCTTTTTTATCCACCAATCACTGTCTTTAAAATATCCCAGTAGATTGTCTTTCTAAATCTGTCATCGCAACAAATTTATAGGAATCTACTGGTACGAAGCAAAAATGACCTACTAGTAAGAAATAGAAAATGGCCTATCGGTAGGACTGTTAACTGTTTTCCTCCTACTGAATGTTTTACTCTTCTACTGGTAGGATGCCCTTTTATAATCAACCTGCAGAATAATACTCACCTGCTGATAGGACAACTCTTTGAATTGCACCTACGAGTAGGAGTGATGACCTACTGGTAGAAACTCTTTCTAGCTTTAGTTGTACTGGTACAAGACCTACCGATATAAGTGGTATTTTCTTCAATTTTGCTTGCAATGGCCTTGGCTGAACTCCTGGATCTCTTAGCTCAAGCTCCAAGTCTTCCATGTCATTAAAACACATGTCTAATCACATTTTTACACCAATTCAACTTCAAACACAAAAAATCACTATGAAATATACAAATCAACAAAAATAAAAAAATTAAGCGACAAGCATAACTAAGATGAATTGTTCTGAGACTTATAATATGAAATATCATACTTTCATCACAGTGTTTGATCTTCCCTTGTGGTGCCAAGGAAATCATAGGTGTGTTTTTGGGCTCATAACTTTGTTTGAAAAAAGTGCAAGCAACATCATCAAGAGGAAATCTGGTAGCCAAAAGACTTCTTGTGTAGATACTTTCAGTGGTTATCATCCATAAATTCAACTTGTGCCTCTCATGTATGGGTGCTTTACAAAGTCTGCTAATCTGGTTTGTCGAGATATAAGGAGATGGTGTCCCTTGAGCCTCTGTGAGTGCTATATACAAATTTTGAACTAAATTCTCAATTGCTTGTTGGGATCCACACTAACCTATCCTTACTTTGGAATGAAGGTAGTCTAATTTCCAAGATTGCCTGTGTTGTTTGCTAGTCAAAGATGGTCTAGATTAGTTCTTTGATCCAGACTCTACTTCCTTCTATTAGCAAATCTGATATTACAACAAGAAAAGGGTCGATGTCAGGATAAGATTGAATTTTGAAAGAGGGTATATTAGGCACCCATGGTGGGGTCCAAATGTTGATGGTATTTTCAAATTCCACTAGGTAGAATGCTTCCTTTTTTATTAATGACCTAGATTGTAGTATTTGTTTCCAAGTTGGAGAGTCATTTTGATGAGATTTCACATGTAAACATTTTGAAAAAGTCTATATAGTGTATATAGTGGAGGAATAATAAACCATAAACTCAAGATTTTACGTTTTTTGATTAATAAATGTATGCATCCAAATATTATAATACGAAAAGCATGAGATAAAATCGATATATAGACTATAAACTTCTACCAAACATCTCTATTGTGTTGATATTTGCGTTCCAAAATACATATTTAATTTTGTTATCCCAAAATTAATTGGAATAGTTAAGTCAATTGAACTTATAATCTAAGTATTCATGTTAAATTAAAATATAAAATTCCAAAAATGATTTGTGAGGTTTGATTGATTTCATTTTATAAAAAATTCTACACGACCTAATTTAATACAACTATTGAACTAATTGTAAGTTTTAATGCTAGATGAATCTCACTTTCAATTCAACTGTTGTGTTCAATTTAGTTCTCAAATTAGATCCAAATAATATTTTTATTTATTTTACAATCTTGTTGAAGTTGACGTGGCGACACTTGTAAAGAGAGTACAAAGAAAATGTTATTTAAACATAAAATAATGACACGATTGTTAAACATAATCATTATAGCTACAAAATTGGTACTTGATACCAATAAAGATTTTGACCTATATATAATTTAATAATGGTGACTAATTAGATTAGAATTTTAGGCCCAAGTATTGATAATGCTCGAGTGACAATAACTGTAATAACCCCAAAGGATAACTCAAGTGGTAATAGATATGAGGTATAAATCCAAAATGTTACGAGTTCGAATATTGGTAATTCGTTGGGGGCAATCCCAAATCATGAGAGATTTGTCACTCATGAATACCCTCGACCCTACGTGAATAAATTGTATTTGACTGAACTGGTGAGGGAATTAGTCGATGTGCGCATAAGTTGGCTCGAACACCCCTGATCATGGAACTAAAAAAGAAAGAAATACAGACAATACATGTTGATAAATATAAAAAATACATGTGCTCGGAATGTCAAGGTCAATAGCTTGGATTAGTTCCAGCTCAATAGCTAACCATCCCAAGAACCCTAGAGCTCGGTAGAGTCTTACCTCAGAAGGACTTTGACTAGTTCAAGCCACTTTTACTTCCACTTAGCCAGTAAGATTGGGTCAAGCAAGTGGAGTAACCAACTCAACTTAAGTTGGCAAAGTAGGATCTGCTAACAGCCAAACCATACGTCTTATGAGGGGAGGCCATGAAAGAGATTGAAATAATGAATCCAATACAAACAAAAGCTTCCTCTGATCCCTCAAATATCTTCGATTGAATTTACCATCAGGGGCTCGAACCTAAGAGCTTTTTCGGTCTTCAACTTCCCTTTGTAGATTACAGGAGGATTGTCCTTGCTCACTGTTGCATCTAAAGCTCGTTGAACATTCTGAATCATCATCAGTTGGCACTATCTGCAAGAAACTACAAGTTTTCCAAACCTAATCCATTTAGGACTTCAAATCCCCTAGTGAACACCAAATCAAAGGATCCCACTAGGGATCAAACCTACAATAACGAGCAGTCGAAGTCACACCCAATGGACAGGAGGACCACAATACCTCCAGAAAAGAGGCAGCAAGGGTGAAAAAACTAGAGAATATGGTGGAGGAATTTTTCAGCTTCTCACCAACCAGCATCACCCGAAGAAGGTTTTATCCCAAATCCAAGAGCATGGAGATGACAACTATAGGAACAAATAGCAAAGCCAAAACAAGGTTATTCATCCATAAGTCAACGATCAAAGGGAACGAAAATTCCAAGAGGTTAATGAAAAGTTGGATACTGTTTTCAACACCATGAAAGCTCAAGTCTCGGAAGTTGTAGAGGCCTTGGTACAACACACTGAGTCCTATTTTGCCCAAGATGTCTAAAACTATCCTTTCCCAAAAAGGTTTAAGATGCCAGTAATGGAAAACATCAATGGGATGAAGGACTCACTCGACCACTTGGAGACTTACTGATCCCTAATGATGCCCCACAGCATCCCAGATTAGATTATATGCAAAGCCTTCACAACTACCCTTAAAAGAACAGTGAGACACTGGCTCAATAAGCTTACACCTTGCTCAATTAGCTCATTTGGAAAGCTAAGCACATTCTTCATCTTGCATTCCATTGGTGATCAAGCTCATAAGAGACCCCCCCCAATTTACCTCCTCAATGTAAAAACATACCAAAAATGAAACACTCAAGAGCTTTTTTTTGTTGGTTCACCACAGGAAAACACATTAGTACAAATCAACAGGAAAAAAGACCAAAAGAAAGAAATAGACAACTCACAAAGAGAATGAGGAAGAGATCCCCAGAGGTGAGGGACTAAAAGAGTTCTTCTAGTAAGAGGATCAAAAAGGCCGAACTCCTAACCAGATCCAAACACAAAGAAGAATTTGTTCTTTTATTCCTTCACATTGGAGGAATAGCCGGTGAAAAGGTTGGTTCTCTCTTTTCGACAAGTAGAACCACCATTTGCTCTATCCATAGTAGGGTGTGAGCTTGTAGTAATGTAGAATCTCCACTATGGTTGGGCGAGCACCCACACCATTGGGTATAGCCTAGCAAATGCGGAGGCTAACCAACCCCCTAATTGTTCGGAGTTAACTAAGAGGGTGAAGATTTAGGTATTGTGGCATTGGGAATCGAAGACCACACTTGAAATTTGATTTTAAAAAATATAATTCATTTCCTGTAAAGGACTCTGTGGTTTCTTCTAAAGAAAGGAGGCAAAGGCGAACATACTGAGGGATTTGGTAGAGTTCCATAATCTCGTTTGTTGCCTTTTCATTGAGAGAACTTTGAAATTTATTTTCCCCCATTTGAACAAAGGAATAAGAAGCAATCTCGAGGATGGAGTTTGGGTCTTCGTTGGCCCTATGGCCTTAGCAACATGGGAGGCAATGTTCACTGAGAAGGTTCACTCTGAATTACTCAGTGTTGGAAAACAATGGTGGTGGATATACTAATTAGGTGGGGGAAGGCAAGTAGACCTATGAGAAAGAAGATGTAAGCAAGAATTGAAGATGGATTCGAGTCGGGATTGGAAAAATTGATTAACAAAGATGTCCAGGTGATCGAGATTGTGACCTTTCCACTTGAAAAAACAAAAATGGTAGAAGTAGAATTGAAAGGTGTGAGTCCAACCTATTTTTTGGGAGGGTGAACCCGATTTGGATTTTCCCTCATGATTATACACGTGAAGTTCAAGACACTATACTTAGAGGGGGTGAATAGATTTTTCAATTTTAGTTCAATTGATTACCAATTAAAACATAACACACCGTAATGACATCTTCCCACAAACAGTTAAAGTGAGAACCCCTTTGGTTACCACTACCCAACTTAATCACGGCGATTGATTTTAATTAATATTCAATTAATTTATTCAATAATCAATATCATGGAAATCTAAATCTCCAAAACTAAAGCACAACTATATATGGATAGATATTCAATTGATAGAGTTATATATTAAAAGTTTACCTTTTGTAGTGAAACTTGTTTTATTAATTAATAAGAGTTTTTTTGTTTTTCCATTTTATTGAGAATCTATGTGGGCAAAATGTTTGCATTAGGATATACATGTGTGTCTTATATTTTACATTATAGATAATTTAATGTGCAGAGTTTAGCTTATGCACAAAAGATCAGATTATCGGATCTTTATATAATATGAGTATATGTTTACAATATTAGATGGAATTGGACATGTCATCAATATGATTATAGTGTAATATTTTGGCATAGTTTTTCTTGACTATAGGAGATTGTTTGATGTCTCACATTATTACACTAGTACACTTTATGTATTAAATAGACCCGTGTTGAGGTTATTATCTTTTACTGATTCAATAAAATAATAAATATCTCATGATTATTATGATTGTTTATGCTCTTAATCCCAAAATATGTAATTGTCACGTGCATATAATTTTTGTCATTTTAATTCATCAAATAGTGAGATTCATATTGAGTCAATAAGCTCGGTGAATTGGGAGACGATATTATTTATATAGTAAAAATTAATTATTAAAGGAAATCACGTCTTGGTATTTTAATGGGTTGATGATGCTTTCTTGAGGAAGCTCATAAATTTTGTTTATGTCAAACCCTGCAGGTGGATTTAAATATCCGACGTGACAAATAAGTTGAGTGGTAAGGTCTCAAAGAATAAAAGAAGTCAATTAAATATAATTGTCAGTAATTTATTTAATTGATGGACATCCGTAATCTTAAATGTGGGGAGATTATTAAACATATAATAATAAGGAACTTGAAATATAATTTTGAGATAAGGCTCAGCAGATCAATAATAAGTTTTTAGTGGACTAACTTATTATTAATGAACTATAAGATGTTTGTTCTGGGTTGAACATAGGAATCCTAGACCCATTGGAAGTCCGACCCTTATTTCTCCTTAGGGTTTCTATCATAGCCTATATATAGACATCTAAGCTCTCTAAATCAGCATCACTTTGATCATTCACGTTTTTTAGGGAGGCAGAGAAAGAGAGAGAGAGAGCAGAAATTCGAAGGTCCATGCAACCCACATTGCATCTAAATTTTGACATTGGGAGATATACGACAGAAGGCCGTGAGGTTCATCGAGCTGTCTTCTACGTTTTTTTTTAGGTTTTGTGTTCCTATTGAGATGAGATCAATCCAGGGGGATCTCGAAGGTACACCCTAGTTTTGCTTTGTAGGGTTTTAACAGAATTTTTTTTTTGTATTCGATACATATGCGCTGTCAGTGATTTTGGGATATCCATTCTAACAATTCAATTAATCATTCCAACAAACACACAGTGCATGTGTGTGCAAACAATCAAAAGTGTATACGATAAACAATAAATAACACGAGTGATTTATTGACACGTAAACCTTCCTTGGGAAAAACCACGGGAAACTTTCTTGGTCCACCAAAGCCTAATCCCCTACTTGTTAAACCAACATACAAGTACTTAAGACTTATATCTCAACTAATACTATTGTTAGATGCTCTTTTCATTGTTGTCTCTCTACCAAAGACCTTCTTTCAGCATCTAGCATAGCTTCACTTAGATCTCCTTGACGCATTGCTTGTCTAGGCCTCAAGTAATCATGAGCACGCCAACAATCCTCGGCATACACACACCAATAGGTTTATCAAACCATCAAGATCTAGTTCTATAAGTTGTGAGATTGTGTAGAATCTCTAATGGTAACCTTTTGGGTCTTGTAGATATAGGTTGTGGTAGAAGCTCTCAAGATAGAAAGATGTTTTTCTTTCATTGAAATCTCACAAAAATCTTAAACTAGATGTGGTAAAAACTCTTCTTATTTATAGGTTTGGAATAAGGGTAGTCTTAGTTAATAAAAAACTCAGAATTGTGAACGACCGCTCAATCGTTTGGAGGGAGGTCATATGACGGTTGTTGCTAGAATGAAAAACATGTTTTAAACACGACTAAGGCAGGCACCACTCGAATAACCATGGAGACTATTCAAGTGATCTCATAGAGCGAGACCTATGCTAACTTTTGTGGCCTTTTCTCATTTTCTTTCCTAAGTCATAAAGATACCACTCTAGTGAAGGCTAGTGAGTATAAATCAGTCTCTACAGATTTTTAAGCATAAAACTATATAAAAACTTTTTCTCTTGAGCACCAAAGGGTGTTGTTCAAAGAGTAGTTTGATTGTGACTCAAACTATGTATTCAAAACTCATAAATGGTTTATATTTTTTTTTAAAAAAAATCACATAGGAGTCCTAATAGATTGCTTTCAATTTCATTTTCATCCTAATCAACCTAAATTAAAATTAACTAAGGGTTCATCTTAGGTGTTTAGGTTATTACTTTGTCCTAAGTATGAAAGTGCATACGAATGTTGAATGATATTGCTTTGACGCTTGATCTCCTCCCTTCAATGATGCTTTCAGATCTAGAACTTGATAGCATCATTACTATGGAATATGTTGAGATTTTACAATAAACTCCATGAAATTAGTCAATTATAAATACGTTATAACACAACCTAAATACTTTAGCTTGAAGAGTCCAAGCAAATCAAAAAGCAAACCAAGAAAAAAATCAAGAATCAAGAAGATCAAGGTTAAGGAATAGAAGCATACACGGGCTCTTGGATGAGTTCTTGAGGCGTGCTGGACTCTAATAGTGAAATGTGTTTAAATATTAGTCATACAATGGCTCTTTGGCGCTTAAATCCACACGAGCCATGATGTCGCTTCTCGAGGCACTAACAAACAAAAACATTGAATGTGGACCAAGTGTAAGTCACGATGAGTAAAGCTGGGGGAAACTGATAAAAAATAATAATAATAAAGCACGTGCTCGGAATGCTGAGCTCAATAGCTCAGATTAATTTCAACTCGACAGCTAATCACCCCAAGAACCCTTGAGCTCGCAAGAGTCTTGCCTCAAAAGGACTTTGATTAGTTTAACTCAACCTTCATTTCCACTTAGCCAGCAAGACTGGGTTAAACAAGTGGAGTAACCAACTTAGTAGGTGGAGTAGGATCTGCCAACAACCTAACCATATGGCCTATAAAAGGGGAGGCCATGAAGGAGATCAAGGTAAGTGAATCAAACACAAACAAAAAAATTCTATGATTCTCAAATATCTTCGACTAATTTTACCATCGGAGGGTTAATCCCCAAAACTTCTGTAATCTTCTGCTTGCCTTCGTAGATTACAAGAGGATTGTCCGCTGTTGCATCTGAAGCTTAGTGGACGTTCTAGACCATCATCACATGTAATAAACACGTAACGTGAAGGGAGCCCACAAACGTAGAAAGTCTCTTGGACTTATCTTGCTTATCAGTTATATCCCCAGGAAAAAAAAAACTTGGTACTAATCACAGCTCACAAGGTTCTTTTCAGTCTCGATATCACCTATCAAGATGGTATTGACACCTTGATGTCTTTATTGGACAATTATATTTACGTCCCTTAGATTTTACCTAATTATGATAAATATCTTATAGTTAGTAAAATTACACTAACATCTGTCAAACTTTATCGGGTGTTTGTTGAGCATTAATTTTCCAAAATAAACACACACACATTATTATAAGAGTAACGGCTTACACACATATATGTAGTTCCCAAAGCAACTCATCTATGCCACCACAGAGAGTCCCTATTACAATTCTCTTTGGACAATATCCAAGTTATGCACCTCTAATTTGCAATCTATTTCTATTGATGTGGGGATTAATTAATATTTGTAGACCAACTTTGAAATTCAAATATATATTGGATTGGATATGTCCATGAATAGAATGGTAAAATTATAAAAGCAATTGTCTAATTTATAGATCCCACGAAATTGCAAAGTTGTTAACCAAACAATGGATTAAATAAGATATAAGATATATTTCATCCAATTTAAGTGGCTGAGTGTTTTTGGGTTGAATGGGATACAATATCAAAAAGAAATTATATCAAATCCTAACTAGTCATCCAATGTTACACAATTAAAGTTACCATTTCGGGTCAAGTTGGTCTTATTTATCATCATGACTATCACCTGATTAAGGGTGTCAAAATGTGATATGACTTGACATGAACTCAATATAACACTATTTGTTAGACATGAGTTAATAAACAAATCTTTGTGCGATGATTTTCGCACAATATATAGATGACAGATATCTCCTTTGATGAGCACGTGTTCTTCGAGAAATTCGTCGATCTTGCAACAAGGAATGAGTTAAAAGGGCCAAAGAGGGCCTAAGGAGTGGTGATGAATTGTTTTAGGGGCCGTCTGTTCGATTCAGGTGAGTCACGGGTGATCCCTGAAACACAAAAAACACGTTAGAAGGGCACCAGAGTGCTTTCCGGCGTATCCCCTCCAATGGTCAAGTTAGTTCTTTAAGAGATAGGAAGAAGAAGGCATTGTATGACTCTTGTTGGGTGATATTGCGTACCTTTGTAATGTGTTTTGAGTGACTATTTATACCCATAAAAGGCCCATCATTGCTGAAGATCTATACAGTAGGTAGCGTTAGACATGGGATATTGTGCCCCCTATTCTGCATGCGGAAGAATCCATTATTAATTGCTCGAGCCCCGAGCAGTTAATGCACTTTCCTCAATGATGGTGTATTAAATACTCTGTCCCAGGAGCATTTATTGAGCATTGAATGCTCCTTCCCCTCGGCTGACCAAGCCATTTATGAACGTCCCTTCAACTAAAGGTTCATTCAATGCTTGTTTATTTTTGCCATTTGTCAGCAGGGGTTTGCTTGTACTTTTCTCTCCTTAGCACATGCTCCATGTCATACATCCAACTCTCATTGGTTGAGCGTCTTGTTTTATCCTGTAGCCCTGACTTCATTATGCAGGGTATCATAATCATTACAAGTCTAGTGGAGATTGGTCAGCCGTCAATCAATAGCCTTTCCAGGAGTAGGAGTCATGTGGCAAGATTAGATCTTTTTAGCGAGCCCCTAAAATCAAGGACATGTTTACCTCGGGGGTGGAGACAGATGCCTCGAACCCAAGGGCATGAATCAATTATTCCTCGGGGAATAGGTACCTTTGGAGCTAAGTGATACATGCTTTTAAGAGAAGAGATACCTCGGCGTCGAGGACACGTATATGTCACAACAGGGTGTCTTGGTGTCGAGGACACGTGGCATTTCAAAGGGAATTGATGTACCTCAGTGCCGATGACACGTGTCATAAATCTAATCTCTCTTAGAAGTGTCCCATCAACTCATCCAACCCTTTGATCTTCGTACGGGAGGGACACATGTCAACGGAAGGTGAAAGGGCTCAGCTGCCTCATCATTACCTTCAATCGTTATTCATCCTTTGGAGATCATGCAGATTGAATGTGCCCCTTTGTGTTTCGTGCATGATGATGTGGTGAGAGGGTCTATATAAACAGAGCCCTTCTGCCTTTCTTCACTTTTGCTTCCTTTGCCATTTCCAGCGGTGTTTAGCTGGAGAACTTCATCGAAGCTTTCCAATTGCATGTCTGAAGATCCTTTTGTTCTTCATCTGGTCACTGTTCAACGGATTAAAAGCCCCCTTCCAAGTCTCCAGTTCACTCCTCCAGCTCTTTTTCGATGAGTGCTTACTCTTTCTTTATCTTTTTCTTTTCTTTTCTGCCTTTTCGTCGGTTATTTACCTTCTAGAATATTTTCCTTTACTTTTTCGGTGACTAGCCGCCTTTCGAGATTCGGTTGCTTTCCTTTGTCATTTTTAAGTAGAGTAGGCATCTTTAGGGTTCTTGTTTTTTTATAGAGATTCCCCTTAAACATTCCCCCTTCCATTGTATATGATGTCGAGGAGTCGCAGCCCTGTCTCCGAGGCCCAAGGGGCATGGACCTCTAGACTGAGGATATATAAAGTCAAGGGTACCCAACAAATAACCAACTTCAGAACCCACTACGACATTCCCCGAAGCGTTGGCATTGACGAGTTTGACCCTGCACGCCATCGTCATAATGTCGATGTCGACGACGCCATGCCTATCTATACCAAGGTCATCATGGAGGGTGAGATCAGATTCCCCCTCCATGCCCTTCTCCTCTAATTTTTATCTAGATTTCGTCTCTTCTTGGGGTAGTGTTACCTCAATACTTTTAGGTTAATCATAGGGCTGGTAGAACTTAATAGGCGCCTCGGGGTCAACCTCAGCCTCGCGGACATCCTCTTTTCCTACACCTTGCTTAGGGTGATACCCCAGCAGAACTTCTATCTCAAAGCGAGGGACACTTCAATGTACCTCGTGACCCACCTCCCTAATTCGGACAAGGGGTACAAGGATGATCTACTAGTCTTTTGCAACACCTAGGAGAGGGGGGTGGGCCCCGAGTATGATAACTTGTCCTATCCCAAAGAGTGGCGAATAACAAGTACGTCAACTTCTCCCTCTCTTCTTAGCTGTCTTTAGTTCCTTGACTATAATTTGTGCAAGTACTAGCACTCTTCTGACTTTGTGCAAATGTCTCCATTCGCGAAGCTACTCCCCCAACCCGACACTTAGTCAATTTTGATGACCTCACTACCGTTTGGGGATTCATTGGCAACGGATTTGGCCAAGCTGCCCACATACTCTTGGGATATATCCCAGGGTATAAGAAGTTTTCCCAACTTCTTTAACCTTTCAACCCCTCCAGGTGGTCTGTGCTTTTTGAGGAGACTGCGGAGCAGAAATTTTTGCAAAATTTGGAGGAGGATCTTGACAGGGCTCCCTAGGCAAAAGTGGAAGGAGTGGCCGAAAGCGGTGAAGAAGCAGTAGAAGTCAGGGGCTTGTCTGCCATGGTTCACGCAGAGCCCAATACGTCAGGAAGAGATACTTGGCCAGATTTCCAGATCCTTCAAAGCCTAGATGAGGAAGACGCCCTTGAAGTTTCCATGTCTCGTCGACCACGCCTGGATCTCAACTGCTTGAATCAAATGGAAGCTCTGGCCCTCGGGAGGGGCAGGGGTTCGACCGACTAGGGCTCAACTAACAATGCTCCACTGCCCCTCCAAGAGTCAACACCAACGCACCTCCTCCCCCTATACCACCAAGGACCACTAGTCGAGGCCAGGTTTGTGGCTGGGATCCTCTGGTTGAGGACGAGAGAAAAATCAAACAATGGCACGATGGTCAGGCAGGGGGAGGGGCCTTCCACCACAGCAACAACAAGATCCCCAACTACAACAAGACTAGCAGATTCCCCCTCCTCCGTCGATAGATGTTGTTGAGGAATAGCGCCCCTGAGCTGTGGACTGGGAAGGCAGGGTGATTCGGGTCACTGAATACATCACCCAGGATCTCCACGAGGCCTATACGGTAAGCGAGATGCTCCACTTTAACGTCGACATGGTGATGCATCAGGAGCGGTCCACCAACATGTGGTTCCTCTCGATAATCCAGAACTCCCTGATAATGAGTTCAACTTTCACTATTTGTTCTCAATTTTCTGTCTTCATGTAATCATTCATGTTCTTTCCCATAGGCCTCCCAACAGATATCGGTGATTGCTGCGCGTTATCATGTCGCAAGGCAAAATCATAAACGAGCCGAGTAGGGAAGAACTGAAGCCGAGGCCACTCTTTCTACTACCAAGGAGGATGTGACTACTAGGTATAATACACTAGCCGCCCAAGCTACTTAAATTGAGCAGCTACTCAAGGATGGCGAATCGGCGAGGCTCAGCACTAAAAAGCTAAGTACAGCCCTTGGCGATGCTGAGAGGAGGATAATCGAGCAAACGCAGCGGTTCTCTTCGGCAAAGGCGAGAGTAGAGGGGTTACAGTAGACCTGCTTGGCACTGACTCAAGAACTTGATAGGGTCAGGGCTCAGATGGAGGCCGACCAGAGGTAGATAGAGCAGCTCAGGGAAGAATTTTTCGATGACGTCCTAGTTATTTTTGGTGATAATAAGAGGGAGTTCTTTAAAAAGGGTTGGGATGCGACACTTTAGGAGGATGGTGATTTTTTTGACTCCCTTCTGTTTCAAATGCACAAGTATGTGCCCTCGGAGGAGATGCTGCAAACTGCAACCAAGGTTACTGTCGAAGAAGCAGTCCTTGCCCAAGTGTAGGGCCCGGGGGAACCTTCTGAAGGTGCAACCCCAGTTCCAGTTGTTGCTGCTATCCTGCCTAAGGCTGAGCTTTTAGCCCTCGAGTTGGCAGTGCCTTCTGCTCCTGTACCTGCCAATGATGCCAACGTTGTCTCCTCTCCTAGCATAGAAGAGCTTTTCTGCGAGGCTCCACATGTTAATGCGGGTGAAGTTTTTAGCCCTCCTCCTCCAATAGCTTAGACTTAGGTTTTCATCTTTGTTGCACCTATTTTTTCTTTCTTCCCTTTTACGTAGCCTCGGGGAAGCAAAGTCCTATTTTTTGGAATGAAAGGGACCTTTTTGCTTTTCTATGCTTCTTTGATGCTTGTGTATCTTGTTTGAGATTTCTAACTTTGCAATCTTCTAATTCTGGACCCTCGGGGTTGGGAAACATGGGTTATCAGAACATGTTGGAATAACATAGATGTACTCCTCGACTCCAACGCACCGAAAGGTGAGCTTTCACTCTGGTTAGCTTCATCTTCCTCATTGGTCGACCCGAGGGGATGGGGTCCTTAACAGCCCTATTGTCCTTAAGTTTAAAATGCCCACACCCATGTACTTGTGCAAGCATAACCATGATCGACCTTAGAGCTCAAGGGACTCGAGGCTCTTTTTTCTAAGTGTTTACTTTAGGAATTCTAAATGATCTAGGCTTTTATTTACTTACGTCTGTGTTATAGGCTGCTGCGTCGTAAAGCATCCTCGTTCCAGGCAATATAGTCGATCAGTGCCCTTCGTCAAGGGTCATTTTCCATTCAGGGGACATGCCCCTATATGTTAGTTGAAGGTTGGGGCCTACGGATCTCAGTGCCCGAGTCATACGATGTCTAAGGGTTTGCTCCTATTTTTATTTGGAAGCAAGAGTCATTGACTCTACTTCTAGGGTCATGTTCTTACCAAAAGGCTGGCTCTTGATCTTATTCAAAAATATGAGTCCTTGGGACTCTACTTCCAGGGCCATGGCCTTTCTAGGTGGCTGGCCCCTGATCTTATTCGAAAATAGGAGTCCCTGAGACTCTACTTCCAGGGCCATTTCTTTCCAGGAGGCTGACTCCTAATCTTATTCAGAAGCAGGAGTCTTTGAGACTCTACTTCTAGGGCCATGTCATTTCCAAGAGGCTGGCTCCTGATTTTATTCGAAATTAGGAGTCCCTAAGACTCTGCTTGCAAGGTCATGCCCTTTCCAAAAGGCTGGCTCTTGATCTTAGTCGGAAGGAGGAGTCTCTGAGACTGCTTCCAAGGTCGTGCCCTTTCCCTGACAACTTCTCATAACATAAAATTGGGTTTTTAATTCTCAAAAGTAGTATTTCTTCAAATTCATTACATTCCAAGGACGAACTATAGCTTTTCCTTCCAAGTATTCTAACCTGCATGACCCGGAGCCTCCTACCGACTTGACTTTGTATGGTCTTTTCTAGTTGGGCCACATTTTCCCGTCTGTCGGGTCCCGGGTGTTTACTACCACCCTTCTGAGTATCAGATCACCTATCTGGAATTCCCAGGGTTTGACTCTCCTGTTGTAGAGTCTAGATACCTCTTCTTGGTATGTAGCCAATTTTATGGTCGCTACCTTCCTTCTTTCCTCTGCAAGGTCTATATCTAGGCTGAGCTGACGATCATTGTCTCTGTTGTCAAAAACTTGTGTTCGTATGGTAGGGAGTCCCACCTCCAACGGGATGCTGCCTCCATACCATACACTAGGGCATATGGGGTTTTACCCTTGGAGGTCTAAGGGGTGGTCCTGTATGCCCAAGGAACATTTAGGAGCTCATCTACCCACTTTTTTTTGGCTTTTCTAACCTCTTCTTGATTCCGTTGATGATGATTTTGTTTGAGGATTTAGCTAGTCCAATGGCTTGCGAATATGCAAAAGTAAAGTAGTAGTTCCGGATTTCAAGATGCTCACAAAAAGATTTGAAAGGCCAGCTGTTGAATTGGGTTCCGTTATTGGACACAAGTGCACAGAGGACTCCAAACCTTATCACAATGTTATTCTACATAAATTTTTTGGTGTATATATCCCTGATATGGGTCAGGGGCTCCCCTTGACTCATTTGGTGAAATAATTGATTCCTACAATTAGGAATTTTTTTGTTTCCAGGGGCCCTTGGAAAGGGTCCGACTAGGTCGAGTCCCCATTGAGCAAACGGCCAAGGACTAGTAAGTGGATGCAAATCTCCAGTCGGCTGCCTAATGACTAGGGCGAATCTTTAACATTGATTGTATTTTCGGACGTATGCTTGTGCGTCCTTTTGCATTCGCGACCACCAATACCCTTGGGACATGATGCGATAAACCATGGATCGTCCTTCTGAGTGCCCCCCACATATTCCTTCATGTACCACGTATAAGAAAGGTTCGACTATGTCTTCCTTGACACATAGTAGGTATGGTTCGGAGAATAACCTTCGGTATAACTTCTGATCTAGGCAGACCCAAAATCTTAGGGCTTTCATCTTTATTTTTCTATCTTCCTTGGGGCATTCAAGGAGTTTTCCTGAAAGGAGAAACTTAAGTAGTGGTTCGGTCCAACTCAGGGGCTTCTCCTTTTCCTGGATGAAAGCCACTCTAGAGGCTTCATCTATCCTGGAGCTAGGAAGGTACTCCACGGTGATTCTTCATGTCACGGTGGAATCCAGTGCCGAGGCCAAGCAAGCCAGGGCATCGACGTGAGCGTTCTTATCCCGAGGGACCTGCTTAACTTTAACTTTCTTAAACCTAAGACGTAGATTCATCGCTCTGTGATGGTAAGCTTTCATCTTAGGGTCCCTTGTTTTAAATTCCTCGTTGATTTGGTTGACCACCATATTGGAATCACAGTGGATGGTAAGCTCCGCAACTCCTGCTACCTCACCAAGTTTGAGTATGGAGATAAGGGCTTCGTACTCCGCTTCGTTGTTGGATGCTTTGAAGCCTAGCCAAATGACTTGCTCGGTGATCGTTTCATTCGGAGAGACCAGTAGCACTCCGATTCTAGATCCTTTGATGTTGGAGGATCCGTCTACACATAGGCCCTAGGGGAGCTCCTAATTAGATGTCGAGGTCCCCTCCTTCCATCAGTGGAGTTTCTTTGAAAAACTCCAATATGCCCTTTTATGGAAGCTCAAGGTTTGAAATGGATATCTTGCTCTCCCATCTCTCCCACCCATTTGGCGACTCTGTCCGAGAGGTCCTCCTTCCTCAGGATTACTTTCAAAGGATGGTCTGTCAAAATCGTAACTGGGTGTGCTTGGAAGTAGTGTCTTAACTTCCTCGCAGCCGTTATTAATACTAGTGCAAGTTTTTCCAAGGGCAGGTACCTTATCTCTGTATCCAACAAAGCCTTGCTCACATAGTATACTGGCTTTTATTCGCGTTCATGCTCGCGGACGAGCACCCCATTAACCGCGAATTCTAACACAACTAAGTACAGGAACAACATCTCCCCTCTGGTTCGGACAGACAGGGTTGGGAGGACCCTGAGATATTTCTTGATCCCTCCGAGGGCATCTTCACGTTCTTGATTTCAAGTGTCCTTTCCCGCTCTTCTGATAACTCCGAAGAAGGGTTTGTTTTTGCCCAACAACCGAGAGATGAAGCAGTTTAGTGCAGCCAACGTCCCTGTGAGCTTCTGGACTTCCCGAATTGTTCGAGGACTCTATAAGTCCATAATAGTCTGTATCTTTTTTGAATTGGCTTCCACTCTGCGCCGACTCACCAAGTATCCGAGGAACCTCTCTGAGCCGACTCCAAAGACGCATTTCGCGGCATTTAGTTTTAGCCAGTATACTCGGAGGGTCGAGAAGGTGTCTTCAAGGTCCATGAGTTGATCTTCCTCTCTCCTACTTTTGACCAGCATGTCATCTATGTATACCTCCATAGTGTTTCCCATTTTTCGTTTGAACATCCAGTTCATGATTCCTTGATACGTGACTCCTGCATTTTTTAGGCCAAAGGGCATGACCATGTAGCAATAAACTCCTCTCAGAGTAATAACAGTAGTCTTCTTCTGATCAGATGGATGGAGAGGAATAGGATGACAGCCAGCTCTGGCGTCTAAGAGGGTTATGCATCGATGTCCCATAGTGGCATCCATCAACTGGTCCACCTTAGGAAGGGAAAAGTCATCCTTGGGACAAGCTTTGTTCAGGTCTGTGAAGTCTACTCAAATACGTCATTTTCCTCCTTTCTTCTTTGCATAAACTATGTTTGACAGCCATTCTAGGAACTAGACTTCTCGGATGGTTCTGGCCTCCATGAGTCTCTGTACCTCTTCGTTCACCGCCTGGGCAAGATGCGACGCTGTTCGTCGAGGTTTTTGCTTTATAGGTTTGTAAGTGGGATCAACATGGAGCTTATGGGTTATTACGTCAGGGCTTATTCCCTTCATTTTCGCGATCTCCCATGTATATACATCTATATTTCTTTTCTGAAAATCGATCATCGCCTCCTATTCGGTTGGGGGCATGGCGAAGCCGATCAAAAAATATTTTTCCACGTCAACTTCCACCAGAAGTACCTTCCAGAGATCCTCCACTGAGCGATTTATCGAATCCGTCCAGGGCTCGTCTATCTTAGGATGCTCGGACTGTATTTGCTATTTGTTCAAGATTTCTTCCAGGGCTCGCTCTTTTTCTTTAGAGGAGACCCTTGCTCTTATTGCTGAGTAGAAACAATTTTTGGGGGACGCCTGGTCCCCGGGGAACTCTTTCACCTCCTCTGGGGTGGGGAACTTCAATTTTTTTTATAGGTGGAATGGACTGCCCTTAGTGTATGCAACCAAGACCGCCATATGATAATATTGTAAATTGAATTGGAGTCAATTACCACGAACTCCATAACAGTTACGATGGGCCCTATAGTGAGTAGTAGCATGATTTTTCCCACAGGCAGGGCAAACGGGCCATTGAATCCAACGAGGGGTGTACGGACCTTAGTAAGGTCCAGAGAACCTAAACCCATGCGCTTTAGGGTTTCAAAATACAACACCTCTGAAGAACTCCCGAAATCCATTAAGATCCTCTTGACGTCAAAGTTACCAATTTTCAAAGTTAAAATCAAGGCGTCCTTATAAGGGAAGACCACACCCGCCAAGTCCACGTCGAAGAAAGTGCTTCTGTCCTGGGCTTCTTGCTGGGCCGACTATCCTCCCCTTTGTTAACCTTCCTGTTGAATGTCACCCTCTTTAGGTCAAACTTGAGGGTATTGGGCGTTGGCCATTCAAGAGAGCATACGTGGATAATGTTGTTTATATTGCCTCAAACATTGACCTAGTCGTCAGCGCCCCGAATCCCATCTAGTGTTGCTTCCTTGATGTACTCCTTCAAATGCCGATCTTGGACCAACTTCTCCAGGAAAGATTTGTAAACCCTAAAATCTTTGGTAAGGTGCCCAAAGTCCTAGTGGTAAGAAAATTTCACCTTCTGGTTTCGGGTGGATGGATCACCTTGCATCTTGGGAACCATTTGAAGAAGAGTTCTTGTTTTATCTTGTGGAGCAATTTATAGATAGGCTCCTTGAACATAGTGTGGACTTCTTTGAAGGAACTTCCAGACGGAGGCATCAACCCCTTCTGGGAAGGGCCGACCTCTCTTTCCTTTTCTTTCTTCAGGGGAAGGGCCTTTATTTTACCCCCATTGTCTCATCTTTGACTTGAGAATACTTATTTATCCAGGCCATTAATTCTCTCATATTCGTTGGCATTTTCTTGGTCAAGGACTGGTAAAGATCGGTATCTCTTGAGAGACTAAGCTGGAAAAAATTGGTTGTCATGACTTCTGAACGTCCTTCCACCTCATTTAACTCCTTCAGTAGCGAGTGATGTACTGGCAGAGGGTTTCTCCTTCCTTCCACCTCATGGTCAGTAGTGATCCGACATCCTTAGGTCGCCTACTTGCTATGATGAACCAGGTGGAGAACTGTCTGCTCAGCTCTTTTCAAGACCCTATGATGTTAGGTGGAAGGGTTTCGAACCATTTCATAGCGAAGTCCCCCAAACTCATCGAGAACACTCAGCAAATTAGTCGATGGTCTAAATGATATAGAGACATCATCTGCTTGTATTGCCTGAGATGGGCTTTTGGGTCAGATCGTTCGTCATAGATTTTAAATCTTGGTAACGTAAACTTCTTTGGCACCTCCATGTCCGTAGTACTCCTTGTTAAAAGAGACTGAATGGCCTCATCATCCGTGTCAGGCTTCGATGTGGACTAATCCCTTCTTTTGGAATCCAACCGTGCTCTGAGGTCATACCCTTTCTCGAGGCACACCCCTCTACATCCCCAGTACTGACCAGCGTGATCTTTCAACCCCGGGAGTCGAAAGGAAAGGGTCGAACCTTCCTCAGACTCCTCTACGCCCTCTCGTCGGACAGTCCCAGATGGAGGTCATCTCGAGCCAACGACTTAGCTCGCTTGGCTGGAACACCTGGGAGCTGACTACTGGCCTTGGGCGCGGAGACCTGGAACTCTCTGTTTTACTGTTCAGGTGGTTTCTCAGGTCCTCAGGCTACATCTCCCTAACGAAGTGTTCCCGGGACTGTGATATGCCTTGGGGTCTTCCACCGGAGGAGGCAAACTCATTCAGTCGGTTCAAGACGTTAACGTTGTCCTTTTCTAACTGTCGTAATCGGTCCCCAAATTTTTCTTTGATTATTTCAGCTACTTGACGGCCCAGTAGGGCGGATCTTCTAGACTCGATATCCATACTAGTTTGGCGGGTTTGTTTCTATGAATGAACGAAAGGCTCCCTGCTGACGTTGTCAACATAATCCTTCGTTCTTGAGGTAGAAGGAAATGTTAAATCGGTATTCCTTTGGTAAGGATCCTTCCCTTTTTGACGAGTGTTCACCATGGTCACTATGCTTTGAAAAACTCAATCTTTCTCACAAACGGCTCCAAATTGTGCGCGATGATTTTCGCATAATATATAGATGACAAATCTTTCCCTTAGTGAACACGTGTTCTTCGAGGAAGTCATCGATCCCACAATAAGGAATAAGTTGAAAGGGCCAAATGGGGCCTAAAGAGCGGTGATGAATTATTTCAGGAGTCGTCCGTTCGATTCCGGCGAGTCACGGGTGATCCCTGAAACACAAAAAAACACGTTAGAAAGGCGCTAGAGTGCTTTCCGATGTATCCCTTCCGAAGGTCAAGTCAGTTCTGAAGACATCGTATGGCTCTTGTTGGATGATATTGCGTACCTTTGTAATGTGTTTTGAGGGAATATTTATACCCACAAAAGGCCCATCATTGCTAAAGATCTACACAGTAGAAAACATCAGACATGGGGCAGTGTGCCCCTTATTCTGTATGGGGAAGAGCCCGTTTTTAATTGCGGGGGCCCCCGAGCAGTTTTCCTCAATGATGGTGTATTAAATGTTCGATTCTTGGAGCATTTAATGGGCATTGAATGCTCAATCCCTAGAGCATTTAATGAGCATTGAATGCTCCCTCCCCTCAGTTGACCAAGCCATTTATGAACGTCCCTTCAACTAAGGGTTCATTAAATGTTTGTCTATTTTTGTCACGTTTCAGCAGGGTTTGCTTGTATTTTCCCCTCCTTAGCACATGCTATATGCCATACATCTGACTCTCATTGGCTGAGCGTCTTGTTTTATCTTATAGCAATGACTACATTGTGCAAAGTATCATAATCATTCTGAGTCTAGTGGAGATTGGTCAACTGTCAATCAATAGCCTTTCCAGGAGTAAGAGTCACTAGGCAAGATTAGATATTTTTAGCGAGCCCCTGAAATCGAGGACATGGTTACCTCGGGGGTGGGGACAGATGCCTTGGACCCGTGGGCATGAATCTATTATTCCTCGGGGAACAGGTATCTTTGGAGCCGAGAGATACATTCTTTTAAGATAAGAGATACCTCGGTGCCAAGGACACGTATATGTCACAACAGGGGTCTTGTGCCCAGGACACGTGGCATTTCAAAGGGAATTGATGTACCTCGGTGCCGATGACACGTGTCATAGATCTAATCTCTCTCAGAAGTGTCACATCTAAATCATATATCGATGAATAATTTTTGACACGAATTGATTAAAATTCAATATGAATCCATCTCACTTGACACGCTTGACAAGCCTATCCTTATCTATCGGTCATCATTAGGGGTGTTCAACTGACAGTTAGGGTCGAAAGTGGCTACTTCCGCCAGCCGATTCAATTATACATGGAAGCAAAAAAAAAACTGAGCCGAACCGAATTACAATATCAACCGAACCGATAATCGACCTTGAATGTCTTTCAGTTTACTGGTCGGTTTATAGGTGGCCTTAAATTCTATTGCATATCTAAATTCCTTTAGCCCAAGCATATCAAAAAAAATGATGACAGCAATGAGTTTCAAGCACAAAAATAAAAACTCACTGCTTTTGATAGGGGTGTCCATGGGCTAGATTACCCATAGGTCTAGTTATCCAACCCAAAAAAAAGAGGTTCAAAGTCCGATAGGCTCGATAGTTGGCCCGCCCGAGCCCGAGTCCAATATCCTTTAAGAAAGGGTTTGAGTTTACCCCCTAAACACATTACCCGGCCTGAAGCCCGAAACTAGACCCGAAATTGAAACATGACCCAATAACCAGCCCACATGCCCGAAGCCCGCCCAAAGCCCATACCCGCCCATATATGTTTTTTTTTTATCAAACATATATGTTTATGTTAAAAGGTGGAGACTCTTGTTCAAAAAAAAAAAGAGTTGGAGACTTGAATGAATGGTAAGTGAGACTTTAATTTTGGTTGGTGAGAGTTAAACTTTTTTTTTGGTCAAGTGAGAGTTAAGTTCAAAGTTTTTCAAAACTTTGAATGTGAGGTAGAGGCTCCATTTTTCAGCCGGTCAATGTGACTGACTGTCTAAGACAGTTAAACTCATAGCCTCATAGCCTATGCATTGTCTTTTCAGACTTCAGAGAGTTAGCATAAATTTTTAGTCTGTGAGTACCGGGTATGAGTCTGTTAGTACTGTATCAATGCATTGTCTTTTCAGTTTGAGAGAGAGAAAATCATAAAATGAGCCAACGATCGACTATTTTTAAATGATAAATAAACGATTAATTTCATTTCATAAAAAAACTCTCATTCTCTAAAGTTTGAACTCACCAGTGTTCAGTGTTCTGAAGTCTCAAGTGTTTTGAGGTCGTGAAGTCCTAACTCTCAAGTGTTCAGCTGTCTCAAATACTCAAGATTGTCAAGTGGTCTCATTTGGTGAGAATTTTTTTTACATGATTTAAGTATTTATTTTATTTTTATAGTTTAATTTACATAATGACTTCATCTCATTCACAAATTATTTTTTATAACGAAATTCGTGAGTCTAATGATAATGAGAATATGAATGAGGGTAAAGGGGGTGATCTATTTTCAACTCCTGAGATGAATTCAATTGAGAATGTACCATCTAATAAAAGAAAAAAGTCCAAGGTTTGGGATCACTTTGAAAAAATTCAAATTATGAATTCTAATTGGGTCATTACATCAGAAAAGTCTATATGTAATTATTGTAAAAAAGATTTTGCTGAAGGCTCTGAAAATGGAACTAGTCACTTAACTAGACATCTAAGTGCATACTTATTAAGAGGTCAAACTGATATTAGACAAACAATGTTATCACAATCTGCTAGCATCGGTACACTAAGGACTTTTAGTTATGAACCTGAATCTGCTAGAAAAACAATTGTTAGATGGATTGTTATAAAAAAATCTTCCATTTGTTCTTGTTGACAATACTAAATTTAAAATAATGTTACAAAGTAGTTTTAATCCTTCCTCCCGAAAGTTTTCTTGTCAAACATGTCAAAGAGATGTTATTAAATATTATGACAAAAAAAAATTTAATTGCTTATTTTGGCAACCTTAAAAGTAAAATTTGTTTGACTTCTGATACTTGGACTGCTTGCAAACAATTAGGATATTTATGTATAACTGCTCATTTTATTGATGATAATTGAGTTATGCAAAATAGAATTATTACTTTTACAAGAATTGAAGATAATCATAGTGCACAAGTTATTTTTGAAGTTATTTATAATCAGTTACAAATTTATTATATTCAAGATAAGATTTTTACTATTACTTTAGATAATGCAACAAATAATAGTGGGGTTATAAGTCATTTAAAATGTTATTTAACTTTACTATGTGAAGACAATTTTTTTCATATGAGATGTATGTGTCATATCATAAATCTCATAGTACAAAGTGGTCTCTAGGATATTAGATATATAATTGATAAAATTAGACATATTATTTATCATATAATAGGTTCTGAAAATATACTTAAGACATTTGGAACTATGTATAAAAAGAATAATTTAAAATATAAAAAAATACTATATGATGTACAACATAGGTGGAACTCCACCTATAAAATGCTAGATATGACAGTTAAATATAAAATTGTCTTAAATAACTATGTTAGTATAGATACCACCGGTTTATTATCGCATCCTATCAAAGAGAAATGAGATGTCATTGATAAAATGAAAAAAAAATTGAATTTTTTTTATGAATCAACTATAGCTTTATCTGGTAATTATTATCCAACTATTACACTTGCCTATGTTCATATAGTTAGTATCAGTGATCTTTTCAAACTATATAGTAATGAACCTGAATTTTCTACTATTTTACATAATATGCAATTTAAATTTAATAAATATTTTTCACCATTTCCTATACTTATGGATTCTTGTATGTTAATTGATCATTGATTTAAAGAATTTGATCTTACAAGTGTTTTTATGTTTTTATATGGTAATTTAAATGATGAGCACATGAACCACATGAATAAAAAAATATATTATTTTAAAAAAATAATAAATATAGTGTAACATTTGGGAATAGTGGTACACTTAATCCCCCCTCAGCTTCTAGTGATATTGTTGGTAGTAGTAGTAGTAAAAGTAAAAGTAAAACATCTATGCTAGCTTCAATTTTGAACAGATGAGGTATGTCAACATGTAGGGGGTTAATTGAACTTTAGTAATATTGCAATGCTCCAATGATAAAATATTGAACATCCTGATTTTGATATTTTGGCCTGATGGAAAAGATATGAAAGTAGGTTTTCAATTTTTTCCACCATGGCTCGTGATATACTAACAGTTCTTATGTCGACTGTAGCATCTGAATCTTCTTTTAGTACAGGTGGACGTGCCATTGATGAACATAGAAGTTGCTTGGATGGAAAGATAGTGGAAGCGCTTATGTGTCTTCAAGATTGGTATGCCGCTGAAGCGAGAGATCAAAATATGAAAATAAATCTCTCAATGCTAGAATTTGAAGTTTTAGAAATTTAAATATTAAGATTAATGTATTTTTTTATGTATTAAATATTCTAGCTTTTCATGTTCAAAAGCCTTTAATGGGTAGAATTGTGCAAAAGATAGATAGATGGCTAGGTGTCAACCTAATTGGGATGTACTCATTCTATAATGATGCAATTCCTTTCTATTCATAAATTATTTATTATTTAATTTTTATTTTGACTATACTTTTAATTCAAAAATATAATTTATAAAAAAAAATAAATGAAGTTGTATATTTTTTTAATAGGGCCCAATAAAGTCCGCCCAATAGGCCCACCCACAAAGCCCAAGAAAAGCCAGCCCAATAGATGATGGGTTGGGCTGGGCTGCTACCCCTACCTGAAGTCTAGCTTGACTCGATAATTGCCCAAGTACGAGCTTGGGACTACACTACCCAAGCTTGGTCCGAAAAAAAATTTCGCTGGCTCAGTCCATGGATAGGCCTAGCTTTCGAGTAGTGACCTTCAAGACCAAAAAAAAAAAATGTATTCAGAGAGATGGATAATCAAAGATAATGAAAGAAAGATTTACTAGTCAAAGAAAAAATGGTTGAGATATGTTCGACAGGGTTGAGATCTACTTCAACTCGATAGTTGATGGCACCATTCAACCTTGAGTCTTCAGATCTGCTTGATAGGGTTGAGATGTTCTACTTGATCATTGATGTTATTTTGTGGTCGATTGGTGGATCCATCATTGATGAAGAGTCTGTGTGTGAGTTCGTTGATGCCATTTTGTGGTCGACTGGTGGAACCATCTAGGGATAAACTTTTTTTTTTTTTTGGTCAGACATGGATAAAGAATAGAAGAAGAGAAAGAGGGTTTTTTTGGTTTGAGAAAAGAGAAGAGAGAAGCGGCGGAATAGAGAATGAGATAGTGGAAGTCTAGGTTAGGTTGTATATAATTTTTATATTATTATTATATATTATTTGGGCGGGTCAGTTATTTCGGGTTTTGGACTTGAGGTACCCGCAAACTGAACCGATTTTATCGGTTAGTCTATATGTTCTTACGAAACCGATCTGAGACAAGTATTATCCGTCAATTTTCAGTTCGAAAAGGTCGGTTTAGGGTCGACTTGTCTTATCGGATATGATCCATTGTGACCGGTGTCAGGTCAAAGACTATATGAACTGTAGATTTATTTTATTAATTAAATGATATGTCTAGGAATTTGAGTAAATCTTGACGGGTATGAATACAATTTTCCCTATCTTGATAACGTATACAAATTATAATGTTTGATGTTTCCTTCTTGCCTTACAAATGGAGACATTGAAGATGACCAAGAAAAACCTAAATAATAATAAATAAATAAAAATGGTTGTAATTTGTGCCTTGAATCAACATGTGGCATATAGAGCTTCGTTTTTTCACACACACAAGGGAAATACAAAGACAATAGCATATGGTTGAATTAGGGAACTTAGTTTCCAACAGCCAGTATTAATACGGCAGGAATTCTAGAATATGATATAGTTTATATGCTTAATCAATTAAATTAAATGTGAATAAGAAAAACTCAATTTTGACACAATGAAGTCCATTTAATTGATATTACCTTACGACTTTTTTTTTAGTTAATTGTACTAGAAAATCCTGAAGTATGAGATTTATTTCATTTTAGTCTCTAATATTTTAATTGCATCATTTTAGTCTCTAATATTTTAATTGCATCATTTTAGTCTCTAATATTTTAATTGCATCATTTTAGTCTCTAAAATATTGAATATGTTTTTATGTGATCCTTCAAGCAGGCAGCATCCATATTACTAGCGATTTTTTATTATAAACTTATTATTTTATACCTAAATATGAGCAAAAAAAAATTAGATAACCCTTGACAAAATTTCCAGCAATTTTTTTGTCAAATAACTTCGCAAATTATATAATTTTGGTCTTGTGCTATCTACATTTTTATCAAGAGCTACGTATATTACACATTTTTATTAAGAACTATCCAAATTTTAGTCAAGAGTCACATAATTTTTTTTTACCATATACAAGCATCATGTGACAAATTGACAAATTAGCAATTTAGATGCTGTCTGATTAAGAGACCACATAGAAACATATTTAATATTCTATAAACTAAAATGATGTAATTAAAATATTGAGAACTAAAATGAGGTAAATTCTATACTTTAGGAATCTCTTATGTAATTAATCCATTTGTTTTATCTCATATAATATGAATTGTTGTAGAATCAAATAAGTTTTTATGTCAATTTTGTTAGTGCATAGATTGAGAACATATGTAATTAACGAGACTTTCACTCCCAATTTCTTATTCACGAGCAATAAGAGAATAATATGAACTTAAAATTAGGGGTGTCAATCGTGTGTCGTATCAGTTTCGTTACGTGTCGGGTTCGTGTCAATATTCGTGTTAATAAAAAATTATTTAATTTGACAACAACTAATATAATATTATTTAAAAAATTATAAAATTCTTATTTTCTATCTATAATACTCGTTAAATAATTATTTTCTATCTGCAGCACCCATCAATCGTATTATTCATGTCGAACCTTAATTTGACTCATTTATTATCTATGACAACTAATCGTATTTTTTTTGAATTCGTATCGAATTTGGTTTGAATCGGGTTTGTGTTGAAGTAAAAAATTGACATCCCTACTTAAAATGACATCACTTCGTATACCACAAATTCAGAATAATACAACTTAGATATGATGTGACACCTTTATATTGACGAAATTCCCTACATAAAATATCTATAATACTCTTTATCTTTTTATATTACCCATAACGCCCCTTTTTTTCACACTCAACCATCTATAAACAATATTATTATATAGATTTTTTTTTTTTTGGTATTTTCCCAGTTTTACATTTTCCTCTATCTCACTAATTAATAATCATGTTGACCATTCTAAGCACTCTCTTGTACTAATAAACCTAATCATTTGAATATAATTAGAACCCAATATAAAAAAAAACCAAACTACAATAAAAAAATTCCTTAAACAAAGGTATTGTCCTTTGTAGGTACAGCCAAGGCCAATTATGACGTTTACTCAGCCACTACTATTTTGGCGCAAAGATGACAAACACAACCCCTCAACTGCCACCTCATCTGTGATTCTGTATGGTCTTTTTTTTTTGGAAAATTTTAATTATTCTTCTTATTTTATATATTAAAATTTGAGTTTATTAAAAATTATTTTTTTACATATTAAAATTTAAACTAATTAAAATTCAATTCGAACCGATTAAATTTTTTTTACGTATTAAACTTCAAGTCGATTTGAGTTCTACTTGAGATGTTAGTGTCGATTGAAATTTGCTTCTAGTCGATTAAAAATTATATCTTTTTACTTGTTAAAATTCGTGTCAAATAAAATTTATATTTTTGTATGTACTAAAATTCGAGCTGACTAAAATTCAATGCGAGTTGATTAAAATTTGATTCAATCCGATTAAAAAAAAATTTTAATCGCCTCGAATTTTCATACGTAAAAAAATGAATTTAGTTAACTAGAATAGAATTTTAATCAGACCTAATTTTAATGAGTAAAAAATTAGAAAACAGAAGGGTCTCAATGAAGATATATTTATCTAAAACGGGTGCGGATAAAGTTTTTTCTAAAATATATCATATGCAATTTAATAAAATTACATTCTAGTTAACATATTTAATCTGATAGGGTGTCAATAGAAATTTAGAAAATAAATGAAATATCCTTGAATATATGGTCAACTGAAATTTTAAAATCTGAAGATAGGGGTGTGACTGAAATTTTAAAATCCTTGAAAATAGGGGTGTCAATGAAGGGGTGTGATTGAAATTTTTCTTTTTTTGAAAAAATTACACTCAGACTCCATGAAATTTGTTACTTAATTACTTAAATCCCCTGATATTTGAAATATTACACACAGACCTCATAAAATTTTTACGTGTGTAACACTTAGACCATGTTGCCAATGTTCGTTAGTTTTATCCGTTAGTCAATTATATCTAGATCTTGTAAAGTTTGTACGCGTATAACACTTATATTTTTCAAGTTTAAAATATTACACTTAAATCTCTTATCAGTTACGAAATTTATAGAATCTATTAGACAACAAAATTATCCCAATTAAATATAGAAATTATTCTGTCCATTACAGTTTGACCCATTGTTTGATTTTTTTCGTTTTATTCCAATAAATAGTATAATTGTATGCAAATAAGTGTTGAATTGAGTTCGTTATTATATTTATATTGATTATTATACGCAGTTCATATCTTTGAGTCACTTATTTACTTAGACACCGAAGAATCAACATCCAAAGTTCTCCTCTGGTCTTCAACTTATTTTTAGGTGATTGAAGCCCAACAAACTGACATATAGGCCGTTTAAAAATTTGATATAATAGTACTAATTATAATTTTTTAAGAAAAATTAAACTTTTATTTTTAATTTTATTTCGATAAATGACATAATAGAACACGAGTTTTGGTTATAAAATTTAAATATTTGATATTTTATCTTTAATTAGAATATTTTTTTTTATCTAAATGTAATATTTTAAACTTAAAGAGTTTAAGTGTTATATATCTACAAACTTTAAAGGGTATAAGTATAATTTATTAATGAATACATGGATATTTGATGGTAATGGTCAAAATGTTACGCACGTACAAATTTTAAAGAATCTTTATATAATTTTTAAAATATCAAGAGATTTAAGTGATTAAGTGACAGATCTCAAGAAATTTGTGTGTAATTTTTCCTTTTATTTCGTTGGTACAATATGCAAACACACTCCATTTATCCGTTAAGAAGTATTATTCCTCGTTACCATAAAATTATCTGTGGTTAACTCTACCTCAAAGTTATCTATGAGAGACTCCACCGCACTACTGCTGTGGCCAAAGTTAAGGCTCCATAACGTGTACGTGCGTTTGAAGTTTAAACATAAGTTTAACCTCACTAAACTATCATTCGATCCCAAAACATTAAACAAGAATTTTTTTTTGAATATTTCACTGAAAAAATATTATTTAAACTTAAAATGTTGATATTATTTATTAATTTATTAATCAGAATTTATAATTATTAAATAAATAATAAATTCTAAAAAATATTATAATTTTTGATTAAATTAATATCATTATTTTAAATACAAATAACATTGCCGATGGCATCAAGAGCCGGTATATAGTGATGACACGACACGGTCCGCGTGTGGATTGAAAAAGTCAGAAAACCCCACCTCCAAGTGGGACCTTTACGTATGTAGTCATACATACCTACGCGTCCATAATTGCTTGGAAGTGTACATCAAGGAGTCGTGGGGTCGGTATTTGTGATTAATTAATTTAAGTTTTTGAAATTGAGTTTACGTCTTTGAGAAGTTATAATTAACTAATGTTGTTCATAATATTTTTTCATTAATTATAAAATATTATAATTCATCATAAATAAATATAAAAGTTAATTGCATTAAAAATTCTGAAAGTATAAAATTTATCTAATTTTGATTTATAATATTTCGAGTGCTCAACGTCTAAATTGTCAACGATTTTTTATTATAAAATTGTCATACAATACTTATAAATGAGTAAAAAAATATATATTTAGAAAATTCATGACTAAATTTTTATTTAAATTTTAGTTTAAGAGTTACCCAAATTATATATTTTTTATCATGAACTATTAAAATTTTAATCAAGAGCGAACATATTACACATTAGGTAGAGCTATTCTCACCCCTTAAATATCTTTTCCCACCATCATTTAATTCTGACACTTCAAATAACTAAGTTCACTTCAGCTATATCTACTTATCAGTTATTAAACTCACCATGTTTATATTCATTAATTAAAAATTAAATTCATCAAATATTCCTTCAATCTAATACAACTTAGATTGCTAAAAGATATAACTGAATCTTATTTTTCTACATCCAATCCGTGGAAGGTCCTCTCTCTCTCTCTCTCTCTCTCTCTCTACCGACATATACACACATTTATATAACAATAAAACCAAAATTTGGTGTGTACATTTCACGTAAACCTTATCAGCAAAACCAGGAAACCAACCCAGTTATTCTCTCTCTCTGTTCATAGGTTGGTGATCTTGGGGGAGGGGGTGAAGTAGGTCGGACCATCCATGGACTGGGAATGGTTGGCGGAGTTCTTGAAGGGCATGTTGAAGCCAATTGCTGCTCTTGCAGTGGTGCTTATGGCTGTGATATTGTCTTACACGCAGAGGTTGGGGTTAGGGGGTGAAATGGTTTACTCAATCTTCAGAGCTTTTCTTCAACTCTCTGTTATTGGGTTTGTTCTTCAGTTCATTTTCAACCAGAAGAACAGTGGCTGGATTGCTCTTGCTTATCTTTTCATGGTATGATTCTCCTCCCTCCCTGTTTGGTTGCTGAGAAACTTGAAGAAAAATAGAATGAAGGATATTCTCCTGAATGTAAGATTCAGAATTAAATCTTTCTTATTTTCTTGATTTCAATGGGTAACCAAATGGGATCTCTCTCTCTCTCTCTCTAAGTTTGTATTATGTGTAAATCATGGTTTTACTAAGTTAAAATTCCCTTCTTTGTGTTGATTGATAATGCTGGATTATAAAGGTAAAAACCAAAAAAGGGTCCAAAGAAGAGAATTTGTTGGTGTTGAAGAACCAGGGAAAATGAACTTTTTTGTTATGTGAATTAAATCTTGCTTGTTCAATTGCACACTGCTATTCCAATTATTCATTTGTTTTCTTCAAATAACCCTCTCTCTGCTGACTAAAAACTCTTTGTCCTGGACAATTTTTGTTCAATGTATGTCACCCATTGTTGTCAAGGAATCAATTTCTCCCCCCTTAGTCCTTTACTGAAATGGAATTGCCGAAAAAATGAAGAATTCATAGCTTGATGATGACAGAGCAAGTGCTTCCAAATACTTGCCAATAGTTTAAAACCAGCTCTGATCAAAACAACAGAGAACAAAGTAGTTGTCATCCTTCAGCTCACATCCTTAATGAGGACTTTGAACCTTTGGTTTTTTCAAAAGAAACGAGGAAGTCGGTGAACTTCTGAGTTCATGCATACATTTACAATGATAGATCACCCCCTTAAGTTTTGAAAATCCCCTCTTTTTTACTACTTTTAGCTATGAATACTGTAAAGCCCTGTAAACTTGTCCCTGTAGACTTGTTCAACAAAAGGCAAGCCTCATTCGTTTGGCTAAATTAGTGGATCCGTCCTTGCTTATATGTATGTTTAGTGCATACATACTTTTTGAAGATGGAAGGATTGTCATTACTTTGCCAAGTTCAAGTGGATGATGCCTCTTTTGTAAATGGACTGTAGATGGATATTTTGGAATTCTTTGTTGTCAGTTTTTATTGGAGATAGTTAGGGATGTCACTGAACCAAAGCGGGGGCCGGGGTGTAGTCTTCAAACCCGTACTCGCTTAAAAAAACTCCGTTCATTCCCGTTGACGGATATAATTTTTATTCCTATCCCCATCCCCATCCCCACCTGTGGATAAATTTTTAATCCCCGTCCCCGTCCCCTCTTCCCTCGTACCTGCCCAAGCCCAAATAGCAATGCATCCACTGATCTGAATATCATCAGACCCAACTGAAAAAAAGAATCTGGTTGAAAAACAAAAGGCATAGGAGAATCACCCGCAAAAAAGGTCCCTTCACAATCTTTTCTCATCCTTTATATAACCCCAAATGTACAAAGAAATCTATGCATTTACGGCCTACTTAAAATACATTTAGAACGACTACTGAAGAAAGAAAATTTGACTGGAAAAATGAAAGCTTAGCTAAAGCTCCATATTGCTTGAAAAGAAAACAATAAATCACGATATGCAGCTAAAGAAGCAAACGCACTGAAGAGTATACTAGAAACAATAAAATAAAAATATTTGTAACCATATGATAAATACCGCGACTACAGGACAGCTAAGAGATAAGAATCAAGATGAAAATTTAACTTTAGCAAGGATCAAGACATAATAGATTTGTCTTTCTGCTTACAAACGAACAAATATATATTTAACGGGTAGCAGGGGCGGGGCGGGGGTAAATGTAAGTCCATTTCTGCCTTTATCCTTGTATGGGTTTATACGGGTATTCCTGTATACGTTCACTGTCCAATACGTATAGTCCATTCCCGTTCCAAACGAGGTGGGTTTGGACGAATACCCGTTTTTCCGGTCCACTGCCATCCCTAGAGATAGTTTGTAGGGTGGCTTTTGTTACCTTTACTGATTTAGGTTTGCAAAAGATATGGCCATGACTTAACAGCAGTAAATGGTCTTGCTTATCCCTAAGTGATCGATTCCCTAAATAGAGCCCTCACTCACGAAATTGGGCTATTACTTTGTCTTTCTTTTCATTTTATTTTTTCATCTTTTGGTATGATTGATAGACCTTGATATTCTTGGCTGCTAAACCTTTTTCTGCAAGGATTAATTGCTTATGAGGATCAGGGAGGCTTCTCTCTTCAACTACTTTTTATAATTGTGCCCCTGCAGGTTTGTGTTGCTGGTTACACAGCAGGTCAACGAGCGAAACATGTTCCTCGTGGGAAGTATGCGGCAGGAGCCTCTATCCTGGCTGGAACTTCAGTGACAATGTTCCTTTTAGTTGTGCTGAATGTTTTCCCTTTCACTCCGCGGTACATCATCCCTGTTGCTGGGATGATGGTTGGTAATGCAATGACGGTCACTGGGGTTACAATGAAAAGACTCCGAGATGATATCAAGACACAAATGAGCCTGGTTGGTCCTATTAAATGGGCATTTGTAGGGTGGTAGATTGTCAACATTTTCCAAAAATTTGCTTCAATTTTCCTTCTTGTGACAAAATTTATTAACCTACGTTTTCTATATGGCCGTTTCTAATCTCATAACTTATATGAATGTGAATGACAAGATGTTGTGCCAATTGCCATCGCTCTTTGCTATATACATGAACCTAGTTGTTTCTTTTTCTGTATATCAAGTCATCCTCAATACTTACCATAGGTTTCAAGTCTGGAGGTCCAATTTGGCATCACTTTTTACAATTTCATATGATTTCTTATTGTAGGTGGAGACAGCATTGGCTCTTGGGGCTACTCCTCGCGAAGCAACGTTTCAGCAAGTGAAAAGGGCCCTTGTTATTGCGCTCTCTCCAGTCTTGGACAATGCCAAAACTGTTGGTCTCATATCACTTCCTGGTGCAATGACTGGACTCATAATGGGAGGAGCTTCTCCTCTGGAGGCCATTCAGTTGCAGATTGTCGTGATGAACATGCTTGTTGGGGCTTCAACTGTTAGCAGTATCATGTCCACATACCTCTGTTGGCCTGTTTTCTTCACCAAAGCTTACCAGTTAGAAATGAAGGTGTTTTCTTCTGATTGAGGTTTTTCTGATCTTAACTCGCTATGTTCATTGCCATCAACTGAATTAACCAATACAGGCATCGAGGGCCTAGTGGTTACAGTTTCCAGTGGATCAATCGCCATGCACATGAATATGCACATGAAATTGTATGATATGCATTTAGTTACCTTTCTTCCTTTTCCTTTTTCCAACAGTAAGTTTTGGAACAATGAGTATCCTAGCATTTTTTGCAGGACTTCAGTTAAAAATTCATTTTTCTACTAAGGAAATTGCAATTATGGTTTATGCAAATGTTTAAATCAAGTGTCGATGAGTCTTGCTTAGAATTTCTAGCATCGACCCTTTCTTGTCATCCCCCATGATGTGCATCTGTGGATTATGTTCTAATTCATTAGCCATCTTTGGAGCAGATCCATTATTACAATATTTCCCAATAACATCATTAAAGGGTAATAAGTTAGCTGTTTAGAACACATTCCTTGATGTTTGCTTTGGAATTCGTGGGCTTGCATGATAAACATACATATAGATCATTGAAAACAGGGAAAACAATTATTTGCCCAGTGGTCCTATGTTCAAACGTAGTGTAGGTATTGCATCAGATGGAATATCTGGAGACAGGTTAGGGTCCGTGGTTAGTGGGTTTTTGTGTTTATAATTTCCTGCCGGAAAATATGAACAAACCACCAGTCTTCCTCTTTCATAGTTGCAGGTGACCGCGTAGCACCCAACCTGTCTAGTAGTTCCCCATATAACAGCCAGATAGTGGCTGCACTGGCAATCGTCGGTTTCTATAGGGCATCTGCACACATTCCTCACAGGATCGAAAAACACTTGCTCCTGAAACCAACTATTCACCACGTCCGTCGGAGAATAATCCTCGTATTGCTCCCAAAACGTGTTCTCGCCATATGGACCCTGGGAGTGGTGCCTGTACTGGCAGTCATTCTGGCGTTGCATGGCCCAATTCTGGGCGTACGAGGCCAGGGTTGCGTTCCATTCCAAGGGTGGTACATGCATGCGCATCCTCAAGTCATTGTGAGCTTTGAGGTATTCTAGATCCTCCGGGGTGATAGTTTTCTGGGGAGGCTTATAATAAGGGTGGTGAAGCTGGTGTCTGAATCTGCCTTGGCGCCTCGGTACATTGTGGTAGCGCCTAGGTGCGGTTAAGGCGGAGACATTGAGTGCATGAAGAAATGCAAAGATGAACAATGCAACAAGAATGGTGGCCTTTGACATTGGTACTACTATGGTGGTTGTTTGTTCTTTGGTTGGCTGCTCTCAGTTCCTTGAGAGCACCCTTATTTGAGAAGAGAGAGAGAGAG
>CM042196.1:20720119-20748434 GCA_023539305.1 Ilex asprella
TCATAAATTATTAAATAGAATGATTGATTGATTAAATTACGATGAGAATTAACTTAAATTTGGTAACAGTATTATTTTTTTATGAAATTTTGTTGGAATTTAAATTTTCAGATTAGATTAGATTAGATATCCGATTATTAACGGATGCAGATATGGATTAAAATTTTGAAATTCTTTGAGTAAATGGATGGAATTCAAATTTTTTATCGAATTCAGAAAGATCTGATCCATCGACAGTCCTAGAACAGCCAAGCTTCCTGCCACTAAATCACTATAGGATTTAGGAAGGGTATAGGTATGCAGCTTAACATCTTTATGTGGAAAAACAATTTCCGTGGCTAATATCTATGATGCCCCGGTTAGAAGGGAGCAACCTAATTGGTGTAAAAAACTCCACCAAGTCCTTGTTAGACACAGCTTTCCAGGTATGGCCTTACCAAACTAAGGCCGGGCTAGTTACCAAAGATCCTCCCACATAGTCCCATTTCATCCAAGCCATGAGCATGTGCAGATTCAAGCTATTGCACACCAAGGATTATAATCATAAGAAGGCTGCATTTCCATGTCCTCATTGTTACTGTAATATGCATCAAACAGTTCTTCACCTTGGTAGGGATCCTCCGCCCTCCCCATGGCACTGTCATAAGGCCCAATCCACTGCCGAAAGCACCATACACATCAGAGAACATCTGCTCTCCCTAACTGCCAACACCGCCAGACTCGTATTCGCCTGGCCATTAGTCACTGAAATTGGAATGTAGAAGTAACCCTTGTAAGCCTTCCCAGTGTGTCCATTCTCATTCCAAGGTCTGCAGGTAAAATCAAATTCTCCTACGATATCACCTGACCCGATCCCTCCGAGGGAGATGGATGAGGTTCTCAGTGAGGGCAGACATCACATTAACTGCTATCAAACCAAGTGAAATGATATGATGCATACTTTTAAGAAATCAGGTTCAATAAATTTCGAAGTAGAGCCGGGCATTACAGATTACAAACTTCAAGCCATAACCCTCACTCAGATACTCATCTCTCTTTGCATACAATATTCAATCATGCATGAGAATATTTGACTAGTTATAGAAGCTATTCTAGCATTCTCATCTAAAGAAAGAGGAGGGGAAAAGAACCCGATTTTTGCACTTCCATATCGTTGATCCTTCTGAAATGGAATCTCCTTAAAGATGAAAAAGTGGAGAAAGTCCCATTACACGAAAAGGTAAAAAAGGGAAAAAGCTTAGGTATCTTGGTTAGATAGTTAAAAACCTTACTAGAGTATCTTATGCGATTGAGCTCACATTTATTTCTATAGGTATTCTATGTATTTAAAGAAGCAGTGAAGGTGCTGCCTTTGCTAGTAAATTTTCCACAGAGATATGCCATCCCCTTTTTATTGGACTAAGGGAATTCATGGGTAGAGTGCAAAATCACTTCTTGTGTAGTCAGTGGATGACCATAGGCTGATTCTCAACTCTTTGTTTCAAGTTGTTAACAAAATGATGCTCATATATACAACACAAATAGTGCCTGGAGTTCTTACAAAGGATTACACGTAGATGGCAAGAATAAACACATTAGGGGAAACATTAAGTGGGCCAAAATTTGTGATCCAAACGGTACATTTAGATATATACAATGAAACATGTATACATTACAAGTAAAGGAAAGGGGGAAGGAGAGAACTCATGAAAAAACAAAAGTTGAATGCTGTCAATCAAAAGCTATACATAAAAGTCAAATGAGGTTGTAGAAAGGTGTAAATGCAAATACTCATACATGTCAACCAATGAAAAAGGAAAAAGAGAAATTAGCTGCATCCGCTTATTTTGATTTCACCACAAATCCCTCATTTGATGCTTTTGCTCCCGCTCATTCACCAGAAACTTACACAAATTAGTACCATAATTGACACAGTACCCAGTGCTCCTTCAATCCATTGCACGCTCAAATCATACTTCACAATTTCTAGAAGTGGGAGCAGTTCCAAATTCAAATGTGAAAATAATCACCTCTATGGTTCAATATTGGAATTACAGATTGCCTATGATCATCACCATTTCGCAGTGGCATCGCAATACCTTACACTGGTGACCATGATATCAATCACCAACACTGAAGGTAACATAACTTCTCTCCAGTTGTTGTAAAGAAATGCTTTGCACTGCAAAAAAGTAGCACTTGTTCGTCCATTTTCAAAATTTGAAGGACTAAACAGTTTTTTTATGCACAAAGCAGTACTTCATAGTTCTTTTCCATAGAAACTACACCATTTTTAGTAAATCAGTACATGGGTTGCTTATGTTTCGCCAGGCTACTTTTAACTTCTACATAATCAACACTATTGAGATTCACATTTACACACATATCCCAAACATAATTTCCACCAAACATTTTTTTTCCAAATCAAAATGTTTAACAGGTATAATGATTAAAGATTAAACTTACTTGGCCATGAGAGCATTTCCAGTCAATTTACTTAAGTTCAAATTTGATGCAAGTAAAAGCTGTCTAACTGAAAGAACATTACATGAGTTAGATCATAATTCAAGTGAACACCCTATACCCACACTGTCAGTCTTTAAGATAAAGAAAGTGGCTTACTCTGAGCTTGTGGTCCATATTGCATGATTGAAATTATCCAACTCTTCAGATTGGGAACCATATACAGATTTGATTGTATCGATACAGCAACTGCAACCAAGATAAATTTGAACATCTAAAACTAAATACCCCTACCAAATTGGTGTTCCATATAACACACACACACACACACACATTGGGTGTTCAAGACTCAAGCTTTTACAAAGCCCAGAGGGCCAGAAAACAAGAAAATGGGAGTGTTTTGATTTGTACCTGCAAGCCTCCTTGTTGAACTTTCTCTTGTCAATTCCATACAACGTTTGGAAAACATCTGGCTCCACCCGACAAAAATATGGGCGATCTGATAAAATAAACTTTTAAAGAGGGTTCATACATTCACATATGAACAAAATAAAGATTAGGCAATAAAGATTCAAAAGCTTAGGCAAATTCTCACCAGCATAGATAGAGCATGTTCTTGTGCTTTTTTCGTAGTGTATGCACCACCCATCTGCACCTATCAAACTTTTGTACAACTGAAAAAACAGAGAATTATCATCAAACACAAACACAAACACAAACACATATTGAGCAAAAATTTGATTCGAAACCTGGGTATCAGAAGGGTCGTCAAAGATTTCTTCGGGGGAGGGAAAGGAGGGACCTTTTTGAAGCTTGCAGCAAGCGCCACAACCCTGAACACACTGCCACAGAGGATCCTTTTTCTTGCCGCCGAAGCCGGGAGTAGTAGTGGTGGTGGCGCCACCGCTCTTCTGGGTCTTCAAGTTTTGTCTCTGTCGTGGCCGATTCGCCTCCGAGTGGATGCTGGCGTTACTGGCGTAGCACGGCAGAGACACCACCACTGTGTGCGCCATTTCTCTGTGGCTGAAGATTAGATTAGGCGGAGCAAATGGGTTTTGAATGAATATGGTACGAATACGTTATTTTTGGTCCACCCTTTCTAAACTAGATCTTCTGCCACTATTTTTTAAATTTTCAGTGCACTCCCGTTAAATTAAAGGTGTTAATTAAATTTTATTAAATTATTTATGATATATTTTAGAAAAAATTATATTCATATTTTTTTAGATAGACATATTTTCAATAAGACCCTTTATTTTTAAATTTTTGTAGGGAAGTATTGAAATTTGATTCGAACAAATTCCCATTATTTTTTACTTAGTAAAATTCGAGCTGATCAAAAATTATATTTTTTTACTTATTAAAATTTAAGTTTATTAAAATTCTATTTGAACCAATTAAAATTCATTTTTAATCGGCTCGAATAAAATTTTAATCATATCACATTTAATTTTAATCGATTCAAATTTTGATACATAAAAAAATATAAATTTTAATCTACTCAAATTTTAATTCGTAAAAAATAAATTTTGATCAACTTGAATCGAATTTTAATGGATATGAATTTTAATAAGTAAAAAAAATATAAAATTTTAATCGATTCAAAGGAAATTTTAATAAGCGCTAACAACTTAGGTAGAGTTCAAATCGACTTGAATTTTAATACTTAAAAAATAATTTTAATTAGACTTGAATTTTAATATGTAAAAAAATAAAATTTAATTAGCTTAAATTGAATTTTGATCAACTCAAATTTTGATATGTAGAAAAAATAATTTTAATCGGCTGTAATTTTAATATGTAAAAAAATAAATTTTAATAGACTTAGATTTTAATCAATTTTTATATAGAAATATTTTTTGGTGTTTTAAGGACAATTTTGGTATTTTAAATGAGTTGTTTCTGTTAAAAACGTTGGTTTAATGGTAATGATATCAGTGATGTTTAAATATAAATTCAAAGATGTGTTAGTGATGTTTTAAATAACAAAAAATGTATTTTAAAAAATAAGATAAACTAGAAAAGCTTATTTTTTAATATTAATAGTTGCATACAATTCCGGTTCACATGATGTTATTGTATCCAAATGAAATATAACCTAATAGACAGTCACATATTTTAATGGGTGTGATCAACGGCCTCATAGTCTCATTAATGAGGGTCTATCAAGGTAATTTTGGACACTCTTTTTATTCCGACCTTTTTTTTAAATATCAGAATAAAAAAAAAGATAGTTTTTTTTCCCTCTTATAGATAGTAGATGAATAAATTTTTGAAAAAAAACATCCTAGAAACATCATAGATTATGTTATTTATCAATGAATTGATACTCTGAACGTACAAGGCATTTCCTTTGATCTGAATATGTTATTTATCAATGAATAAAGCTAAAAATATGTTAATTTCTTAACCAAAACAAAAGTAACTAAAATAAAAAATTAAGGTAAATAATAGTAGTATTGCTCCATTTTGTCTCACTCAATGGCATTGTCCATGTATTACAAATGTCTTTTCATTTGGTTAAAGACCGCTCAAAACTTTTCAAAAGACATGAGGAGAAAATTTTCTAATGTCTGCTTCACAACCAATTGATTAATTTTCTTCTTTAACCCCAACTTGCAAGACTCAGGAGATTAGGTCGAAACTAAACATCAAAAGGACCGGTTAAAAAAGGAATAGTGGTGTTAAGTAAAAGCAACACTTCCAACTTAAGTCTATTACCAAAATAGGGTCAGTTCTATAATTAATTATCAATCTACCATTTTTTTGAACTTATTTACCAAAATACGGCTGTTTTAAAAGCGTAATTACGAATTTCGATTTCAACGTAAAAGCGAAATTGAGAAACCCGCCTTCTTTGTTAAAAGCGAACTTCCCAAGTCCGACTTTAAGGAAAAGCGGACTTGGTAAGTCTGCTTTTCATTCAAAAAGTATGATTAGTTGCATAAAAAGCGTATTTGGTATAACCGAATTCAATGTAAATGCGTATTTGGTATACCTGAATTCAACATAAAAGTGGATTTATCAAATTCGACTTCAAAGTAAAAGCGGATTTACCAAATCCGACTTCAAGGTAAAGGGGGATTTACCAAATCCGACTTCAAGGTAAAAACGGAGTTCAATTAAATGCAATGTTTTTATTATTTATTATATAAAAGCATATCAGTTCAATTAAATGCGAAACACGGATCTTGGTAAAAATTATTTCATTCTCGCCTCTTTATTAAACAATAAATAATAAAAATATTTAGTATTTAATTCTAAATAATACTACACATCGTATCTCATCCCCATCCCCATTCCACACATACAAAACCTTAAATCCGAAATTTTTAATTTAAAAATTAAGAAATAATTTTTAAATTAATACTATAACAATTTTCAAGGTATTGAAAAATTATTTCATTCTCACCTCTTATTAAACAATAAATAATAAAAATATTTAGTATTTAATTATAAATAATACTACACATCATATCCCATCCCCATCCCCATTCCACACGTACAAAACCTTAAATCCGAAACATTGTAAAATCATATCCGCTGAGACCATTAGCAATCGTCCCCCCCAATCCCAACCAACAAAACCTGAAGTAGGAGGAAACATATTTTATTTCTTTTGCAATAGAAACATTACAAAAAACATTAAAAATTGAAGAGACGTATGTTATTTCATGAAATATATGAATAAGATTTTTTTTTTAATCGTCATAAATAGACAAAGTAGTAAAAATATTTCTAATGACAATCATATTTCCAACAGCATAGTGGTTTGTCATGTAAGCAAAGAGTAGCAGGAAGAAATTTTGCACAATTATCATCATCAGTTCATTCTTCAAAATCAGGAAGTTAATTGTCAGAAGCCAAGGATTGATCGGAAAGTATTGCATTAATAGGCTCTACAGGGTCTGAATATTCAATCTTTGTCTTTGTAATAAGGTGGAATCGATGTAGCCGTCGTTCCATCTGATCATTCTCAAGAGCCAATGTTGCAATGATATCGTGGTAGTTATCTATGCACCATTCCACATACATTTCAGCTGAACGTGCTTGTGGCACTCGTAATCCATGCCAACGACAATATACTTCAAGCTCGCAACGCTTGAAATAAGATTTTAACCAACTTGGTCCTGGTAGGTGATAATAAAACTCTAGAGGCGGGACAAATGTTGGATGTCCAATCATCACATGACCGACTTCGTTGAAAGGGTTATGAATGTTGATTGGCTCATTCTTAAAAGAACGTAAATTTCCATACCATGTTACACCAGTGGGATCTGTGTAATTATCGGGTTCTGGTGAACTGAATGAAGAAAATGATTCATGATGCCAGTGGTTGGTTGAGAAAGAGTCATCGTTAGGTTGGCTAGAGGACCCATTTGGTGATGTTGACATTATATTGTACATATGGTTTATACTGCACTTGAGTACCTGTATTTAAATAGGAACAAAAGTTATTTTAATATTACATTCATTGAACTAAGTAATAGAAAAATCATACACATTTCTAAACAAAAGAAACCATACGGATTAATAAAGTTTTATTTTAAGTACTGACTTTAAACATAATGAATTTTAAAAAAAATTGGCAGAGTTTCCCTTAAAATTGTGTCATACCAAAAATTTTTTGCCTTGTATGAACATTATCAAAACAACAACAATCACAACAAGCATAAATGGCTTATCCACCACTAACACCTAACCACAACAACCACCACTAACACCCAACAACAACATCACAAACACCACACCACAACACCAACATCAATACATACAACCACCACACCACAACACCAACATCAATACATACAACCCAACAACAACATCACAAACACCAGACCACAACACCAACATCAATACATATAAACTACTCTATAATATACATGTTAAAATAAATGTCAAAAAATGATATGATAAGAGTACACTAAGTGCCACATGAAGGTTTCTTCTTGAGCCGTGTGGGACGCCTATCCTGTAACTGTGCCGGCGCTGCATCGATCACCTGTGAATCCTGATCTCCGAATGACATAGTATCTTCGCCTCTGGTTGCGCCTCTACCTCGAACATCTCGTACTCTACCACCGCGACCTCTGCCACCTCGACCTTGACCTCGACCATGACCTCGAACTAAGGATATTAAATGTGCAAGTGGAGTTGTAGCACGGTGATGTGACCTATGTGGACCTGTAGGTGTCGATGCAAGTCCTGTACCATGACCCTGCGTGATCTCATCTGCTGCTTGTGAAATATGAACGTCTACAGGAGGTGACGCCATCAATGCATCGTGACATATAGGGTGGTTGGGCAATATGACTCATGAACTATCTGATCTGTATGTGCGTACTCTTGGTATGGGGGAGACATACTCTGCGGGAGGCTCAGATGGTATGGAGGTCTCGGTCAATGGTGGTGAATGAGGTGTAGTATGTGCTGATGTATGGTGGGGATTCGATGTGGATGGTGTCTCTGCATCTACTACAGATGATCGATCTGTGGCATGTGTGCCACTAGGTCCTGCTGTAGACTCTGGTACTGTGTCGACACCAATAGCTACCCGAATATTCGGTCTGTGACGTGGAGGTCTCTGACGTCGTATAACAATACCCTGAGGGCGTAGATGAACATCGGTCGGTGCACGCGGTGCAGTATGTGGTATATGTAAAGACTCCACGTGAATGGTACGATGGAGCCGATGGTCTCGCGAACTGCCTCGAGGCAAGTGGAGGTCAGCCAGTGGGTGGCCTGTAGTGCCTGTGTATGTACTGCGTCAGTACCATCCTCAAGGGCATCTAATGCAACCTGGTGAATCTGAACAAGTTTATGTTGTTGTAAATGTAAAAATAGATACATTAGGATAATATAAAATATCATTCATTTGGTAATGGATCATGATTATAATTTAAAAATGAACGCAGATATAATTTACCAGTATCTCGACAATGCTACCCATAGGCTGGAATCCGATATGCGGAGTACCTACAGGAAGTCCGATCAATCGTCGAGTGGTATGCCCGTACCAAACCATGTATGCATTAGAACTCATATCGGTCACAGCTGAATGTGCCTCTCCCGCGATAAGATGCTCTCGTCGGTGGGTCCAGAGATCAATAGAATCTTGATGTACAATACTCCAATCATAACCACTTCTGCCATATCGATCTGTCGTATGAAGAGCAGTCTTAGTGTCGCATGGCTGAGGAATACCCTGTCTAAAATCGAACTGGCACATCACACGATCGGGAAAAATGCCACTCTACTAATGCAAAGTAGATCAGTGGGGCACGCGCCATCCATAAGTCCCTCCCAAGAGTGCAATATGCCGGTAACTCTACTATGACATCATCTGTATAAGGCATCCACACCATCTACAACAAAACAAAAAGTCAATGTACATGTATAAGTATGTACGTGTGACATGATAATATAGTCTACATTTGTGGACAAATTAAACCTGATCATCGCGCATCTAGTCTAGCTGATCTCTATAATGTCTGAGCACGTGTCTAAGACTCTGTATATACGATGTCATACGCACATTCCACCTGAAATATAGATAATAACTCATTTTGTAAAAAAAAAATGCGCTTAATTATTACTTCATCGGTACACACTTGCACTCCAACGGACTTCTAGGCAAAGGATCAAGATGGTCAGGCAACTCATCTAAAGCAGCGGGTACCTCTGCACCAATCCCTGCATCAGGTCCCTCAAGCACTCGAAACACATCAGGTCTATCTGCGCCAGCTGTTTGATGAGGACGCAATCTCTCTGGACGGATATGTATAAGTCGCTCCCATGCCCACAACTATTTTGTAATATAATGTATGTTAATACTTATCGTACCTTCAATCAAACGTAACATATAAATACATATAAATGAATGATTACCTGTAATATAAGCAGTGGTCCTCCAATATCGGAGGCATCTGGTGCAGTGGCGCGACACATCTCACCGTACAAGCACGCTAGTGTTGCACTACCCCAACTCAACAGCCCAGGACCATCTAGGTCCTTAAGATGCTGTAAGTACATAAGACCAACCTTATTCTGTGACTTGTCTGGGAAAATATAAGCCCCAATGAGAAGCAAAATATATACACGAGCATATCTATCAATGGTGATGGCATTAGCATCATCTCAGAGAGGCTCAGCAAATCTAACAGACAAAGTGGTCATCTTAAGTCGAGATCCGGAGAAAGCAGTCTCTGGTGGTGTAAAACTGAGATGATGATCACAGTAATCCTACCACTCCAACACTGTACGATGCGTGTCAATCCCAGTCACTGCACCACCATCAATGTGAAGTCCAGAAAGTAGTGCCATGTCCTGCAATGTAATCGTCGCCTCGCCAATGGGAAAATGAAATGTATGCGTCTCTACCCTCCATTGCTCCATAAGCGCAGTGACCAAATGGTGGTCCAACTTTATATATCCAATACTGTGTATCCCATAAAAACTGGTAGTCATAACACGACACAATAACCTATCATCGGGTCGTCGCAATCGACGCATACTCGCCTCAGCCCGACAACACTTCAATGGTGATAAATCCTTGAATAATTACATAAATTCAGTCATGTTTGAATATATGTGTTGCAATAAGAGAATATATGTATTATAGTCAGTAAATTACATGTCTGTCCATCCCAAATCTGTGTGGACCTATGTCGTGCCTACAAGTATAATACTACTGGGTCAGCAGGTCCCGGGTGCACTAACTCACGCTCCTGGTGATGCTCCATACCTTAATTATCATAAATTTCATTGTAGTTAAAGTTAAATTTCAAAAATTTCATTGTATTTACATACATTGATTACATACACATAAAAGTATATTTCACTACGTTCAGTAATCTAAGCAGCTGATATGTATTCTTCATTATGAAATACAATTCGGTGCAACAAACAAGCACACGTATTGTTCCTCGGGAACAAAGTTTACACTTATTGTTCATCATCCATATGCATTTTTGTACCATGTCTGTTGAAAGATAAACCATATAATATTAACGTCTGCGAACCAGCATTCGAAAATTCTCACTACGAACTTGAGTAACTGCATATATTCGTAATCTTGTTTGTTCCTCCTTTGCATCATTAGAGATATTCGGCGTGGCACTGGTATACCAAGTACTCTTAACTCATGGCTTAAATCGTTAGATTCAGCAGAACAAGTACAAAATGTAGACATATTCCAGTTGAATTAAGTATCTACAACAAGTACAAAATGTGAATATTCATTGAATATAACAACGATGGATGTAATGACATAAACACAAGTACTACATTTTCATCATTATAAAATGTGCACTTTGTTATTTAGATGAACAACGTTCATTTATTACAGCGTCACATTACATTTACATCCATATTCACTGACACATATGATTGAACATCTTATGCCATTTTTGATGGGCAAGTTCGCTGATCGTGCCCAGGTTGACCACTAAAAATCTGCATTGATACGTACTTCGGCCCTGTCGTAGGTCCATTTCATTTCGGATGCGTGTAGATTGGGGACGACCCTTTGTCTGTAATTGATTCAGATTAGGACAGATTATTGGCCCACTGACCGCATCCCAATAGTCACCATGATGTAGCGGATGAAATTCACTCGACCAAACAGCATCATTGGCAACAATAGTGTATATCTCATCAACGTACTGCCATGGGCCTAAATGCCTCTTTGAAAAAAGCGTCATCGCATGAGAGCATGACATTTTATAGGTGTTCCACTTTCCACATGAACATGTGCAGTCTAAAATGTTGAGTACCTGTGCATTCCCTTTTTTGGTGACAACATATGCCTCACCGGTGGTATGGCTGAATGTTGTAATATTTTGACCGGCTTTTTTGATTGAAACATACGTCATCTTCTCTACAGAGTGAAGTGTGAAAGCTTCATCTTCTCCGCTATCTGATGCTGAACCACGCCTATCATTGAAATACTGAACAACCTTGTAAAATATTGCTTCAACGCATGACGTGATCGGTAAATGTCTTGCTTTTTTTAAGACAAAATTGAACACCTCAGAAATGTTGGTTGTCATAACTCCATAACGTTTTTCACCGTCATGTGCTAGTGCCCACTGCTCTCTTGGTATCTTATCAAGCCAACAAACGGCCATTGGGTTGATTTCTTGGATTTTCGCTATAATCTTGTCATACTTGCGGATTTGATGTGCAGAATCAGCATCCCAGACTAGACGTTTAAGATGAGAGTTATGAAACTTACTGTTGAAGTTACTTTGGATATGTCGTAAGCTATATCGATAGTAGGCATACGGTGCTTGCCATCTGGAACCATGAGCAGCCACTAATTGAATTATACCTTTATGGCGGTCAGATAGGAGGCATATGCCTGGACGGTCACCGACAACATCTTGTCTAAGTCTCCAAAGAAACCAACCCCATGTATCTATACTTTCCTCATTAACGATTGCAAAGGCAAGAGGATAAATATGATGATTTCCATCAAGGCCCGTAGAAATTAACAACTTCCCTTTGTACTTCCCGTACAGGACTGTTGCATCGATGCTTATAAGTGGACGACAGTGTCGAAAACCGTCAATACATGGTTTAAATGTCCAAAATACTCTGTCTAATACAACTGTTTTATTTCCAACATCTGCAACCTGTAATCTAACTATTGTCCCCTTATTATACTTTTGCAGTGCTGCAAGGAATTTCGGCAAAATAGCATATGATTCATCCCAATCACAAAAAATCATTGCTAGCGCAGTTTGTTTTGCTTTCCATGCTTTCCGATATGATATATCGTAGTTATGCACAGTTGAAATGTGTTTTATTATCAGAAGTACCTTCAGAGATGGATCTGCCTTGACGAGTTCTTTTATTCGGCTCCCAATTGCACATGGTCCAGAGTGTCTGACACATGAACACAAGTGTGCGGGCCTTCATATTTGGTGATTTGAAAAAACCCGTGCGTTTTCTTTTGAATAGCTCAAACCCTCCACTAACATCCGGAATGATATTTTTTACACCGCACAACCAATAACTTTTTTTCACTCTCAAGAACCTCGAATTGAACATGATTATTGATTGAATAAATCTTCAATGCATCTTGAAATTCCGGTTTACCCTTAAAGATTAGGCCGATAGATAACTCAGGTCGATCCGGATCCCACAATAGAGCTCTTGTTTGACTGGTGGGGTCAGACAGTTAGGGAAGTTCATCACTGGTGAAGAAGGTTGACGATGGCTCATACATACGAGCAGGCTCTTCCAGTATGCCAGATGAGACATTTGCGTCAGTGTCATCATTTAGGTTTTCCACATCGTCCATGAATGTAATCTCCTCGTCCTCATTGTCTGTTACTTTCGTACGATCAACCGCACGCATTCCATTGGTCGCCAACAAAGTTGCATCTGACTAAACCAATTTTTGAATGGCTTCGGTCCGTGATTGAGCATTACATTGGATAAAGATGTGGTGTATCCCAAATACATCGACGCTTGCATACTAGGCCCTATATGCATATCTGGCACATAAGGCTCAGCCTGTAGAAATCCATGGCCCAAAGTAAACTCTGTTGTAAGAGTATCGTCCGCCATAAAGCCCTGCGGAGCTTGACTGCTACCATCAACATAGAAAGAGTTATCAACCACATGCGAACTGGGACACAAATTGATGCTCTCCTGTGTAAGTAATTCGATATACGGGCCATACTCATTCATCATTGGCTGAGGAAAATGTTGGATGGGCTTTGTCTGTATGTACAAGTCAATACTATTCAGTACTCGGTTCTCAAATATAACATCTAACATCGCCGCGACACCGTCATCATTTTTAATCTCAAATTCCATGTAGTGTTACATGTGATCCCCCAAAAATGTTGGAAAACGACAAATTAGTTGTAGTTGTGATATTGTACTGTCCAGCTGCAGTATCGTGTACAATGAGGTGGTCAATTCTTCATATGTTGTTCCATGTTTTAACTTTAAAAAATGTTGAGGATTTCCATTGTACGATAAACAACCTTCATTGTAGGTAATATTACCTTCCCAATAGCACATTACTGTGACGCGTCTGCTCGACATTTTATACCTTTAATATACAATATACTATCAAATAAATAAACACATATTTATTCAAATGAATTACAGTCATGGCCCTTTGTCAGCTGAGGTAAGACCTCTTAAGGATACTTTTTTTTATACGCAAACCAAACATAGTCATACAATCCAAAGATATTTCTAAAAATATTTTGCAAAAATCACGATAAATAACTAATAAGTCATGTCAATGAAAACTAGTACCAAAGAAGTTTGCTACACAGGACTGTCAAAAATGATGAAGGGATATATATGTGTTCATTTTTTCATGATTACCCGAGGTAAATGATCTACAAAGCCTCCTACCCTCGTTAGTTTGCCTCAGTGTTGGAGGGAGTTATATTATCTACTTTTGAGACTGCGTTCATTTACTTTTGAGACCTCTTAAGACTACCCTGTATCGACCCTCTATCCAATTTATATGTTTCTTCAGTTCTAGGTTATAAGGTCTTGTGTCAAGGGGTCTTGCATGTCTAATTTCAAGATTTGCGTGCTTATGGGATCAATCACTAGAAATATGTCGTTAGATCACAAATAAGATGGGCGAGGTAACTAATTTTATTGGATTTTATACACCCTTTCCTTAAAATTATGTATATATGTCATTATGCTAATTGTTATGTTCGGAGGTAGTATATTTTCTACCTTAATTTGTATACATTTTGGCAGCTGAGATGGATCACTATGCTACTCAAGATCCTGTCATATCATTGAAGAAATACATGATTGAAAATCATGTATTTCTTGAAGCAGAGTTAAAGGCCATAGAGAAGAAGATAGATGAGTTAGTTGAGGATGCTGTGGAGTTTTCAGATGAGAGCCTTGCTTCATCTCGTAACCAGCTACTGGAGAATGTATTTGCAGATCCAAGAGGTTTTGGAATTGGACCTGATGGGAGTTACCGATGTGAGGATCCCAAGTTCACTGAAGGCACTTCCCATGTATAACTTCTGAAGGCTGATTGTCTATTGACACTCAAGCTGGTTTCCAGTACTTAATGGATGCACGGTTACATTTATACTTGCTGATGTCTGATGGCTCATGTATCCATGTTGCCTCTTAAGATTTTGTTATTCAATCATAATTCAATTTGATTCAAATCAATGCATGGATATTCTTTAAAACCAGAACAATTGCATCACGAAAGAGAGAGAGAGAGGCATTTCAGGAGATGTTTGGTAGTATGCAGCATAATTTTCTGACTTTTAGGGTGCTGTTCCGAAGGTGACAGAGGATATGCGACCACGCAACTTCCACCTAACTGGACTTCTTGCCTACCACAACAATTACAGGATATATGCATGCACCAAGGAGGCTCTCAAAGAAGTGGGTTAGTCCCAGCTACATTAGCATATTTTTTCCTTGTGCTTTTGTCTAATTGTAATTGTAACTAAAACTACATCTGTATTTTCTTATGAAATCTGCAATATATGGATGACCAAATTAAAAAAATATTTACAAGGTCCTAGGGCTGTCAGTATCTCTTTTGTGCATTCACTTAGTGTCCGTGCATTTCCAACTTTTTGCTTTGCTTTGCTTTACTAAAGGTGCATTTTGGGTGTGTTGGGGGTTGAGAAGAAAATCTGTCCAATTTAATCTGAATCCAAATGTATCTCTAACCTTCAAATACAAGTATTGTAAATGTTTAAATTTCTGTACTTGGGTTGAACACAAGTTAAACTATTCGGGTAGGAGTAGGATTTGATTTTCTAGCAACACAATTGGGTTGGATTTGGGGTTCAATAAAGTTTAGTTGGGTTGAACCAGAATTTGACTTTATGGTAAACACCATTTGGGTTGGAATGCAAGTTCAATTTAGTTTCGATTCAGGCTTAATGCTAAATTCATTGAATTTAAGATGGGTTCTAAACACTTAAGACACCAACCTAATTACTGTTGAGTTTAAGTCAGATTGTAAAGGTACTAGTAAAATAAAAGCCCATAAACTGCTTGATTTTGTTGTCTCTATTCCAAAATTTGAGAAACACAAAATGCCAAAAGTATAGTTGATTTTCTACCGCAGGACAACCATGAATTGTCCAGTGCATAGCTAATTCTAAAACCTTATAGTATTAGAGACAGTATAATACTAACATGGATGATTCTAAAACCTAGCAAAATTACTTAGAATGAAAAACAGTATCTGAAATAGTAGATACACAATTACTATATATTGTTGTGATGCAGTTCAAAATTAATTTCTGAATAAAATTATACCTTCACACTGTAATCTTCTCAGGTAATGATGTAGTTCAAAATACTCTTAGCATTAATGGGGATTCAAAATTGAAACAAAATGGGGATTCTCGGAATTAGACAGTATTTGGGCAATGAGGATTGAAAATTTGCAATCGGCAAAATTTGCAATGGGTGGGGATTCAAAATTGAAACAAAATGGGGATTCTCGGAATCAGACAGTATTTGGGCAATGATGATTGAAAATTTACAGTGGGGATAATTTGCAATGGGGCAATTTTTCACTTACACTTGGGTTTTTTCTGAATTAGAGACTCAATGCAGCATACCTGGTTAAATAGAAGCTTTGTGTTCAACACGTGAATCGTTGTCTTTTCCTTCGTTCAGACCTAGCCCACGGATGTGTAGTCTACTGCTTCATTTGACAAAACTAGGGCATAGCATGGAATCTAACAGGCGAATCTCACTCCAGAACTCAGGCGAATCTCACTCCAGAACTCAGTTGTCTTCCTCGAAGAAGATAGGGCTATGATTGGATTTCATCAGTAGGGTTTGTGTATTATAAGGGCTAAGCTTAGGGGTGACGAAATCAGACACAATAATGGAAGAAAGTGGAGGAGTCAGTGAAGAGAAAAGCTAGAGAGGCGAAGTCTGGGCTGCTTCCACAGAGAGAAGAGAGAAGAGAGGAGAGAAGAGAGGAGAGAGAGCCGAAGTCGTAGTATAACAGAAAGGGGGGCCCTGGGAGGGTGGTTATTCAATTGAAAGCGGTGTTACTAAATACGCTTCATTTGATAAAACGGATTTACCAAGTACGCTTTCTTTTAAAAACAGTGCAATTTTTCAATAAAAAGCGTAATTGATAAATACGCTTTAACGTTAAAGTCTGACTTCGTAAGTCCGCTATTAATATAAAAGGCGGGTTTCTCAATTCCGCTTTTTATATAAAATCGGAATTCGTAATTACGCTTTAAAACAGTCGTATTTTGGTAAATAAGTTCAAAAAGACGATAGATTGGTAATTAAGTATAGAATTGACCCTATTTTGGTAATAGACTCCTTCCAACTTATATAGTCAATCATTATGCTAATGTTATCTTTTTCTTTTTTCTTTTTTCTTTTTTTAAAGTTAGGAATCTTTTTACTCTATAATTATAAATTTTGATAAGCTTGTAAATCAAGTAATCGAATGACATACCATCACATCAAATAAAAAAATATATGAAGCATAGCATACTGAAGACTAAAATTTAACAAAACAAAAAAAATTAAAAGCACAAATGAAACAAAAACAATTTTGTATATAAAGGACAAATTAACACTTAGACCAAGTACTGAGCAACAATACAACCTGTAAGAGCTCTTATCATATATAGTCTCTAATATTGGGGATGGATTTTAAGTAAAGGAAGCTTATAGATTGTTGGTACAAGATGCTCTTGGTAGAGAAAAAACATCTTCATTAAGCCAACTACTTGGTGCAAAAATAATTTTATTACAATTTATATGCCAAAACACACAGGGAAATGGGTGAATACATGAGCTTCATATTTAAACATAGAGTTTATCAAAGGGCTCTTTATCACTGTATGCGTATGCCAACAAAAAAATCAATCAATGAGAAAAATGCAATCTTAAAGAACATGAAAAAAAAACAGTTGGAGAATACTCCGCCACTATTAAGTATTTTGATGTAATTATGTCGTTATTTCTTGTGTTTGTCGCACTAGCACTGAAGTCTGGGTTCATCTCCGTAACACAGACTTTTGAGAGTTTATTAAGCATATCATTGGTCCATCTACCAAGAGAGGCAATAGTGCAGCAAGTTCATCATGTGACAAATGCGCAGCTTCAAATGGATGACGGAGTTGGTAATAGTGGACAAATGATTATTCATTAGCAACTTTAAAAAGGTTGCCCCAAATGAAGCCTAAACTGTAAGAGCTCTTTCAAAAGTTTTGAATTAGGTTAGCAGATAATCAGCTATAAAAAAAATACTATTATTAATTTAATACCAAAACTTGTGAGGCTGACCTGTATGGCTGTATTCATCAAAGTAATTAGTCTATACTTAATAATAGTGCTTCTGATCACTCTTTCTAGCACAAACTAAGACCCAAAACCTCAATTCACATTCTTCTATTTTATTTTTCATTAACCAAACATAAAATGAAAACCTGAAAAACCTTTACTAACAAAAACAATAAAAGAGACAAACAAACAAATAAAAAAACCTCACAACTCTGGTCGGTAATTGGAATAATAGAAGTTGAGTTCTATTTTTCGCTGAAGAGAACATGCACAATCTTATTTGCATAATGTTAAAGTACTGACACTATGGGAGTAATAAGTCAAAACCTCATGATTTAAGATGGGTTTATCCTCAATTTTATTGCCCTTTAAAGATGGACTCTTTTCTTTATAAATATTTAATAATTGTTGCATGTCGGGGGGGGGGGGGCATATCTTCTCAATTGTCCCATGGGTTTCCCACCATGAATAAAAGTAGTTGGGAAACTCATTAAAAGTTTCAGTAAACATAAAAATCAGATGTGTGTTAAGGACGAGTTTTGAACCTAAAAGGCATTATGTCAAGTATTGATATAATCGAAATAGGTACAACATGAATATGGATACCTTGTCAATTTTTTGGGCTTAATCAAACTTATACCTCTGTGTCTTTCGGATATAATCCTTAGTTATGTAGCCTTGCTATAAGCAATATTTTCTAAATGATCATTACCTCTCTTGTAAAAATGTTCAATTTTTACTCAATCAGTTTCTTTAAGAATCAATTTGTAATATCTTCTATCCCGATTACCAGGGATTTATAGGGCATTATCTAATTCAAAAAATTGCTTAGCAATATAGTAAGGGTCTTTAACCCAATTTGCATATTAATTTTCTAATATTATAATTGGATCAAATACTTGTAGATTTTTTAACTTTGTATAATTTAACTGTGGTTTGGTTATTAGGGCCTCCTTCATTGATTTTTTTCACTTCTGACGACAATATATACCTCTTCTTCCTGACAATATATGTATTTGTAAGAATTGAACACGTATGACAATTATATAATATTTTTCATAAGCATATTCACATGTGACATGCATGCATATGATTGACGATTAGTATTTAATTACGAGTAATGATATGCGACCTAAAGCTGAATGATGAATAGTTTTATATTTAGAGATAATTTTATACAGAATGATTACAGGAAAAATTATTTTATTTAAAGTGTGAAAAATTAAATAAGAATGTTGACGTGTGATATGACTTTATTATTTTATGTTCGTTAGCGCATGTGGCATTAATCGGGTGACAAACATGTGACATAAATTTATTATTATAAAGTAATAATAATAATAAAATAAAATATATTAATATATACAAGGAGTGGTTAAGGGTCCGATAGACGAATTTAATAGATTGTCAATAATTTAAATAAATGTATATACATGTTTGTGTATAAATATGTATACAAAAAAAGTGTGTACATACATATAATTGTACATGTATAAACTTATATAAACTAGGGAGTGTGTGTGTGTGTATATATATATATATATATAGTCATGATGAAGGTTTCCACTTAGCAAGACAAGAAAAGAAGAAAAAAAGAGGTTTTGCACTTGGATATTTCGGCTAGATCAAGAGCCAAGTGGGAAAGAAGAAGGAAAGGAAAGGAAAGGAAAAAAAGAGAAGAAAACAAAGAAAAATAAACAAGACACTTCACCCACACTTGGAAAATTTTGGTTAAAGCAAGAAGGAAAACAGAGAAGCTTGAAAGTGGAGCTTAATGGTGGAAGATTGGTGGTGTTGCATTGTGGTGTAGGAAGTGGGTATAAGAGGTAAGTCATGTAATCTATCTTCTCTCATTTTAAATGTATATAAAAGAATTCTTAGTGTATATATATTGGGTATTGCATGTAATCTAAGAATGGTGCATGTGGGTTTAATGTAAAGGTTGTTATGGAAGTGTGGTATCATGGGTATTGCTAGGAAAATTAATATAATATTTAGGTGGGTGTGTGAGCACAAGGTGTTGTTGCAAGAGAAAATAAAAAAATAGGAAGAAAAGAATTATTGTATGTAGGTTGAATTTTGATCTAGAGATATAATTGTCTAGTGGATAATTTAAAAAATAGTATGAAATGTTCTTGAAATTGAATGAATCCATGGATGAGTAATTATAAGAAAACATGTAAAATTTTATGATATAGGAAATTATGCAAATTCAAATATAATTTTGTTATGTTTGCAATTTTATGAGAAATGTTTCATTTAATGTAATTGGTTCAAATAAATATTGATTTAACGGATTTGAAAAGATTAGTTGAATCAATTCGAGTAGATAATTTTAATCGATGTAAATGGATTATTTATTTGACTCGAATTGAGTATTAAAATTCGAGTTGTGTAAACCATTATAGATTTAAGCATTATTACATATTAACCCTCGAGTTAGATTATGAATATTGGGCATGATAGGTCTAGAGGCAAAAATGTCAAAGAATGTCGCACTCAAAGCTCTAATGAAGGGGTCTTCTACGAGGTAGAATCTCACGCAAGATAGGTGTGCTATCCTACATTCTCTTTATTGATACATATTTAAGTTTTTTTTTAAATGGTTGTTTTATGATTTCTTTTGAGATTTAATAACTGAGTGGTGTAATATTTGAGTGACAAAGATGGTTTAAATGACAGAGTAAGCCTTCGTGGCTTGGGTTGATTGTGTGATGAAATCTATGCATGCGTTTCGAGTTGACTGTTTGTGAGCTGAATTCCTTTGCGAGTATGATGCATTCCTATGATGAGATAACAATGTGGGTGTGAACCATCAAAATGGCGAGAGTTACAATGAGAGCGTGAGTCATAAAATCGATTGGGAATATTATAATTACACGAGTTGTTCATACAATAAAAGTGTCATATGAATCGTTTTTGTAACGAAAAATATTAAGTTTGTGTATCAATTATCATCTTCGTGACTGAAAATATTAAGTGGCCATAAATGTCTACGTGAAGGGAAAATATTAAGTATATGAGTTGTCTTCGTGATGGGAAATATTAAGTGGTTGTGTGATGTCTACGTGACGGGAAATATTATGTTTATGTCATCTACGTGACGGAAAAATACTAAGCATATGAGTCATCTTCGTGACGGGAAATATTAAGTGATTATGTGACGTTTACGTGACGAGAAATATTAAGTTTGTTTGACATCTTTGTGACAGGAAATATTAAGTGATTGTATAACGTCTATGTGATGGAAATTACCAAGTAGTTGCATGTCGTTTATGTGATAGGAAATATTAAGTGATTGTGAGTCACATATAAGACAAGAATTAATTGCTTGACCAAAATTAGCCTTGTGATTCGAGTTGATTAACAACGGCATCTACATGACGGAGTTAAATTACATATTTTAGTCCTCTAAGTGACACGAATGAGAAGTATCTATCTGATTTGAGTCATCTATGTGATGAGAATTATTTATGTGATATATGTCGCCTAAGTGATGAGAATTATTTGTGTAGCTTAAATTTCCTATGTGGCCGGGGTATGCACGCGGGTATTCGTTGTATGGCATAATTTAATTATGTGAAAGTAACTATTTTAGCGATAAAATTTACTTATGTGATTTATACAAATTATGTCTATGTGATGTATCCGAACAACGTGTAAGTGGTGAAATGTAATTTTAATATTGGTAATTGCAACGTGGTTAAGGTTGTTCTTAAATAAATAAGGTGTTTTCTTTATCTCTTGTTGTGCTCATGATTATTGATTGCATCTTTGCTCTCACTAATGGTCTCCATGACTTTTCAGCAAAAACACTAAAGACGAGAGGAGACCACTGTCAAGTTTAGAGGATCGATTGAGATGTAATCGTGGGGTTTTTTTATGTCATTTAAACATAATTTGTATGTATATAAAGGTATCAAAGTTATGCGATTGTTACTGGTTTCTCCTCATCATTTGTGACATATATTGTACCTCGAGTTGAGGTGTTACAATATTGATCTAGGTTCTTCCCCCAGAACTTCCTCTCCCACGACTTCCACCACGAAAATTACTTCTTCCTTTGATCATAATGATCCTTGCAAAAAACTCTCTTCTTAAGAAGTCAGGAAGAAAATTTATTGAGTTCTAAATACTCCTTATTCCTTTTCATTAAATTCTTTTATATATGGGGGAGTGACTACATACTTTTTCCTGTTCCAAAAAGTGGTAGGAATAATATCACAAATTTCTTTAATTATCTTACTTTCAAGTTCTTTTAATTTTACTCTAAATTCACTGGTCTCCATTGTATGACACATATTTAAAATATTTACTTCTTATTGTAAAAAGTTTATGATTTTCTTTTATTTGATTTATTACTTTAATTTGAAGAAGAGTTATAAACTCAAATAATATTTTTTTGACCAAGTAGTCAGGATTCCGTTGGAATCAATTCTTTCTTGTGGTTCAATCATAGATAAGAATAGTGTTCATAAAATTACCAATTGATTTAAATTTTCTATAAGCATAAAAGTAGTAGGAATACAAATTCTTTGGTTACAGATAAAAATATTTGAGAGTTTAAATTTAATGTTTAGTTTAGAACCATCAGTCGTACTTAATGACTGTATAGAGATTAATTTAGAACCATCAGCCGTACTTTGTAGGGATTAATCCTTCTTTTATTCAATTCGTATCTGTCTCGCTATCAATTAAGGTAATAGTTTCGACAGTAAATTCTTGATCAATTACTAATATGATTCTAACATACCATTTTCGATAGGTTATTCTTTCTAATACATTTAAGTATTCACTCGTAGAATCCTCTCTTATTTCTTTTAACTCCAAGATTTCAACATTGTTAGTTTCTATTGGCATTTTTTCTAGTGCAAAGATCCTTAGCTTAATCAATTTTATTTCAGCTTTAGGTGGATTAATTTCTCGTTTAAGATCTTGCATAGAAGTTTCCTTTTCTTTAAGTACTACAGATTTAGATCTGTTTATTATTTCTTTTAAAGAATATAACTGTGATATAGAAGGTTTCTTTTCTTCTGTAGTTAATTCCAAGTATTGCTCTATAACTTTCCGTTTAGATATATGATCTTGAATTTGATCTTCAAGGTCTAAAATTAGTGATTATGATTTAGTTAAAGTGTTTATACTTTATCAATCCATGTCTAATATAACCTTATAATAATTAGTTTGAGTTTGACAGTGTGATGAACAGACTTTATCCTTTTCTAATACATCATCGTCAAATGATTCACTTATATATCATCTATATTACATAATTCTTCATAAGAAGATGAACTTTCTGATTCTTTTTCAGATTTTGAATTAATTACTAATTTTAATATTTTATCTTCAAGATGCTCATCCAAAATTAACTCATTTATTTTCTATTTAGTTAAACACTTATTAGCATAGTGTCTGCTTTTCCTGTATTTATAACATTTAATAAATTTTTTGTTTTTGGTTTTATAATCCTTATAATTCTTTTTATATATTTTTCTCTTTCTTTTATAAGGTTTATTATAAAATTGTTTTCTTTTTGTTATATGTTTATCCCTTGGAACTTCGATAATATATGCAAATAGGGGTGTTCACCCTACCCTACGGGTAAGAAATATAGTCTTTCGTCTTCCTACCGGTACTTTGTGGAAGAACTTTTTATTGGCCTAACCTACCCAATCAGGTGTGGTATTCCTACTCGATAATCGGGTAGGAAGTCAAGTAAGTACTTTTTTAACTATTAATTTTTGGATCATTTATAATAAAACACAAGAAAACATGAATATCAATTCATCATAATTGTTACATCAATCCGTCATAATTGTTACACAAATACATTAACATCAATCCATCATAATTTCACATTTGTCTTGGTAAGAAAAAAAAATTACACATCTGCCTTGGTTAGAAAAAGAAATTACAATACACATACAATCAATCAATTACATGTCTTGGAAGCACAAGAAATAGTCCACTAAACTTACAAATCCAGACAAGCCAATGTTTATCTCTCGAATTTTAATAGGCTATACGACCTATTCATTGGAAAACCATGTTTAATCTCAACTACATGTTCCATAAAATTACTTTATCCAAAATTGAACCTCTATCTAAGGCCATAACTCTATAAAAATCACTAGCATGTATGTTTAACCAATTGTACAGAACCAATTGCACCAACATGTATGTTTAAGCATGTATCTTCAAGCCCAAATGGCTTTGTATGATAATGCACCAAAAATGACACAGCTACCATATCGTGAGGAAGCAAGAAGTGTGCAACCAGACCGGGAATGACCAGATCGCGCAAATGAAGGTCTGCGATCAGACCGTGAATGAAGGTTTTGTCTGTAAATTAAGGTCTACGATCAGACCGTGAATGACTAGATCGCACAAAGAAAGAGCACAGATCTATCTAAACTTCGAATGACCAAATCACACAAAGAAAGAACACAGATTTGAAGGCCTGCGATTAGACCAGACCACACTAGATCGCGCAGAGAGAGAGAGAGAGAGAGAGAGAGAGAGCCTGGGAATGAGACTGAACGATGAAGGATGAGAAGTGGAGTGAGGTATGACCATGTGAAGCGCTCGAACAGGACTCAATAGACAATTAGGGTTTTTTAATTTATATATATATATATATATATATATTAATTATTGCGGGTGGGGTAGGGTAAGAATGTGAAAATTGATAGTTATTCCGCATTCCTACCTGATTCTTGCGGCTAGCCGTTTAGTCGGGTAGGATAGGAAATTGCGGTTAATCAAAAATTTGAACACCCCTAGTTGCAAAATTCTCCCAATTATTTATGGTGTATTAATATTTGTATTTTAAAGTAGTATATACATAGGATAAATATCGTAATTATTCCATTTACTTTGACTCCAAATTTTGGTGTTTTCGATATGGATCGGATTGGACTAGTTCGGTAGATCTAACGTTGAAAATAAATAAATGAACTTAATTAAGACAAAAGTAATAGTAGAGAGATTAAATTGAAACAATTAAAAGTTCATGAACCAATTTTTTATTTTTTTTGATAAGAAATGATAGAAATTCCCATTAATTCACAACAGGAGTTACAAGAATTAGAGAAGAAACCAAAAAACTTAGGAGCATTGTCTCTCCAAATTACAGGATCTTTACATTTAAGTGCAAATTTAGCCAAACACATGAGCTGTCTCATTTCCAGAATGACGGATCCATGGGAACGAAATCTTATAGAAATCCTTGGCATGCTCATGAATTAAGTCAATAAAAGGCTCAAAATCTGAGAGATTCCTTTTTATTTTTCCAATAGCTTCAATGATATTCTTTAAGTTACCTTCCACAATAATATTAGAATACCCCATAAACAAGGAGCAACCAAGTACTTTAGATGCTGACAATGCTTCAATATGATTAGCAGTAGAGAGACCCTTAGCCAAGTGACATAGCCCAGACACAAAAGAACCATTACAATCCCTAATAATCACTCCAAAACCCCTTTGCCTGTTCATTGGTGAAGACTGCTCCATCAAAATTAATTTTAAAACATCCAATTGGAGGAAGAGTCCAACAACATTGATCCTCATTCAAAAATGTCATCAAACTCAAAGAGAAATAAGTCTGAATAGCAGTATACTGGTTAAGAAAGGATTCAACAAAAATTACAAGCTGATTTGGAAGAAAAATATTTTGGTCCAATCTAGCTCTATTACCGACATACCATATCTACCACAGCATAGTCAGAATGACATCAGCTTGTTTAGGTTGGAATTCCTCCATAATGATAACAAAAGATCTTGAATTGAGGGAAAAACAAACAAAGGAAAAATAATACCAGCAGCATCCCATACTTTGATAGAGTAAGTGCATTCCAAGAATAAATGCATCATTGTCTCCTGAGGATTTTCACTAAGGAAACAACCATCACATACTAATAGATGCTTACGATGGAGATTACATTGCGTGGGTAAAATGTCTTAGAACAACCTCAAAGCAAAATGTTTAATCTTGCTTGAGATCTTCAAATTCTAGAGAAAATCCCTCCTCCATTTCCCAGAACTTGAACTCATCACATCATCTTTACCTTTGGAGACATGAAGATTTTGCTCCTTAATCAACCAATACGCAGTCTTCACAGAAAAATACTGAGATTTAGTATAGTGTCATACATACCAAAACATCCGGAGTTTGATGTCCACTTTGAGGAATATTTGCAATCTCCTCTGCTTTAAAATTCAAGAACCTAGTGTTGAGCAACTCAAAATTCCAACATCTTCGATCACAGTCAATAAGCGAACTAATGAGTATATCATCTGCCAGATTGGGGAGAGAACTAATAACTCGAAAGGATGAGGGTCTAGGAATCCATTCATCTCCTTTAACCTTTATAGTACACCCATATCCAACTCGCCAATGCAATCCAACCTCAACGATCTTACATGCCATCAAAATACTCCTTCATGTATAGCACGGATTAGCCCCAAGTCTACCATCCATAAAAGAAGATGAGGAAAAATATTTAGCCTTTAGAACCCTTGTTAGAAAGGATGTTGGTGCTTGGATTAATCTCCAAGCCTGTTTCATGAGCAGAGCAAGATTAAAGCTTCTAAATTCCTGAAACCTACCCCCACCTTTGAATTTCGATAAACACATTTTATCCCAAGCCTTCTAATGAATTTTCTTCTTCTTCGCCGAGGGACCCCACCAAAAAGAGGACATCATACTATTTATGCTATTAGAGAAAGAAGTAGAAAGTTTAAAACATGACATCAAATAAGTCGAAATCGATTGGGCCACTGCCTTAATTAAAACTTCAATGTCTGCCCACGAGAGAAGTTTATCTGCCAGTGATTAGCCATAAAAAGTGCACAAATGAATTAAGGATTTAGGGTTAATTTTGTGTGTTAATTGAATTAAAGTGTTTAATTTGAATTATATTAGGATTAATGTTTGAATTACATATTTTGTAGGGTTTTATATGAAATTAATAAAATTTGGAGGGTTAAAGCTCAAACGAAGAACAAAGAAGGGAGATAAAATGAAATTTAGTAAGAAGATCATCATTCGGGTGGTGAAACCACCATGCCAACAGTAGCCAAAGTCAACAAAGGAGGTTGCAAGGCAAAAATCTACAGAACTAGTACCGTTCGTATGGTGGTGGTGGTGTTTGGACGGTAGTCTAAACTGCCTCAACTCCAAGCCTTTCCCCCATTGGTGTGTTGATGCAACGAGCCCCTAATTGATCTTATGGGCTTCTGCCTCCTTAACCATGCCTTGATGCCTATAAATAGGCATGTTCAAGGGCATTTGAACCAAGCTTAATTCTATTTTTAGTGGAAGAAAAAAGAAGGCAAAAAAGAGGGAGTAAAGGAGAAAAATACCCTACCCTAAACACCTTTAGCCAAAAATCTCTTCGTCTACATTTCTTTTACTTCCTTTCTACTTGGTGGGTTGAACCTCTCTCACTTTTTTGCTCTTTTTTTCACTCTAATTGGTAATAAGAGTGAATGTGTTTCAACTATTCATCGAGGAAGGATTCTTTGTGTTTGTTTTGTATTCACATCGTATTGTAATGGGATTCACTTACCCTTCTTGCTTGTCTATAGTAATGGAGAGTGAGTAGTCTTTTTATGCTATTTAGTAAAGGGTGAATACATGTATAATATTGTTTAAGTAATGGAAATACCAATATTTTATCTATGCTTCAATTTTTATACCTCCCTTAAATGATGGATGATTTTCATTTTTGTTTAATAGCATATTACTACATGCTTATGGTTATGAGTACCGAGCTAAACTTATTGTTATATACCATTTTATCTATACGTTATTATGCATTTCATGCATGATTCAATAATGCACGTAGTTGAGATTTATGTAATAATCGAGAGATTGATTATAGATGGGTTAAGTCTTGCCATAGTCAATGTATAAACCAGAACTCCGTTTTCATGGAATCATAGACCTGGCGATCAATTAGCTATAGCAAACATTTTTAATGGTTCACTTTGGGTTCACTAGTGATGGTGCTCAAAATCAACTGACCCAATTATAGAGTAATCTGGAGTGTGGCCCAAAGGGAATGAAAATGTACCTATGTGACAGAAAGCGTGCTAAGTGTTAAAGGTGAGGCAAATACAATAATATGAGTGGTTCACCTTAGCCAAATGACTAAAGTTACATCTATTGTAAGAGAGGTGTTTGCTCCTTGGAGAATTATATTATTTGATGAAGAAGATTGTCGTTACAAGAGACTTCGCTGGAAGCTTTTTACAAAGCATTGCCTAGGCTGTTACTGTTAGATGATCTTTTTTGTTCATCTCTATTTACATAGTGGCATAGTTTCCTATTTATACGTCATGTGTTAAGGTTTTGTGATGATTCTTTTCTTAGCTGATTCTGTGGTCCCCTCATTGTTTGTCATGTTGCTAGGTCTGTCATCCCTGACACTTTCCTGTGCCCACTATACCTTGAATGGAATACGTGAGTCATCTCCATTACCAATGGATATTCATTCGTTAGGATTGTTAGTTAATGTCCCCTTGTCTCTTATCCACGTGTCACAATACGGCCATTGATGAGTTGCTT
>CM042196.1:20753434-20765906 GCA_023539305.1 Ilex asprella
TTGTAGCACAGCAGATCCTTCCATGTTTGTCTGTCGTAACACAAATGAAACTATTATACTCTTACTATATGAAGATGATATGTTGGTTACTGGTGATAATAGTGATCTGCTTCATCATTTTATCTCGTCCAGAATATGGTGATGTTCTAGTGAAGGCTACAGATGTGCACACCAAGGGAGCTGTTGGATAACACCAAGGGAACTGTTGGATAAGCTTTAGGAATTTTTATTTATCACTTGTGTAAATATCTCCCCTAAAATATCTCTAAAGGATCTCTTGTGTATCAAGTCACTTAATATATAAAACAGAGTTTTTCCCTTTTGTCTTCTCACGTTGAATCAGTGAGAGACCAAAACATCTTTTGCCTATAAATCTCTTTAAGTTAATCCATCAACTTTTTCATTGTTACAAAACATGATGTTTTATTTATCCCTTCAACTTTCTATCCTACTAACTTTTCATCCTTCTATTTTTTTCTTCATACCAAACGATGCATTAGATTTACCCACTACAGAGGGCAGTCCCACATATTTTTTATTATCTACGACTAGAATATGGAGAACATCGGCGATTACCTCCTTCATATCACTCCCCACATTTCTACTAAACACGACAACAGATTTGTTAATATTAATACTTTGACCCAATGGTTGTTTGTAAGCTTCAAGGCAGCCTTTAATATATACCGCATTCTCCTTTGTTGCTTTAGCAAAAAGTAGACTATCATTTGCAAAAACTAAATGCAAGAAGGATGGACCTGTTCTTCTAATAGAGAAACCTTGTAATTGAGAATTGTTCGGGCAAATTTCTGCACAATGTAAATGGACAATAGATCTTTTCCGTGGTGAACTCGAGTCCATCGAGAAAGGCGGTGTTCCGGTGACAATGAACGAGTTGAGAGGGCCAAAAGTGGCCTAAGGAGTGGTGATGAATTATTTTTGGATTATCCCATCGATCCTCAGGCACGTTGGGCAGATACCTGAAACGCAGGAAATGAGTTAGAAGGGCGACTGAGTGTTTTTCGGTATATTCCCTCTGACAATCAAGTCAATTTTTTAGAGAGAGAAAAAAAAACACTTTATAGCTCTTGAGAGGCAATTTTGTGTACCATCGCATTGTATTTCAGAGCTCTATTTATATCCACCCAAGACTCATCATTGTTGAGGGCCTACATAATAGGTAGAGTTAGACATAGGGCAGTGTGTCCCCTATTCTGTGCCGGGAAGGATCCATTATTAATTACCTCAGCATTCCGAGCACTCAATGCTCTTCATATATTAAATGCTCGGCTCCTGAACCATTTAATGTTCTCCCCTTAATGATGAGGCATTAAATGTCATGTCCTTTGGAGCTTTTAATGCCCCTTCTTCTCAGCTCTTTGAGCCATTTCTGACGTCCCATCGACTGAGGATCCATTAAATGTTTTATCTGGATGGGCCATACGCCAACAGGGATTCCTCTGTAATTTCATCTCTTAGTTCGTATTTTTTGCCATGTGTTGAATCCCCATTGGCGGAGTGTCTTGGTTGTCTTGATCACCTTGCTACTCTAATCTCATTGTGCAAAGTGCCATCATAATTCCTAGTCTAGTTGAGACTGCCCAGCTATCAACCAGTAGCTTTAGTATCTTTAGAGACACGTGATTGTGTCAGAGTTTTCAGCAAGTACTGTTGGGGTCGAGGACGCATAGACCATCGGCGTCAGGGGACTCTCAGATGAATAAGGGGGACTCTTGGATGAATAAGGAATGCTCTCAGCACTGAAGAGGCGTGTCGCCCTCATGAAGGCAGAAAGCCTTGGCGCCGAGGGCACGTGGCACAAGATGTTCATTGGTGCCGAGGACACATGTGGAAGATCCTCGTCTTTCTCGAAAATGTCCCATTAACTGCCCCCAACCCTTTGATCTTCCTTCAGTGGGGACACGTGTCGCGAGGAGGTGAAAGGGCTCACCTTCCCAACCGTCTCATCATTGTCTCTAGCTATTTTCCATTTCTTGGAGATCGTGCATATTGAATGCGCCCTTTCGTGCTTTGTGTGCAATCATGATTGGGACATGGCTTATATAAGCAGAGCCCTATCCCTATTTTCAAACTTTCGAATCCTTCGAGTTTCTTCAGAGAGTTTCGTTGGAGAAGATAATCGGAGTAACCTTCTCAGAGCCCTCATCACAGTCATCACAGCTATCACCGGAATAAGAAACCATACATTTTACATTCTCCCTAGTCCTTTGTCGAAGAAGACAGTCACTCTCAAGCCTCCTTCTCACCTTTCCAATTTTCGGCGAGTTTCGTTTTTCTCCTTCGCCCCCCTTTTTTTCTTTATTTTTCTAGTGACAGTTCTAGTCCCAGGCCACAATTTTCCTTGGTTCTAAGGAACCAGAGGCTAAGAATCCCTTACTCTTACTCCCATTCTTTGTCGTTTTACGCTTTGAAGTGTCCCTTGGGATCCTTTCCAAAAAACCCCCTCTTCTTTTCCTCTGTAAATGATGCCCAGACGTCAACCTTCTGCCGAGGTGCACAAGGTGGGGCCCTCTAGGCCAAGGAAGTATGAAGTTAAGGGTTCCCAATCGATTACGAACTTTAGAGCCCGTTACCTCACACCTCGTAGCGTTCCCATAGAGGACTTTGATGACAGAATCCATGATCCTCGCATCGGTGTCGAGGATGCTATGCCCTTCTATACCAAAGCCATCATGGAGGGTGAGGTCAGATTTTCCCTCCACCCTTTGCTTCTTCAATTTCTGTCCAGGTTCCATCTCTTACCCCGGCAGTGTTGTTTTAACGTCTTCAGAATAATCATGGAGGTGGTGGAGCTCAATTAGAGCCTCGAGGTCAACCTTGGCCTCGAGGATCTTTTATTTTGTTATACACTGTTGAGGGTAATGCCCCATCAAATGTTCTATCTCAAAGCCCGGGATACATCCATGTACCTTATCACTCATCTTCCTGATTCCGAAAAGGAGTACAAGGATGACTATTTGATCTTCAGTGGAGCCTGGGAAAGGAAAATCGGTCCCGAGTACCTTAGCTTGTCCTGCCCAAAGGAGCGGCGAACAACGAATACGTCAGCTTCTCTCTCTTAGCTTTCCTTTTCCTTTTCCTTTCTAGCTTTCTTGATTATGCATGCTAATTCTAACACTTGTCTTTTACTATGTCTAGACCTCTCCACTTGGGAAGCTCCTCCTCCCCCTCGGCATTTAGTGAAATTTGACAACCTTGTCACTGTCTGGAGGTACACTGGTGACGGACGTGGTCGAGCGGGTCATATTCTCTTGGGCTACACCCCTGGCTACAAGAAATTTTTGTAACGTCCTCAACCCTTCAATTCTTCCCGGTGGTCCGAGATTTTCGAGCAAGCCGCGAAGCAGGAGTTGGAACATAATTTGGAGGAGGATCCAAACAAGGCCATGAAAGTCGAAGTTGAGGGAGTCGCTGAAGAAGTTGAGGCAACAGAAGTAAGAGAACCCTTCTCTACCGTTCACGCCGAGTCCAGTACATTGAGAAGGCGAACTTGGCCAGATTTTCAAATTCTTCAAAACTTGGACGAGGAGGACGCACTTGAAGTAGCCCTCGACGCGGCCATGTCTCTCCGTCCTCGTTTAGATCTCAACTTTCTGAATCAAACAGAAGGCCTGGCCCGTAGAAGACCACCCCCTCCGAGGGTCACTACAAAACCTCATCCTCCTCCTCTTATACCACCAAGAACTACTGGTCAGGGCCAAGTCCGCGATCGAGACCTTCCTATTAAGGATGAGAAGAGGATTAAACAAAGGCATGATGGCACGGGCCAAGACAAAGGCCCTCCACCGCCTTTACAACAAGACTAAAAACAACAAGACTAAGTTCCCCCTCCTCCACCTCCGACAGAAGCTACGGAGGAGTGGCATACCTAAGCCATACACCAATTTTAACAGGGGAAGGCGATCCGGGTTGACGATTCCATTATCCAGGATCCCCATGCTGCCTACGGCGTGAGTGAAACCCTCCACTTTAGTGCTAACATGGCGGTACACTGAGAACGGTCAACAAACATCTTGTTCTGCTCAATTATCCAAAATTCCTTGGAGGTGAGCCCAAGCACCACTGTTCTCGTTGCCTTTCTTCGAACTTGGTATAACTTTCCATTTTCTTTTGGATAGGCCACCCAACAAATATCTATTATTGTGTCGCGCTATCCACTATAAGGCAGAATGTCCTACGTGCCGAGCATGCAAAAACTGAAGTCAAGGCTGCCCTAGCTGCCGTAAGGGAAGAGGTGGTTACCTAGGACGCTACCATTTCTGCCCAGGCAATCTAGATCAAGTAGTTGTTGAAGAATGCAGAGTTGGCGAGGGTTAGCGCTGAAAAGCTTAGTACGGCCCTTGCCGACTCCCAAACGAGGATTATCGAGGCAGCTGAACAACTGTCCTCGTATGAGGCCAAGGCAGGGGTGGCAGAGTGTTCAGTCCTCCTCCTCCCAGAGTTTAGGCTTAAGCTCTCTCTCTCTCTCTTTTTGTTGCACCTGTTGTTCTTTTGCCCATGTAGCCTCGAGGACGCAAAGCCCCGTTTCTTTTGAAATAAAAGAACTTTTTTCTTTTTCACATACTCCTTTTGATGCTTGCGTATTTCATTTGGAGATTTGAGATTTGTAACTCCCAACTCTGGACCCTTGAATTCTCAAAATGGGTTAGCTTATCGTAGATGTACCCCTCGGCTCCGAGGTACCAAAAAGTGACTTTTCACTCCGGTTTTCCTCACCTCATTCGTTGGCCCCAGGGGATGGGGTCTTCTACAGTGATCCGGTTGAAAATGTTCGTACCCATGTACTTGTGCAAGCACACCCATGACCCACCTTGAAGCTTGAGGGGCTCCCGCGTTGACGGATGCCACTTGGTAGAGCATCCCCATTTTCAGGTAACACGGCCGATCAGTGTCCTTTGCCAAGGGTCATTTTCCATTCCAGGGGCTTGCCTCTTCCTGCTAGTTGATGACTGGGGTGCCCAAGCCTTGAGCCAGGGACCTCGGTCTACCTAGGAGGCTTGTTCTTGTTATTTGACTTCTTGACTACTTTTAGGGTCATGCCCTTTCAAGGAGGCTGGCTCCTGCCCTTATTCGGGAGTGGGAGTCCTAGAGACTCTGCTTCCAGGGTCATACCCCTCTTCAGGAGGCTTGTTCCTGTCCTTATTCGGAAGCAGGGGTCCTTTAGACTCTACTTCCAGGGCCATGCCCTTCTTTAGGAGGCTTATTTTGTCCTTATTGGGAAGTAGGGGTCCTTCAGACTCTGCTTCTAGAGTCATGCCCTTCTTCAGGAGGCTTGCTGGTGTCTATATTTGGAAGTAGGAGTCCATGAGACTCTACTTCCAGGCCATGCCCTTCTTCAGGAGGCTTGCTCCTATCCTTATTTGGAAGCAAGAGTCCTTGAGACTCTACTTCCAGGGTCATGCCGTTCTCATGATAGCTTTTTGTAGTATAGAATTCATTATCTCAAAAGTTATATTTCTTCAAATTCATTACATTCTAAGGACGGATCACAACATTCTCTTCCATTTCTTCTAGCCTATATGAACCAGAACCTCCTACTGACGTGACCTTGTATGGTCCTTTCCAATTAGGTCTCATCTTTCTGTCTGCCAGGTTTCGGGTGTTTGCCACAGCCCGTCTGAGCACTAAATCATCGATCTGAAACTCTCAAAATTTGACCTTTTTGTTGTAACGCCTGGACACCTCTCCTTGATACTTGGCCAATCTTAAGGAAGCCACTTCCCTCTTTTCTTCTACCAAGTCTAGATCCAACTCGAGTTGCACCTCATTGCTCCCAGTGTCGAAGGCTTGTGTTCTTATGGTAGGGAGACCCACTTCTAATGGAATGACTACCTCTACCTCGTACGCAAGTGAGTAGGGTGCTGTGGAGGTCCGCAGGGTAGTTTTATTTGCTCATAGGATGTTCAAGAGCTCGTCCACCCATTTTCCCTTGACTTTTTCTAATCTCTTCTTGATTCTACTAATTATCGTCTTGTTAGAGGATTCAACCTATCCGTTGGCCTGCGGGTATGTAGGGGTGGAGTAGTAGTTACGAATTCTGAGATGCTCGTAGAAGGATTTGAAAGGTCCAGTATTGAATTGAGTTCCGCTATCTGAGACAAGAGCATGGGAGGACCTCGAACCTTGTCATAATGTTCTTCCACACAAATTTCTTGGTGTCTATGTCCTTGATATGGGTCAGTGGATCTGTCTCCACCCACTTGGTAAAATAATTAGTTCCTACTATTAGAAACCTCTTGTCCCCAGGAGCCCTGGAAAGGGGTCTGACTAAATACAGCCCCCATTGAGCAAATGGCCACGGACTAGTAAGTGGATGTAAGTCGTCGGCTGGTCGCCTAATGACTAGAGCGAACCTTTGACATTGATAACATTTTTTGACATATGCGTGGACATCTTTTTGCATTCGAGGCCACCAGTATCCTTGGGATATGATGCGATAGGCCATGGACCATCCTCTTGTGTGCCCCCCATATATCCCTTCATGTACCTCATAGAGGAGATGTTTGACTTTATCCTCGTGGACGTACAATAGGTAAGGCCTAGAGAAAGATCTCCAATACAGCTTTTGATCCAGAGAGACCCAGAATCTCGGGGCTCTCAATCTTAGCCTTCTGGCTTCCTTGGGGCACTCAGAGAGCTCCCCAAATAATAGGTATTGAGTAGTGGATCAGTCCAGCTTGGGGATCCCTTTTCCTCCCAAATAGCCATCACTCTAGAGTCTTCATATATACTTGAAGTGGGGAGGTATTCCATAGTGATCCTTCGTGTAGTGGGGGAATCTGGTGTAGAGGCCAGGCAAGCAAGGGCGTTGGCATGGGCGTTCTTGTCTAGAGGCACTTGTTTGATCTCGACTTTCTTAAATTTTTGAAGTAGAGTCGCTACCTGATGATGGTATGCTTTCATCTTGGAGTCTCTTGTTTTGAACTCCCCATTGATCTAATTAACCACCAGCATGGAATCACAATAAATGTTTAATGATGTAGCTCTTGCAGCGTTAGCCAGGTTGAGCCCTAAAATGAGGACTTCATATTCCGCCTCGTTGTTGGATGCTTTGAAGCCCAGCTGAACGGCTTGTTCCATGACCACTCCCTCTAGGGAGACTAGCAGCACTCTGATTCCAGAGCCTCTATTGTTCGAAGACTCATCAACACAAAGATTCCATGATGAGTCCTGGATGTCTGCGGGGGGCGCTTCTCCTAGAAACGGGGTCCTCTCCAGGAGAGGAGGTTCTATGGAAAACTAGGCTATGAAATCGGCCAAGACTTGGCAATTAATGACAATGTGGGGTTTGAAATGGATATCGTGTTCACCCAGTTCTACCGCCTACTTGGATATCCTTCCTGAGAGATCCACTTTTCTTAGGACCGCCTTCAAGGGCTGGTCTGTCAGAACGGTAATTGGATGTGCCTAGAAGTAATGCCTTAGCTTCCTTGTAGTCATAACCAGGGCCAGTGCCAGTTTCTCCAAGGGTAGGTATCTTGTCTCTACATCCAGTAGGGCCTTGCTCACATAATACACCAATTTGTTGTGCAAAGTTATGTTTGCGGACTTGTACCCCGCTGACAGCGAACTTTGGTACGACCAAGTACAGGAACAACATCTCCCATCTGGTTAGGACGGACAGGGTTGGGAGGACCCTGAGGTACTCCTTGATCCCATCAAGTACGCCCTCACATTCTTGGTTCTAAGAGTCCTTCCCTGACTTCTTGAAGGCTCTAAAAAAAGGGTTTGCATCTGTCCGACAATCGGGAAATGAAACGATTTAAGGCGGCTAGCATTCCTATGAGTTTCTGAACTTCTCAAAAGGTGCGGGGACTTCGTACGTCCAAGATGGCTTGTATTTGCTCCGGGTTGGCTTCAACTCCATGTCGGCTCACCAAGTAACCGAGGAATTTTCCAAAACCAACTCCAAAAACACATTTGACTACATTTAGCTTTAACCCGTACTCTCGGAGGATCGCGAAGGTATCCTCTAAGTCCATCAAGTGATCCTTGCTTCTCCTGTTTTTGACTAACATGTCATCGATGTATACTTCCATTGTATTCTCTAGTTGGCGTTTGAACATCCTGTTCATAAGCCTTTGATAAGTAGCTCATGTATTCTTCAAGCCGAACGACATGACTTTATAGCAATAAACTCCTCTTGGGGGTGAAGAAGGTAATCTTCTCTTGGTTAGACGGAAGGAGGGGCATCTGATGGTGGCCTGCCCTAGCATCTAGGAAGGTCATCCGCTGGTGCTTGGCAATGGCATCCACCAGCTGATCCACCTTCGGGAAGGGATAGTCGTCCTTGGGGCACCCCTTATTTAGATCATTGAAGTCTACGCACACGCAGAACTTTCCCTCCTTTTTCTTCGCGCAGACAGTATTTGACAACCATTCTGGGAATTGTACCTCTTGGATGGTGTTGGCTTCCAGGAGCTTCTCTACTTCCTCATTCAATGCTTGGGCGTGGTGTGGCGCCATGCACCGTGGCTTCTGCTTGACCGGCTTGTGAGTTAGATCGATATGAAGCTAGTGAGCTATCACGTTGGGGTTTACTCTCTTCATGTCCATTGCATCCCAAGCAAACACATTCGCATTCTGCCTTAAAAAGTTAGTCATTTCGTCCTGCTCGGCCGGGGGCATGGTGGAGCTGATCGGGAAATACTTCTCGTTGTCTCCATCCACCAGGAGTACTTTACAGAGATCTTCTACCGAGCGGTTTGTCAGATTAGTCTGGGGGTCGTCTACTCTGAGACGCCCAACTTGTAATTGCTATTTATTTAAAATCTCTTCTGAGGCTCGCTCATTTTCCTTGGAGGCGACCCCTGCCCTTATAGCCGAATAGAAACAGTTCTTGGCGGTTGTCTGGTCCTTACGAATTTCTTTTACCCCCTCTGGGGTGGAAAACTTCAACTTTTGGTGGTAGGTGAAATGCACGACTTATAGCGCATGCAATCAAGCTCGACTCATGATGACATTGTAGGGAGAATCAAATTCAATTACTACAAACTCCATGTTGAGGGTGACGGGTCTGGTGATTATTGGCAAGGTGATTTTGCCTAAAGGTAGGGCGAACGAACCATTGAATCCAACAAGGGGTGTCCTGACTCTAGCGAGATCCTAGATTCCAAGACCCATACGTTTCATGACTTAAATGTACATTACCTCCGAAGAACTTCCAGAGTCCACCAAAACCCTCTTTACGTCAAAGTTGCCAATTTTCACGGTCAAGATTAGGGCATCTCCATGGGGGAGCACCACGCCTACAAGGTCAACATCAAAAAAGGTTATGTTTGCCTCGCCTGTTTAGGGCTTCTTGCTCGGCTGGCCCTCGTCTCCTTTGTCTAGCTTCCTTGTCAACGCCACCCTGTTGAGGTCGAATTTCAAGTTTTTGGAAGTTGGACGCTTCAACGGGCAGACATGGATAACGTCTATTACATTGTCTTGGACTGCGGTAGAATTATTGGCTCCATTACCCTCCTTCGGTGCCGCTTTGATGTATTCTTTCAAATGTCCATCATCGACCAATTTCTCTAGGAAAGACTTGTAAACCTTGCAATTTTCGATGAGGTGCCAAAAGTCCTGATGGTAAGAACATCTCACTTTCTGATCTCGGGTTGACGGGTCACCAAAAAATCTAGGTGGCCACTTGAAGAATGGTTCCCTATTAATCTTATTGAGCAGCCTGTAAATAGGTTCCTTGAAGACTGTGTGGACTCCTTTGAAGGATCCGTCGGACGGAGGTACTAACCCCTTGCGGGAGGGGGTGTCTTCTTTCTCCTTTTCCTTCCTAGGAACGAGGGTTTTCCTTTTGCCCCTACTATCTCATCTTCAATCCGAGAGTACTTGTTTATCCGGATCATCAACCCGCCCATATCCGTTGGCGTCTTCTTGGTCAAGGAGCGGTAGAGTTCAGTGTTGTGGGAGAGTCCAAGTCTGAATGAGGCAACTTCCATGACTTCAGAATACCCTTCCACCTCATTTACCTCCTGCCAGTAGCGAGTGGTATGCTGTCAAAGGATTTCCCCTTCCTTCCGCCTTAGTGTGAGTAGGGACCCGACATCCTTAGTTCGCCTACTACCTGTGATGAACCGGGCAAAAAACTGTTTGGTTAGTTCCTTCCATGACCTGATGTTATTCGGTGGAAGAATCTTGAACCATTTCATGGTAGAGTCTCCAAGACTCATGGAGAACACTCGGCACAGCAATTGGTGGTCTAAGTGATACAAAGACATCATCTGTTTATACTGTCGGAGATGAGCTTCAGGATCGGATCACCCACCAAAAGTTTTGAACTTCGGTACCTTAAACTTTTTCAGCACCTCTATCTCCCTAATATTCTTCGTGAAAGGTGATTGGATGGACTCGCCGCCAGTATCGTCTTCCTGTAGGACTTTATTCCTTCTCTTGTAGTGCAGGCGAGTCCTTAGGTCATCTCCTTGCTCAGGGGGGATCTCCCCTACTTCTCGGCGCCTACCCACGAGGCATCTCGTCCCGAGGTGCCGAGTGGAGAGAATTGACCCTTCCTTGGTATCTTCCACACCCCTTCGCCCGGACTACTCCTGACGGGGGTCGTCCCATGCCAAAGGTCTAGCCCTCTTGGCTCGAACCCACGAAAACTGTCCCTTGGCCCTTGGGCGTTTTAGAGCTTTGGACTTTCTACTTTTCTGTTCAAGTGATGCCTCAGGTCTTTAGGCTCGGCCTCCCTGACAGAAGGTTCTCGGGACCGTAGTAAGCCTCAGGATCCTCCATCGAAGGCTGCAAACTCGTCGAGTCGGTTGAGAACATTTATGTTGTCCTTTTCTAACTATTGCAATCGCTCTCCAAACTTTTCTTCGATTACATCAGCCAATTGACGGGCTAACAGGGCAGGCCCTCCACACTCGATACCCATATTGGTATGACGGGGTCGATCTGTATGAACGGAGAGCCTTTTGTGGACACTGTCAGCGTGATCCTTCATTCTCGAAACAGAAGGAGCTGGTAAATCGAGGTTCTTGTGTTAAAGACCCTTCCCCTTTTGTCGAGTATTCACCATGGTCACTGCTTTTTTGGAAAATTCAGTCGTTTCTCACAGACGGAACCAGATTGTGCAGACAAATTTCTACACAAAGTAAATGTACAATAGATCTCTTCTGTGATGAACTCGAGTCCGTCGAGAAAGGCGATGTTCCAACGACAAGGAACGAGTTGAGAGGGGCAAAGGTGGCCTAAGGAGTGGTGATTAATTATTTCTGGGTTATCCCATTGATCTTCAGGCACGTTGGGCAAATACCTGAAACACAGGAAATGAGTTAGAAGGGCGTCGAAGTGTTCTCCGACATATCCCCTCCGACGATCAACGAGAGAGAGAAAAAGAAAGCATTTATAGCTCTTGAGAGGCGATTTTGAGTACCATCACATTGTATTTCGGAGGTCTATTTATACTCATCAAAGGCTCATCATTACTAAAGGCCTACATAGTAGGTAGAGTCAAACATAGGACAGTATGCCCCCTATTTTGTGCGCGGAAGGACTCGTTATTAATTACCTCGGCGCTTCGAGCACTCAATGCTCTTCATATATTAAATGCTCGGCTCTTGGAGCATTTAATGTTCTCTCTTTAATGACGAGACATTAAATGTCCTGTCCTTTGGAGCTTTTAATGCCCCTTCTTCTCGGCCCTTCAAGCCATTTATGACGTCCCATCAACTGAGGGTCCATTAAATGTTTTATCTCGGTGGGTCATATGCCAGCAGGGATTCATCCGTAATTTCACCTCTCAGTTCGTATTTTTTGCCATGTGTTGAATCCCCATTGACGAAGTGTTTTGGTTGTCTTGATCACCTTGCCACTCTGATCTTATCGTGCAAAGTGCTATCTCCATTCCTAGTCTAGTTGAGACTGTCCAGCTGTCAACCAGTAGCCTTAGTATCATTAGAGACACGTGATTGTGTCAGAGTTTTCAACAAGTACTGCTGGGGCCGAGGACACATAAACCATCGGCGTCGAGGGAATCCTAGATAAATAATGCGTGCTCTCAGCATCAAGGAGGCGTGTCGCCCTCATGAAGGCAGAAAGCCTCGGCACTGGGGGCACGTGGTACAAGATGTTCATTGGTGTCGAGGACACGAGTGGAAGATCCTCATCTTTCTCAAAAAAATGTCCCATCAAGAATTATCTTCAGCCTACGCAAAGAAGAAAGAGATAAGGTGAAAGGGGATCACCTTGTCGTATTCCCCGTTGAGACTTAATAAACCCCATTTGCCCACCATTAATGATAAAATAAAAGACACTTATTTCACACATCACATAATCAATTCAATCCAAGCATTAGCAAACCCCAACTTATGCATAACTGATTCCAAGGAAGATCATTCCACCCGGTCATAAGCCTAACTCACGTCCATTTTCAGAGACATATATCATTGTTTACCCTGACGCTTCAACTTGATGAAATGGTTCAATTCATAAGCTATAAGAATGT
>CM042196.1:20770906-20789866 GCA_023539305.1 Ilex asprella
TTTTTTTAGTACATTTTACCTAATTATATATTTCAATGAAATATAAAAATTTTGTATATGAATTAAATGTAAATTAATTTTTCACTAATTTTCTATCAATGTGCACAATCACAAGTACGTAATAAAATTATTTGTTATTTAGTTACAAAATTAGTTGAAATCATTATCAATCTTATAAGGAAATTTCTTATTCAAATAGTTTGAAATATTTTTGGGTTACAACATTTTATTTTTTTGTATACAATCGTATTTTATTAGGTTATAGGCTACTATTACTAAAAAATGGTAAATAAAAATTAAAAATTATTTTTAAAAAGTAACGACCATTGTATTAGATAAAGATAAATATTGTATTTTTGTTAATAAACAAATAGAACATTGATTCAATCCAAAATTAACATATTTATTTTAGAGGGTTAGTGGTCTACTAATTTATTAAAAAAAAAGACTAGAACCATTATTAAAATTTTTAAAAATTTAGGGGATATAATGTATAAAATAATTTTATAGGTCGGTGTAAGGAATGACAAAAAACTCAAAGAACTAAGCTTCTCTTTGTTTCTTCTCTTTTTTGTTTTTTTTTTTGTGGCTGGGCAATGGGCAGCTGGGAGTGAGTGAGACAAAGAGAAAAAGAAAATGAAAAGATAAGATAAGTTTTAGTCAAGTGAGCCCAAAGTTTTGTTTTTTAATGATGGGTGGGCCACAAGTTTTGTTTTTAATGTTATAACAAAAATTTTGTTTTTAATGTTGGGCTAAATTTTTTATTTTTTTAATATGTTTGGGTGGAATGTGATTGGTCAAATATTTGATTTTTTAATAAGTTTGGCAAAATAATAGTAAGCTAAATTTTTTTTGTTTTAAATAGCCTTAACTATTTAATTATTTTGGGTAAATAATGTGGGTCTAATATAAATGAGGGAGCACACATAATATATATGTATAAATATATAATACATATACCAAACTAATAATTTTTTTTTAGGGGGGCACTTGCCCACCCTAGCCTCTGCCTCCCTCCGCCTATGTACCTAACCGAATCCGAATAACTTTGTTCTAATCGAAGTACATACCTAACAAGCAATAAATTCAAATATTCTAAATTTGAATTTTGACAACTTAAAATTAAGTTAAGAGAAATTTATCTCTCATTAATACTCTAACTCTAACGTAGATGATCTACCTTTAACATAAGATAACTTGAACACTCTTTACCATTAAACAAAAAAAAAAAAATTGTTCATTTTAAACGTCCATATAAAATAATGTTATACTCACCAAATTATTTATTAAATTTTATGTCCCAAATCAGTATAATTGATTGTATAAGTGATGCCTAATAACTTCCACCAAGCATTTTTTTTTTAACACACACTAGACACAACCTATTTAAAGAGGACTAGACAATCCACCGGAGTGTCGAGGGACTCGACAATCCCATATCGGGATTGCTTTGGATGTGTGTTAATTTAAACACCAAGCATTCCATACATAAAATTTTATTACTTCATTTGAAATACAATATTTAATAAACAAATTTGAGAATTACAAATTTATCCACCCATATATAGTTTAAGCTTAGAATTTTCCACCCAACGCCCCTTTATAGGTTTTTTTTCTCCCTTATTTTCACTAGCTGATTAAAATACCTTATTCTCTCAACCCAATGTCGGACCCACCCTACACGGTGGTTGTCCCAATAACACACGACGAACAATCTTTCATTAAACAAAAATTGACAAAAAAATATTAAAAAAATCTGCATCCCCAGTAACTAATGAGGAACACGCATCATGCACAGCCAATTCCAACAAAGGCACAATCGAATATCGATGGTCAGACAAGCTATGAACTCCCCTAGTGACTTGATTATTCACAACCTGCAGTTAACCATCATGATTCATGAGAGAAACTGGTGAGAAGCAATTCCCAATCACATTGACATATGCTTTCACTCCTTATAAAAATATCATCAATCATTCAACTCATTACCCAAAATTATACAGCCATAGTACAAATTCAATCAACTGTCAAGACTTCTTGCACCCATGTATCACTGCAACCATGAGTAAATTGAGCAAGAGGACGATATGAGCAAACGATTTATAGAAACTAAACAAAGATCAATATAAGAAGAACAGGAGGACAATTTCTCAGCGTACAATTCAAACTCATGCTCACTCTTCTGAAATCAAAAGTATTTTATCATGTCTAAACAAAGTCCAGCAATGACATACTTGGGACAAATAGGATATGCTAATGGATTCGTTGTATACGAGAGACCTCACCAATTCAAACCATTTAAGGGGATTCGCTGCCTCTAGGGGAGAGACGATTATCCTCATCAACAACAGGGCTCCTGTCATCAATGGGGCTCCTGTCATCTCTAGGACTAGGGCTGCGGCTTTGACCATTAGCCTCATAAGGACTATCAGACGTCCTACCTGCAGGGCTATCCCTTTCAGGGCTCACAGAACTTCTGTCCTTCCCCCTAGGGCTCTGACTGTGGACTGAATCGTCCCGGTCGCTTACCTGTCTATCTTTCTTAATAATAGGGCTCTCTCTCTCCATTGGACTACCATCATCTGGTGTTGGGCTGCGCTTCCTTGACTTGGAGGGGGGTGGAGAACCCTTGTCCTGCTTGGGGCTTCTACTGTAGCGAAGGCTCTTTGATCTCTTCTCTTCACGCTCAACAATTTTCTCCCTTCTTGGAGGGGATCTCGATCGACTGCCGATAAAACAGAGAATCCAGTTAACAATTAACTAAAAAAATAAGTTTAGGCCTTTTCATATAAAAAAGAAATTACGTATGTATGTGAACGTGCATGTCTGCAATACCAAGTATGGGAGAATACAGTTTTCTTAGTACGCTTTCAACATTTATGCAACAAATAACCACCGGCCATTTGTCCAATAAGGAAATGGGTGGGGCTATGCCCAAACCACAAATATCCATCCCCAGCCACCCCCATTAAACTTCTAGGCACAAAATTACCAAGTCCACCCATTCTTTTTCCATCCCATTAATGTTGTTAAATCACACCCCACCCCCCAAATTTAAACTCGCCAAGTTAATATATTAAACATTTTATTCCATACAAACAAAAGAGAATCTTCACTTCCGGTTTGTACTAAGCAATCAACTTTCATGGCTAGATCAACACTTCCAAAACAAGCTTCTAACTAGAACAAACTTTTTCTCATTAAAAATTTATAACCCATAAGCTTAGTTTACATGTCTCTGTGGTAAAAAATGATTTTCTAAGTTATAAAGTGTATGAACTTTGACGATTGTATACTAATATGAAATATAATAATTTAATTCTTTCTTTAGATTAGCCATGTTATCATCTCTCCATGTTTAATTTGATGATGCTTCAGTAATGTTGATTTAAAGTTCCATGGCTAGATCAATGCTTTCAAAACTAACTTATAGCTGGAACAAGCTCATCCTTATTAAATTCCAACACCCATAATTGTAGCTTTACATGGTTGTCTTTGATAAGATAATTGTAGCTTACATGGTTGTCTTTAATAACTGGTTTTCCTATTCACCGTTTATGAATTTTGATGACTGTATGTCAACATGTAACAAAATGGTCTGATTCTTGCTTCAGATTCAACCTATTGTGATTTTGCCATGTTAAATTTGATGATGCTTAACTAATGTTGATACGACCTCTTATGGTAAATATGTATAGACATGGAAATAATATATTTAGTAATGTTACTGTAATGCGTGTGGAGGCCCCAATAGAGCACAATGGTGAAAGAGGATTCATGCAGACAACCCCAAAAAAGTTGATGAGCCGAGACCTTGTTGAGTTGAGTTGGGAGTGTAATGTGTGTAGATTAGGGTTAGCATAGCTGCTAATGGGATTGAAATAAAATGGGGAGGGATTAGTCCTCATGGGGTGGGAAAAGAATGGGGTAGATTTACTAATTTTATATTTGGTGATTTGATCGGGTGGGAAAGGATATTTGTGAGTTAGGAACAGTCCCACAGTAAGAAAATAGGTTTCCCATGAACAGCTCACACCATTCATTAACTGGTCACTATAAAACAACAGTGTATCATCATCGGACAGCAAATTCAATGATCAACAATAAAACCAAACATCAAACGCAAGGACAATCAAGAATCAAAACTGATAAACAACTGACAAAAAGTAACTAACCTGTAGCTACGACTTCGGCTATAACCTCGACTATGGCTCCTTCCACGGTGAGGAGAACGTGATCTCACTGGTGACCCTGAGTAGCTCCGATCACTTCGACTGGAGGATGATTATTGTCAGAATTCATAAATTAATTTTGAAGAGAAACTACTGAACAGTGCTTCCTCAGTACATACAAGGAGGGGATGAGATAACCAAAACAGCGTAGTCCTCAAAGTACCTGAGCTTCTTGGGACTGTTCTGGCAATTTCTTTCTATATGACCTCTTTCTCCACATCGATAACACTTGTTCTTCCAGTCCCCCGCTTTGCAATCTCGGGCCCAATGACCATCAATGCCACAATTGAAGCACCGTCCAGACCCAGGAGCAGGACCCTTGCCCAGATATTCTCGAGAACCACTAGTTCCACGTGGCTCCTACAGTCAAGCACATGCGAATCACATCATTAGAAGACCGATTACAAGGACGAACAGGAATTTGTCTGCAACAAGATAATAATGGAGAGGACCATATGTTATAAGAATGGAAACAAAAAACTGATGGACCTTCCACCATTCAGAGGAAATAGAACGGGGTCCCCCCTGCGAGCATAAAGGACTGCTTTCAAGGGGGAAGATAGTTTAGCCAAACATCAAGATCCAGCCCTGATTCACCAGTTCAACCATCCACCCCAACCCACCTCCAAGAAGCCGAATTAGAAATTTTGATGCAACATTAACAAGATTATATCAATACTGATGAAGATAGAAAACACAAAATTATATCACTGTTAGAACATCCAACCCAAAACTAATTCGTACTGGGCGAAGTGGCCCCTAAGTATATAAACAAAAAAGGTGATCCTAATTATTCGATATGAAATACAAGCTCTCTTAAAACCCTCCCTCACATGGGATCTGGGTTCACAAGTGGGGTCATGTGACCCCTAAAAATATAAGCCAACTTTGGTAGTTAAAATTATTCGATGTGGGATACAAACTCCCTCAACAGTCATAAAAGATGGAAAAATATGGACCACGCTCCATATAAAAAATTAAAAACCCATCTGTAGCAAAGAAAACCTTGACGCTGCTGCCCAATAACCCCCAAAACCAATAATGCTCCATCCACCACCCCCTCGAGTAACACAAAAGCTAAAAAATAACCTACACCAAACATAACAAAACAAAACAAAAAAGAAAGACGGACAGGGCAACCAGAAGATCTAATGCAAAAGAGCACAAATAAAAACTTTCAGCATGAGGAGCAACCCTCATCCAATTCAAACTAAGACATGCAACGACTTTCAACAGCAAAAGCTAGAGGTTTACAGTACTTACTCCCTTTGCAAATTCCACAATAATACGACTTCCATCGAAATCTCGACCATTTAAGCTATATCTTGCATCATCAGCATCACGAGGATCACTAAATTCCTGTGAATATAAGTTGAGAAGCAAAAACCAACACAGAGGGAACCCCATAATTGCAAAACCCAGATCGCTCAAGAAAATTTAAAATAATATCTCCAAGTGCATTCATGGGTAAGTAAACAAAAACAAAAAAGATGTGATACATACAACAAAGGCATAGTCGCGCTTCATATCCACATCTCGTACTCTGCGGAAACGGTTGCCAGAAACAATAAGGCCATCATTACTTAAGTACTGGAAGTGCATGACACATCGCCTCACAAAACGTACTAAACACCAGTTTGAGATTGTTGCCAATTCCACAATAACACGCATAAACATTACAGAAAGAATCGTCAGAGTCTCCTAACACTCGGCAAGAATTTCCACCAAGGGCACCCTCTCACCATTGACCTCCAGGCCAGGCAAAAGCCCAGAAACCTTCAACAAGATCATTCAAGTTAAACAAACACAGACACTCGGGGCCACAATGTTCCTTCACATATAACATGATGAATAACGTAGCCCAAGCACATAACATGCTTGGCACACAAACCATAAGTCTCCCCGAGTATAAACAGGAGACGTACCCCACACCCCATAATGATTGACGACATACATGATACATATCATAATGTGTGATGTACTAGATTATAAATATAAGAGCCAAAAAATGTATTAATAAATTACAACAAAGAGGTTTAAAACCATGCAGTTTACATTACCATGCAGCTTACAACAATCTTGAATTTAAAAGATGAGATTCTACGCTCTCAACGGATAGTACACACGATCGAGTTTGATCACCAAATACATTTTCCAAAAGTGGATAAAAACTTTATTTTTCTTCATCAACAAGTTCAAAAGAAGCTTTTTTCCAATTTACTTAACAAAAAATATTCATGGGAAACAAAAAATTCACCTTCATACACAATGTCTTCTGCTGAAATACAATGATATGACTTGCACAAATAAAAGGATTTTCAGATTTTCTCATTTCCCCTACATTTCCTATGTTCCAGTAATGGACATGGAATCTAACAGAATAACCATGAAAAGACATTAGTGCAACTGAGCTTGCACAGTTGGTTTGTCTTCAGCAAAAAATGTTCAGCACTATTCACAACGAATAGCACGGCTTGAAATTTCAAAATAACCAAAGAAATTGATGCTACACAAACATTTGATTACCTTCCATATCTGCCGAAGACATGCTCCAGGTCACGTGATCGCGTCCTTGAAGACAAGTGACCAACGTAAAGACGCGTATTGCCATATCTATCATCATAACGAGGCATTTTCGAACTGCAGTGATTAAACTATTCTGTTAGCAAAACGATCCCTTTTGGTAATTCAATCACTTGTTTGGTTGAGAAATTTTTTTCATCAATTATCACAATGATTAATTTACAATAGCCTATCAGCAAATTGATTGAAAAGTCATCACGTCTCAGGTTGATGGACTTTAGAAGAAGTATCACAAACATATGTTTAACTTCTAAGCCGTTATACCAAATGACCTTTACTTTAATGAATGATCAAACATTAAAGACAGGTTCAGAAAGACATCAGATCAGTTGTCATGTAATTGTTCCGCTTACCCATCAACTATAGCTTTCACACATCCACCCCTTGATCAACCCATGGGCATAGTCATCCAAACTACCAGCTTTCACTGTGGAAATCTTGTCAAGCATTGATGAAGACTCATGTAAGACATCTGACATCACACTATCACAGTTATCCACATCACAATGATTGGAATCCCCCTATATAAAAATCAAGTGGTGCTTACTTTCTGCCATCTATATGCTCAAGGAAAATGCTATTTGGGAGCCTAATCATGGGACATAATTCAAAGCAACAATTGGAATGAAAGATGGCTCCATTGTACATCGAAACTTACAACTAATCCAATGACTACATTGAATTAGGTCCCTCTCATTGTTGTTAGTATCCTACGATACACGATACGTATATTACGATACGTTACAATACGGAGGTAGTCCGATACAAATTGTAGGTTTGTATCATTTTTGCGTTGTATCGTCCGATACACAATACATTTTTACAGTACGATACGTGCAAGGCTGTTTAATTTTTATTTTTTTTGGTTTGAACGACGTCGTTTTGGCTTGAACAAAGGCTTTTCTCTCCATCTTCATTGTATTCGCTGTCTTCTGGCCGGGTGTTCTTCACGACAAAACAAAACCATCAATCGAAACATAGCCCCCCTCTCTCTTCTTTCTGTTCTTGACGACAACGAAGCATCCAAGCCAGTCGAAGCATCCAAGCCATCGATCGAAGCATCCAAGTCAGTCGTTGCCTCTAGATCGCAGCCGCCTTCTTCTTTCTCCAGCAAATGTTCTTCTTCTTCTTCTCTCTCTCTCTCTCCAGCACCGGTACTATTCATCACCTCTCACCCCTTCTCTCTCTCTCTCTCTCTCTCTCTCTCTCTTTATTCTTTCGTTACCACGACTGTTATTTTTGTTACAAATGTGAAGAATTGCATTTATTACCCCAGTTACATTATAACTTTTCACTTTCAAGTATACATAAGAACCATTAATTTAATTTGATACTCTTCATTATTTTTTTAATATTAGTAAATTATATTGATTACTTGAATAGTAGGTGAAATATTAATAAAATGTTATGGTTTTATGAGTCTATGATTTTTTTTCAAAAACATATATATTTTATTATTAATTATTTAAAATTGCATTGTATCTTACAATACACGATACAATACACTATTTTAAAAAAACGAGACACCTTCCGATACACCATTTGATAACTATGATCCCTATAGCATTGCTCTATACTTAAAAAGACACTTTGCAGTCAACTAGACGTGTTTTAGGTCAGCAAGATGAATTGCTAGTACCCATTCAGATTTTCTCAGCCAAACAGCCTTGTGTTTCCAAAATTTCCCACAGACCCTCTTCAATGCAAATACCAATCGAGAAGCTCTACATCATCTATCTCAACACTATGTACTTCTGTTAAGGTGAAAATCAACAAACGGATAGCCAACAATGATCATATAGCATCTCAGAATGGAGGTGAATGGTATGATTAAACCAAATCGATTGAACTTCCACCACCAACCTAGGATCCTACTGCAATTATATGGGCACATATCATTGAAAAACAACTTAAAGAACTCCATTTTCTTGATCAGGAGAGTCTAAAAATTCAACCTTTAAAGCATCTGGAGCACAACCAATCAAATCAGCTACTTTCTTTTGACATTACCGCTAAATATATCCCATTTTGCAAATCCAAGGTTCGACACTAATCATATCAAATAATCAATTGACTACAACTTTCGTCTATTTCAATTCCTCAACCCGGATTATTATCAGAAAAGAAGAAGAAGGAAACTTATGCAGCTTCTTTAAGCAAAAAAATAATTTGTCAAGACAAATAAAAGTAAGTTTAATTACTATTTTACAAAAATGATCTACACGCATTTTAGTACATAAATTATACTCTTTACATATGTGTGTATTGAATATTTTTATGTGTGATTATGATTAGAATAAGTGAGTAAACTCCGGCAAGGAAAAAAAAAAGAGCAAAAACGACCGCTACTTTAGAAAAGTCCTTAAAAAAGCAAAAAACAGCAAATATACTTTCCAGATGTGCTTCCAAATGGTACATACGTCAATTCAAAGTACTTATAAATTTGTCCAAACACCACAGTGCTTATGATAAGTAATTAGACCCAAAAAAAACACTTTTTAAAGTCATCTCATGCACCACCTCAGCTTAAGACTCCTGATCTCATAAAGAATTCTTTCTTTCAATGACCCTCTTTGAATGCTCTCAGGCTACAACACCATGTTCCTTTATTTTTTCTTGGTAAATCATTCGTATGTGCAATAACTCCTAATTTTATTTGTGATCATAATTTTCGAAAAACAAAAATAAAATGAATGGAATAATTTAACAAAATTTTCTGTGTTAATTGAGGGTGGATAGGTCAATAAAGAGTTCCATAGACAAAACACATGGAACATTCAACGATTTGCAATTTTTTTCTAGATGGCCATAAACTTTTAACGCATTTAAACTTTTATCACACTCCTACCCATGAGAAACTAGCAACCCCAACAACCACGGCTCGCCATTAAAATCATCCTATACCCGAATACAAAATGAATCGCTTGGTCACCAAAAGCTTATCCCACACAAAACACAATACTCGACTTCAAAACACAGGTTTAAACCTACAAAAACCGAATCTTTCACGGACATTTCATGCATAAGTATACAATTTACACCAGACAGATGAGTCTGCGTGTGCGCGCGAGCGAGACAGACAGAGACAGAGACGGAGAGAAACACAATTTGTACAATAAATTAAGTTTTAACAGCGTACCTCAGGAACGAAAGCCCCAAATTCTGATTTCTGGTTAACCCTAACTTTCTCTGAGCGGGGGGAGTGTTTCTGTTTCACTCCCTCGATCTCTCACACAATTTATGAGAACAAACCGACAGATTTCGACGGTCTGGATGGGTTTCCTTGCATCCAAGGGTTGCTAATCCATATCAAAAGGCCCGGGCGGATATGAGAGTGGGCTGCTAGTCCAATAATTTGAAAGCCCACGTTTTCGTACTGACTTGGGCTTTAAATGACCCAATGTCATATTTGGAACCAAAAATTGGATGTGTGTACATTTTCTAAGTCTTGTTTGACTGAAAGTTCACAGTTCAAATTTTTACGCTATTAAGTTCTTTTATACATAAATTTCTTGTTATTAGGTACATAATTGAGTTTACCTTTTTCTTGTATTACTTAATTACCCTTTATTACATAATGCATACCCGATTGTCAATTTATTTGCTTCAAATATATAAAAATTTGATTTAATTTTATCATTCGTTTAAATTTTGAATATTTATTCTTATTCTCTCATACTCTCTCTCCCCTTATTTTCTCTTAGTGTTACTCTCTCTCTATTCTCTTTCTCTTTCTCTTCACGTTACTCTCTTTCTCTCCCCTTTATCTTTCCCTATCCCTTTCCCTCATATCTCTCTATTTTCTCTTTCCCTTGCGTATTGAAGGCATAGTCTCTCTCTCTTTTTCCATCTGAATTCGACATTCTTAAACATTGTTATATTGGTACTCCAACAGAGATACACAGAAGAGATCAAAATTGACTGATAATTTATTTTCTTTTTAAATATATAAAGATTTGATTTGATTTTATTATTCGTTTGAATTTTGAAATTTTGTTCTTAAATCAATTCACAATACATTCTTCAACCGTTGCCTTCAAAAGTTGTTATTTCCTGTATTCTGAAGTTGTGGACTTTTTGATTCGGTTCCAAACTAGTTGAAGGCATTACAATATGGCTCCAAACATGGTTTTTTGATTCAATTCCAAATGTTGTTTACTCCAAAGACATGCCCCTAATAGATACAAGTTGCACAGATTATTCAATGCTGGTAGTAATTACAAAGAGACACAACAAATAGATACACCAAAGATATACATAGTGAAATTCAAAGAGAAACACTAAAATGATACACTTGATTGATGCATAAAATTGACACAAGAAAATAATACACTAAAGAGATGCATCAAAACAGAAACACTAAAATAATACCCTTAATTGATTCACAAAATTGATACAAGAAAGTGATACGCCAAAGAGATACATCAAACAAATACACCAATAAGGTGTATCATAAAAAATAAAATATATATAATTTCAAACAAAAATTGAGGCTTGGTATTTTTTGTTTTGGGGGCTTTTTAGTCAAATATATAACCATATGAGATCTCACAATGACACCGGTGTAAGGATACTAAGCCAAAGATTTTGGCGACCAATTATGCAAAAACTTAAATCGTTATCGAAATCTTTTGCTTTTCCCGTCTAAAAAAAAATCTGGCTTTGGAAGTTAAGAAATTTGAAACTTTTTCCAAAATCAATGCTATAATATTTCCAAATTAAAAAAATGAAGAACGTGGGAGCAAACCGCCTGATTTTTTGTTGTATCTGTTCGGATTTTGGGGACTTCTTTATAATCAAAGCATTCAATCCGGATTGTGATATAATTGTTTCCAAAAACTTGGTTATTTGTCTTTTTCCATCAAAATGCACTTATGCCAATAAGTTTTTATTAGTACCTTTTTACTCAAATAAGTCTATATTAAGAGTGTGTTTGTTAATAAGTCTATATTTGCTTCTAATTTTCCCTATTTGGAATTCTCACAAAACCACCCAACAATAAATTAAGAGTGTGTTTGTTAACCCAAATTCAACATTTAAAATGAACATTTTTTGTACTGATTAATTAAGTCCATTTGATAACTAAAATTAAGATATCTTACTATGTTAAGTTCTCTAAAAAAAAGGGCTAAAATACTAAGTATGAGATCTTTTACTTAATTCTTAAAAGATGAAAACACTCTTTATAATTTTTTTAATATAACAATTTTACCCAGAAATGTTTCACAGCCTTATTAAATTCTTAAGTGGTATCTATTCCAAAACCCTCCGATCTCCTTAGCCTCCATCGTCTTTGTCAAACATGGCAAACTGTTCTTCCTCCCCTATCTTCCTCCTATCTTCTACTACTCACACACTTACACACACATTATCACACGCACAAACATAGAGAGGTTACATACATACAAAAATAGATCACACGCACACACACACACATATAATGCAACACACATAGATCACACGCACAGAAACACACACATTGATCACCCTACAAACACCCACCCACCCACAGAATCACAAACACACACACAAAACACAAACACAGGTTAACACAACTATTTTTAAATGTGGTCAAATTTTTGAATTAGATTTAGGATTTTCAACAAAGTTAGGCTTAGATTGGAAAAATAAAGTCCCTCAAAGAATTCTATTAAAATTTTAAAAAAAACAGATTCCTTCGAGTAATAAAAGATCAAAATTCATTTTGATTCCATAAATTGCCAAACCATTCATAAACAACTGTAGTATTTTATTTTATTTTTTATAATCCCAACTGATATGTGGCAAAACTACAATATTAGGAAAGTACCATATCAAAAATTATAATTAAATAGTAACTTATTATAATTTATTTGGTGTGAAGTTACGACTGAAAAATGTAAGTTAGAATTTAAATGGGTCAACTTAGATTTTATGACAATTGACCACTTTTAAGTAATCAATTTAATTTGAGTTAGTTTTAAAAACCTTAACCGCCATCAAAAGAGTTAACATTAGAACTATTTAATTCGAAATAATTTTCGATCAAACAAACCATCTTGTTAAAAAGATTCGCGAACATAAAAAGTGAAAGAGCTATGCATTTAAGCTACAAAACCTAACCAAAAAACCCAAAAAAGGGACATTAGAGTCTAAATTTGACTGCAAAAAAAAAATTATTGACATCTCCTTTTCAATTTTTTTTTCTTTTTCTTTTTCTATTTCAGTGGTATTTTAGCATTAGCTAAGTACAAAGAAATGGTGAAAATATATAGGAACGTAAATATATCCGAAACGACTATAAATTTTTTTTTTGTGAACAAACTATGAAATATTAAAAAGTAAAAAATTTGAAGCTAAAATTTTTCACTGATCCCTACCTCGCCATAATACATATTCTATTGTTTAATGAGTGCATGCATGCTGTGATTTCCTCCTCCAAAACTTGGAGAATTGAGCACAACTCATTATGAGATACAAGAACACAAAAATAAGAGCGGTGAGAAATATGAAGCAATGGATAAAAAAAAAAGAGAACTACGAAACACAACCTTAATACACCCTTCAAAAACAAGAAACAATAAACCATGGCGATTCTAGAGGATGTCAATCCCTTTTGAACATCTCGGCGCCAACCACTGATTGTAATTGTTCTTGAAAAAATACAACATAACCAATAAAATGAACGATGAAAGGGAAGAAGCTTACCTACTAGTCTTCAAGAATCCTTTGGTGTGGTCGGTGATGGGGGCAATTCTGAAGATAGATGCAGCGAGAAACAAGAAGTTATTTTCTTGAAGGAGTCCTTTTGGTTTAGATTTGGGTCCGAGGTTGGAGAGGTTTTTTAGACTATTTAGAGTCAAATTTAAATTTGAGTTTAAATTAGCGAAAGGCTGGAGATGTTCTAATAGTGAAGCAAAAACATCAGCCCAATGAACATAGTACCAATCACGATCAAAACAATGGAGTAATATTATTGAGATTTAAAAAATTAATATAACGATGTGGTAATGGTCCAATAATGTTGGTTTAACTATAACTCTTGAATTTTTTCATTAAAATCATATCTCTAGACACATCATTAATTCAATAAATTAGTTAATGGATTCTTAAAATTGAGAGCCCAGATATCAAGATAGTCAAGTTTTATATCATTTTTAATCTTTTTCATTGGCAAGGACTGTCAGGGCCATTTGAAATTAACTTAGTTCTTTCAACCAAATAACAGTGGCGATAACAAATATTAAAAATGATAAATAACATTTAAATTCATAAATTACACATTGTTAAGTGATGACTACAGAAAATCCCTACAATTAAGGGATTTGATATTCTCCAGAATTCTCAAGAATACAGCCACTATAATGTAGCAATAAGTTTCCTACAATCTTGTTTTATTATATAGATTCTTTCATTGTATATTGGTTTCCAGAATGATCTATTTATTATTATTATTATTATTATATATATATATATATATATTCTATGTACATATCAATTGATAAATATAGAATAGAGAATCCTTTTATTCTTTCATGGTATCAAAGCTCTATTCTGCTTCCACCACCTCATGTAGTTCATCAATTTCATTAGGCTACCTCTAGTTTCTGTTGGACATCTCCATCTGTGCACTGTTGCACCAAGCAGCCACTAGGGAGTCTTTTGCCACCTAACAATCAACATTTCAAGCAATCAAGAAGATTGAAACTACAATCAATCACTATAGAATCCCTACTCCCTTATAAACTAGAACTATGACTTCTAGTGACACATCATCAACAACATCACCTTTGCTTTTATTTAATTCATCCCCTGTGTGCCTTTCCTTGGGAAGTATAATTAATTATATTTCCATTAAACTGGATGAAACCAACTACCTCTTGTGGCACAGTCAATTCATCCCCATTTTCGTGGCTAATGATCTCTATGGTTATGTGGATGGAACCATTATTCCTCTACCAACTATCCCTGAATCTATAGAAGGAATTAAAGTTTCTAATCCAGAATTTATATCATGGCGTAAGATGGATCAGTTTGTTCTAAGTTGCATCAATACAACCCTCACTCAAGGCATTCTAGCCCAAGTCGTTGGGCTCTCTACTACATTCCAGGTTTGGAATAGCCTTCATTCCATGTTTCAAGAATAAAGTCAAACATGTTTTGATCTACTCCAAAATGAGATTCAATCACTCAATAAAGGTACAGGATTAATTTTAGATTACCTAAATCGGATCAAGCATCTAGCGGACTCGTTGGCTGCTATAGACCATTCAATTCTTGATAAGGATCTTGTAAGTCATACTCTCAAAGGCCTAGGCAAGGAATATGACTCGTTCATGGTGATGATGGAAAACTGGCAACCACCACCAACCTTTGCTGAACTCAGGTCACGATTATTCAATCATGAACACCACTTGAAATGCTCATCTTGCTCTATGCAAACTACTCCATCCATGGGTGATACATCTCTTGTTACTACTTATGCAACACATCGACATCAAAATTCCAGAGGTCATGGACGTGGTGAATATCGAGGGCGTTGTGAATCTTCAGCTGGTCATGGACAAGGATATGTTTAGTTTTCTAATTCTCAATTTCATAACCATGTCGTGGTCAAAATTTTTAGGGCAATCGATATATGGGCAAATGTCAAATTTGTCGTGAACAAGAGCATAGTGCTTTTAAATGTCATTTTTGATTTGATCAAGCTTATACTTCAAGACAAGTGCAACACTCATTCGCTGCCATGAACGTCAACAATTCAAGCCCTTCTTCAGCTGCGTAGTCCCAATATGGTCCACTTAGTTTGATCCATTCTGGTACCCAGACACGGGTGCAACTAGCCATGTGACTAGAGACATATCTTTTCTCTAACAACCAATGGACTATTCTAACTCAGATTCAGTCATGGTTGGAAATGGTGTAGGCCTTCCCATTTCTCATACTGGTAACATCTATTTTCACAACTTTGCTTCTAAGTTTCAACTTCAAGATGTGCTATGTGTTCCTATTATTAGGAAGAATTTACTATATGTGGCAAAATTTACAAAGGAGAATAATTGTTCATTTCATTTCTTTTTGTGGTATTATTGTATTAAGGATCTAGCAACTGGGAAAGTTCTTCTTACAGGGCTAGTCAAGGATAATCTTTACCCCCTCCATCTTTCAACTCGAAGTCTCCACAATAAGGATAGTCTTTCTTTCAAGGAATCGACATTCATCAGTGCTCGAGCTACTTCTGAAGTATGACATAATTGCTTAGGACACCTAGCCTTGCAGACTATTGTTTCTCTTTCTTCAAATAAATGCTTAGACATTTTTGGTGTTTTACATAAAAACTTTGTTTGTTCAGCTTGTCAATTGGGAAAGAGTAAGAAATTTTCTTTTGATTTCTCAATGCACCACTCTCCGCATCCTTTATTTCCTATTCATTGTGATATTTAGGGGTCCAGCACCAATTACATTTGTTTCAAGCTATCATTACCATATTATCTTTATTGATGATTTTAGTCGATATGTTTGGCTTTACCCTATGAAAGCTAAAAGTGAGAGTGTAAATTGTTTCATTCATTTTAAGACGATAATGTAGAATTTACTCTCTATCCAGATCAAATATTTTCAGAGTGATGATGCTTTAGAATTAACAATGGGGACGTTTAAAACTATACTTGATGATCTTGGTATTATTCCTCGGATTTCATGTCCTCACACTCAACAACAAAATTGTGTTTCTGAGCATAAGCATCGACATACAACTTAAATGGGTTTATCTTTGTTATATCATTGCTCTATGCCTAAAAAATTTTGGTTAGAAGGTTGCAACACCGCAGTCTTTCTTATTAACTGCTTACCAACACTGTTGTTGAATTTGCAATCTCCGCATGAAGTTCTATTTCATACAACACTAGACTACTACATTCTTCACACATTTGGATGTGCTTGTTATCCATACTTGAGACCTTACAAGAAAGATAAGCTAAGCCCTAAGTCAATTCATTGTGCATTTTTGGGATATAGTGGTCATCACAAAGGCTATAACTGATTAACCATAAAAAATATTATTTTATTATATTTAATTATTAATTGATTACATATTATTTATGATTAAATGTGTTAAATTCTTTAATTTTTTAGTTTGATACTTTTTCTAGTTGTTTGGTTTATTTTGCAGGTAAATTGGTTGATTTAAAGTAATAATGGATAATGCAAGTAAAGTAATCATTAGAGGAAGAATCATTATTGATAAAGAATGAAGAGTCAAAATTGAAATAAGAAGATTTGAAGATAAAACAAAAATTTAATCCTTTCAAGAGTCCAACTTAGAAGAAAACTCATTTAAAGTTTGATTGGGAAAATATTTTAGAAGATAAGGATTTGACACGTTATTAGTATTTTGGTCATAAATTTTGTTTCAGATATCAGATTGGTATGATTTTTGAGAAGTTGGAAAGAAGACTTCAAGGGATACAAAAGTGCGTTTCACAATTATTTCGTGATTCGACCTCTAAATATGTGAAATTCAAGATCAAAGTATGGACAAATTTTATACCCGCGACCCCCTAGATTTTATGCACGAGATTTAACTTTAAATGACTTCTTTTTGAAAAAGAATTCCTCTCAAGCTAACCTTATATCTTCTACCTATACCTACAATTTATTTTACTATAAATAAAGGCTCTCATCTATTAAGAGGGGAGGATTTAGATGATTATTATTTTTTTCATCTTTTCTTTTCTAGTTTTTGTTCTGAGTTCTATACCTTGCGAAAAGCTCAACTAAAATTAAGGGAGATACTTTCAATGAAGTACGATAGTTATTATTGATTCAATATTTTTTTAAAGTATGATTTGTTCTTTTAATTTAATTCTTGTCTTCTAGTAAAGTTTTGCTCTTTATAAGTTCTTGATTTAATTTTTGTGTCACGTACATCAAATACTTGAGATTCCCCGTGACTTAAATAACTAGTTATTTCATACTTGAATTAATTAATTAGAGTTTTTATAACATAGTTGATTAATTATTTGCAATAAAATAAGATTTACCTGTTAGAAAGTTTGGTTTATCATAGACTTCGGACACGGTGGATGCTTGTGATATACAAGTAAATTTTTATATTTGTTCAGATAATTCATTAATTATAACTTTTGATGTTTTCATATTATCACTGCTAAATATTTCGATTGGGATCACTCCTCAGTTGATTTTCAATTGAGTTTGAAGACTAGATCATTAATAATTACTGTGTGTATTTGAAAGGGTATCCCCGATGCTTTAGTATTTTCAATTATTGTTTTAAAATTAAATTTATTGTTTTCTAATTTCAAAATATCTACAATAATTTTTTCAAAATTTTTTTTGTGTTCTAAGTTTTTCTCAATTCCCTATAGTTCAATCTCGAACTTCTGAGTATTATATTATTTCGCGACAACCTACACTTGGGTGATCAATTCTAAAGTTTTAGCAATCGTTGCTTGGATATAATTACAGGACGAGTTTATATTTCTCGTCATGTTGTCTTTGATGAATCTAGTTTCCCTTTAGATATAGGCCCTGCTCTGCCCACCTTAGAGTCTAAAAAATGAATGGGTTTCATTGCCAATGCCATCTCCATTGAATCTATCTACCTCTAACAGAACATCTTCAATCCAACCTGTTCCACTTGTTTCCTCTCACCCGATGGTCACACGACTTGTAACACCCCGCATTTTATTTTATATATGCATATAGATATATAGTAAATAATTTTTCTAAAAATGAAGATATGTGTAGTGATGTATGTTTGAATTTGGTAGATTAAAAAAGTAGAGATTTAAAATATTAGTGGAAATAATAATTGAAATTTAGTTTTAATAAGTGAAAATATGAAATTTTAGGTCCTAGAACTTTTATTAAATAGGTTTGGTATAAAAATATGAGTTGGAGAGGTTTGGGATGGATTTGGTTGGCTTAGGAATGGATTGGAAATGGAAAAGGGATGAAACAGTGAACAGTGCACTGGCTGTAACTTCAAGTCCAATTTAGACCTTGATGAAATCAATAACTCTCAAAACTCAAAACATGCAAGTTATAGAGCTATTTCGTAGCATTCCATAGCATCTTGAATCATCTCAATCGGAACTAGGAGGAAGGAGTTATGCCCATATTACGAAGTAGTGTCTAAACTATC
>CM042196.1:20799866-20822970 GCA_023539305.1 Ilex asprella
AGACGACTAGTATATGTATATAATATATATATACAGATCTATATATATGTGTATATATATACATAAATCTATGTATATATGGTATAGAGAAGAAAAAGGGGGAAACAAGTAAGAGAGACGATGTAAGTTTCATCTTTGTCTTCGATTTCGTCTTCGTCGTCTGTTTCGGCTTCTTGTTTTTCTTCTTCATTGTTGGTTTCATAAGAGAGGAACGAGTGAGAGAGAGGAATGAGGGAGACAAATGAGGGAAAGAGATTAAAAAAAAGAGGAAAAGAGCTTTTTATAAGTTGGCACAAAAAAAAAGCCTCATTTTGTTGTCAATGAGATTCGAATGTTGGATCTCATTAATTTTTAACAAGAGATGCGCGTGTTTTTAGTATTGGATGTTTTCAAAAAAATCTTTTTTATGTTTATAGATTTGGACCTTGTTTTCAAAACAACATGGCTTAAAAAAAAAATAAAACACTTCCCAAACATGTTATTGTTTTTTTTTACAAAAAATGAAAAAGAAAAAAAAAAAAAACACAAACATAAGGTTACCAAACGACACCTTAGAGACAAAAAATCATAGATTTCAATAAAGAACTACAAAATAAGATAACTATAAATTACAATTATAAGTACAGATCAGATAAAAAAATCAGAATAATATATACATTGATATTAATTATTATTCAAAATTAAGAAAATTAGGTACACAGAGGGTCATGACTCTTCCACTATGTATTAACTATTATTTATGACATAGTAATATACCTTTTCACCTGTCCTTATCCTCCACTAAATGATTGTTTGTCATTACAGAAACTGAGTGGACATCAATATCATTTATGTCTCTTAATATTTTTTTTGATTAATTTTGTTTTAGAACAAGTTCTCTCTCTCAAAAAACGGAACTAAAATCCTCCGATCGGCATACAAACCAGTTGGAAAACCTTTTAGCTTTTCTCTCACCATCCAGTCTGGAAACTTTTTATCTTTTCTCTCTTCCTCTCTCGCAAACACCACTCTGAAACTAGATAAACCACATATACACAATATTAACCTTTGTATACGAAAATTATTCACGTGCAACGCACGTGGTGCATTGCTAGTTCATTTAAATGGATAGATCTCTGTCCCCCCTAGAATGTAATTTTGAACTTAATAAAGGTACACTAAAAAATAATAGGTACGCAATAAAAAAATATAAAAAATAACATGTACATAATAATCGTCAGGCAGGTACATTAAAACACAGATCGTCAGCCAAATACACAAAAACACAGATTATCAAACAAATACACTAAAATACAGATCTCTAATGTACCTTCTTATCAATAAAATACATATCATCAGACATGTACACTAAAACACATATCGTTAATGTACCCTATTCTCCATAAACACAAATGGTCAGACGAGCACACTAAAAATACAGATGGTCAGACAAGTACACTAAAACACAGAATGTTAATGTACATATCGTCATTCAAAACTGATATACAACAAAACAAAAACCTCAATAACAAATGGAAAAAAAAACTAAATATATTTTAGGCTGAAAATATGTGATGAGTGCAAAATGGGTAATGAAATCAGTAACTAATCAATTCTTTAACATTCGTGTCAACACAGGGATTGTATGCAATTTTTTTAAAAAACGAGAGGACTTTTTTTTTATACTAAAAATTCGTTAGGATTAAAATTAATTTACACACCAAATGAGGGACTCTAGCGTAATTAACTAAAAATTTTAAGTTTCTTATTTTGTACTCTTAAAGATTAAAATTTTCATATTGCATCTTTAATATATCAAAAGTAGTACAATGTGACCTTCGTGTTAGCTTTTCGTCAGTATCAATGGATTGACTTTCGATAGAAAAAATAACGGAAGTTAACAAAAGGGTTACATTGCAACACTTTTGATATATAAAGTGTACAATGGGAAGAATTTAATCTTTGAGAGTACAAAGTGGGACACTTAAAATCTTTTAGGGTGCAAAGTGCGAAAAATTCTTTTAAATTTGACACTTTTTTATTTTTATTTCTGAATTTTTTTCAATATTAATTGTGTCAAATTCGTCATTTTTGTATAAAGTTAACCCACTATCATTCAAACAATAACAATAATAATAATAATAATTAGATAAAAGTGCATTGGACAACCGAGTGGAAAGGGCATGTAGACATGCTTGTGAGAACCCGATTTCTCAAAAGCCAACCCTTTTGCATTACTGAAGGATTTTACGTGTCGATCGTTGGAGAAAATCTTTTGGGCACCCAACAATTACCCAATAAGATCAAGAATGTTATTAGCTAATTGCATGCAATCGGTAATTTTGTTGCATCCATGAGTCCAATAATGTGTATGGACGATTCCCATTTTCAAAAACAAAACCCAAAAAAAGAAAAAAAATTCAAAGATGCACAATAAATATACAAACTGCCATATTGCATAGAACTTGAGTTTCTACACAAACTTTGGGTACAAAAAGAGCCGATAGAGAAAGTAGATATATATCTGATATTCTAACTGCTTCTCAAGGTTCAAAAACTCTCTCCTTCTACGAAATGTTAAGGATGGAGGGTCTGGACCATGTGTATATATATATGTATATAAATGTGCTTATATAGGAACTGCAGTGTGATAAGACATCTATGTTACAAGTCTCCAGCCATAAAAAGGCAGCATTATTAGCAACTTTCCCCACCATTCACATGTTGTCTCACTCTGACTTGGGCTTCAGAGACTTCCCTTTGGAGGATGTTGATAACACTCTTGTGAATCTTCCCACAAATTTCAGAGCCTCATCAATCAAAATCACTGGGAAGGCAAAGGCCAAAACCAGGATCCATTCGTTGAGGCCGAGGGGGACTATGCCAAACATATGAGCAAGGAATGGCACATAAAGAATCAGAAAGTGCAAGCTGAATGAGATGAACATGGCCAAAAGGAGCCATGGATTCACCCATGGGGGCATCACCAAAAGGCTAGTGTCTTCAGAAAGGGCATTGAGAGAGTTGAACATTTCAATGGCAACCAACACGGAGAGGGAGAGTGTCGTGGCTTTCACTTTGCCACGCTTGAAGTAATCACAAGGGTTGTTATCGAACGAGAAGACCTGTGTCCCGGCTGTGAAAGGTGAAACAGTGAAGTTTTCCCAGGATGAACAGTGTCCCCAATCAGCTAGCTGGGAGTATGTCACTAGAGAGTGGCCATCCCCACTGAGGTCAAGGCCCAAGAATGAATCATGTGTGTACCAGATGATAAAAACACTAACGGTTGCTATTCCAACATATAGCCCAATGACCTGAAAAGCTCCGTTACATAACAAAATTAATGAACTTAATGAGAAACATGAAAGATGAAGAAAATGATGTAGTTCTTATCGGAAAAATTATACTAGTATAGATTCTGCAGAACTCTCGCACACGATCAAAATCAGTTTCCAGTGAGAGAATGATGTAACACAATACCAGATAGCGGAATAGAGTCCAAGTGTTGATGAGTGAATCATCACTTCGTCGAGGGCGTTTCTTCATTATGCCCTCATCTGGCGGATTGAATCCCAAAGCTGTGGCTGGGGGTCCATCAGTGACAAGGTTGACCCACAGGAGCTGAACAGGAATGAGGCCTTCAGGAACTCCTACAGCGGCTGTCAAAAATATAGAGGCCACTTCACCAATGTTTGAGGAGATCATGTACCTGTAACAGGGCATAGCCATGGTATTATTTGTGCATGAGGCTGGACTAAGGAACACCCTACTTTCAACATTTAAGAAGCTGTAAATGGTTTGGCTTCATTCAAGTTTAACAATCCAATGCCCTTACAATTTTCATATAAGTGCAGTTATTGTCATTTCTTGATCCTTATTTCAAAACAACCAGCTAATCATACCAAGATTCAATTCTTAATGTATCATTTAACTTTTCCTTCAGCAAAATTGGCAGAAAGTTATGGAGGGGGCAAAACCTGATAAAAGCCTTCATGTTGTTGTAAATAGATCGTCCTTCACCAATAGCAGCAACAATTGTGCTAAAATCATCATCGGCCAACACCATATCAGAAGCTTCCTTAGCTACCTGGAAAGTAAAAGTTATGTTGAGAGAATATTCAACATCAAGATACACAACAACGATATTCAAGATATAGAATTGGTAACAGACAAACCAAAAACCACGAACATGACTATTAAGCTAAAGGCATAAATTGATGTTCAGTGTTCTTGTCATTTCATACAATTTCACCACAATCTTTCACCAATGTTGTTTCTTATTGTCTACCGGAAAATAACCAAAATCTTTGTAGAGAGCAAGAAAAAACAGACCTCTGTGCCAGCAATGCCCATAGCAATACCAATGTCAGCTAGTTTCAATGCAGGTGCATCGTTTACTCCATCACCAGTCATGGCAACCACCTCTCCATCTTCTTTAAGCAACCTCACTATCTCTTGTTTATGCGTCGGTTCAGCTCTAGAAAATAAAAGCCCACCACTTTGTCTAAAATGGGATTTTTGATCATGAAGTTCCATAAACTCTCTTCCTGTTAAGCTTTTCGAGCTAATGTTTTCTTCAGGTCCAAATACACCAATTTCGCGACATATAGCTTCTGCTGTATTCTTGTTGTCTCCTGTAATAACCATAACACGGATACCTGCTGCTTTGCAGTCCCTGATTGCTTGGTAAACTTCTTCACGAGGAGGATCCTATGAAAGATTAGTTGATAGAAAGTCATTGTTACATAATCAAAAATCTTCTGGAGAGAATAAAATGGCAGAAAAATACAAGGTGTTGGACCTATAATACTAACCCTCAGCCCAACCAAGCCAACAAAGATAAGTTCAGTCTCAATGGATGAATAATTGGATGGTTCAAGTAGAAGCTTATGAGCTGGATGATCTTCATTGCCATCATAAGTTTCAAATTCAGGGAGCTCATCTTTGTATGCAAATCCCAAACAGCGCAAGGCACCCGTGGACATCTCCTTGAGGGCTTCCAAGATAAGGTTCTTCGAATTTTGATCCAATTTCACAACAGAACCATCAAGCAACTGCATGGAGGAGCTTCTCTCCAATAGATTTTCTACTGCACCCTGCCACCATGTGAGCATTTTACATAAGCAGTCTTTCTTAAATTCTGCCCCATAAGCCCAGTTGAGAGCATGTAGTTGCTCAGAAGGATCTAGGAATTGGACACCCCAGACAATGACCGACAGACATGTTGCTTCTCATTGAAACACGGAATTCAGTGTGTTGGATGGGTTTAAGGTTTAGAGATGGCAATGAACAAGGTCAACGCTTTTTATGCCATAATTGATGAAATATTGATTCATATTAGTTTTGAGAAAAATAGTGACATTAAAGTAGAAAAGCAAGTACTGCCTGATTGCTCCATATAGGGAATTTTCCATCAAAAAATAAGTACCTGGCACCCTCAAATATGCACACCTTTAGAAAAATCTAATACAAAGATATTTTCTTTGATCATACTATGTACAAGACTATATAAAACCTTGTACTACATAGCTTTTTATGTCTCAAATTATTGCTGCATAAACTTTCTATGGAATGTTGACTAGCCCCCCAAAGACAAACAAGAAAACAAAAAAAATATCATTTTCAATCAAGTCATTCAGACCCTAGCCAACATTTCAAACTACAAGACTCAGATCCCTCCTTCACCAGCCCCAACCACACCCTGAAAGGAAAAGGCGAAAACTACTTGAGCCCCTCCGTAGTATGAATTAGGACCAAGGACATACATGTCTCAGAGCAACTTAAAGAATTAGTTAAGTTGTTAATCTGTATATAAAATACATATCCACACAACTTGAGAGGTATCACAGAGTATTATAGACAGATTACCTTCACCAGCAAAGACCTCTTTCCTAATTGAGAGTTGACAATAACTCCCATTGACTTCCTATCACGATCAAACTCAAGAGTTGCAATTCGACAATCAGTTTTACTCCATTGTTTGCAGCATCCTTAAACCACATAACAAAATAGAATCAAAGCATGTACAATTTTACTTTCTTATAGTTGGAAAGATTTATGTAAATGAAATAAAAAAATATGATGAATTATGTTTAACATACTTAATACATCACCGGGACTCAAACATATTTGATCATCAGATTCTCCTGGCAGGCCCATTTTTTCAACCAGAACCTGAAATATGGATACAAAGTCAGAGGTTTAGCAATTAATTTGCCTAGCTTCTGCGGCAAAAATCCTAGTAATATCAACTAATATGAAACAAGGAAGAGGGAGTCGTTTTTCATGTTTACTGTCGAAGATAATGAAATCGTTTAGAAGCAATGCTAATAATGATGGGTTTATCTGTAATCGGTCGAATCAAATGGTTGAAATTTCTACAATATCAGGATGTTCAGCAACAATCAAACATCTTATGTCTGATTGTGATCATTCATATTCTGTTTATTACCTCATTGATGTAATCAACATCTTGTAATCCAAAATCAGATACAGCAAATTAATAACTAGGAAAGAAAATGAAGGAAATGTATATCAAAGCATTGAATTCTCACCTTAAGAGCGGCTTCAGTTGGCATTCCACTGGCCACATACTTGTGTTCTGACTGAGCAACACCAGCATCATTACACACAGCAGCTATTTTCGCAATCATTTGAAGATTAGCATCCATATCACCAACTGGCCATTCTTGAATTTTCCCATCAGTTGGATTATAAGTAGTCCCCTCCACCTTAAAACTCCGAACCTCATCAGCTGTAGCACCCATGGCTACAAGCTTTGCCACTGCCATTTGATTAGTGGTCAAAGTACCCGTCTTATCAGAACAAATGACAGTAGTACAGCCCAGAGTCTCTACACTAGGCAATTTCCTCACAAGGGCATTCTTCTGTGCCATCTTTCTGGTGCCAAGTGCCAAACAGGTAGTGATCACTGCAGGCAAACCTTCTGGAATTGCAGCCACAGCCAGTGCAACTGCAATCTCAAAGTAATATGTACACTTCTCGAATGAGAACTTGAAATTACTAGGCCACCCATTTACATACTCCCAAGAAAAGAAGTATTTAATATTGATAATCCAGACCAAAGCACAAATCAAACCAATTATCTTGGTCAATAGGTCTCCAAACTCATTCAATTTCTTCTTCAATGGTGTATCTTCCTCACACAAAGCAGCCACATGGATTTGGGTGTGGACTTTCCCAATCTCCGTCGCCATTCCCGTTTGTGTCACCATGCAAATGCAGCTTCCATTGACCACCGTCGTGCTGGCAAACACCATACACCTTTTGCCCTGAATATCAGCATCTTCAGCCACCGCCTTGTTTGATTTATTCACAGCCTCACTCTCCCCTGTCAATGAACCCTGCTCCACCCTTAAAGTAGAGCTTATCAATTGCAAAACCCTCATATCTGCAGGCACTTTATCACCAACTTTGAGCTCAACAATGTCACCAGGGACAAGCTCTTTCGCGGGTAAGCTGTGAATTCTCTTGTTATCTCGAATAACATTCGCGTGATCCGATTGAATCTCCTTCAGAGCGTCTAACGCCTTTTCGGCATTGTTCTCTTGCCAGACTCCAACAATTGCATTCACAATCAAGATCAGAAAAATCACCATTGGCTCCACGAACTTGGTGAATTCGTCACCTCCCTCTTCGCCATCGTACCAAGCAAGCACGAAAGATATAATAGCAGCCACGAGGAGGATTTGAACAACAGTGTCTTTGAATTGATCGAGAATCAAATTCCAGAAAGGTGGTCCTTCATGAGTGTCCAAATCATTGTCACCATAAATTTGGCGCTTTTTGATGACATCCCAGTGGCTCAATCCAGAAATTTTGTTGGTTTCATAGTGTTTTTCGCATTCTTGAACATCTTTAGCCCAAGCAGGAAAGATGATTTCATTGATGGGAGCTCTTGGGCTTGGAAGATCTCTCTTGGCATAGTCTTGGCCACCTTTTCCCATATGAAAGAAGATGATGAAAACCCAAAAGAAACAGAGAGAATTGGAAGCTTCTATAAAAGAAATTACATTCACATAACAGTGAGATTCAGAAGATGAAGTTGAAAAGCTCAAAGTCGAGCTTTCATGAAAGAAACACAGGATAACATGAAACAAAACTGAACAGTGGAAAAGTGTTTTGGTTTTTTAATATGGGTTTTGGAATGAAGCCAGCTTCGAAGTCTTTGAGATTAAGTACGAGGGAGGAAAAGGTTGAAACAAAACAGAGGAAAGTTTCAATCAATCGATGGGACTAGAGTTTGTGGGTTCATGAGAAATTACTCAGTCACGATCCCATATTTATACAAATATACGCTATCTCCCCGCATCCCAAATCTTCATGTGATCATTCACTCTTTCGTTTTTGAAAACTATTTTCGGAAACTTCCAGGATCCATCCCGTTAGGAGAAACTTAGAGAGTTGGTAAAGGGTGTGACGTTATGAAGCATTAAGTGCCAGTATTTGGGTTTTCTTTGCATTTTTTTATGGACAAGTACCCTTTCTGGGTGGGGTGTCATTGGCTAGAACATCATCTTCATCAGTTTTCACCTGGTGCAGAAATTCCATGGCTGAATGATCACCCTCGGAAAGGTGTACTTTTTGTTACTTTTGTTATATGGTTACCTCACTGCAAAACCCAATACGCCGTTGTTTTTGATGTATAAGATACGAGCATAGGCTTATATTAGCAAAGGGATAGCACCACCGCCTTGGCAAATAAAAATTTAAAAATTACCGTGCCAAAACTTATTATGTTATTAAATTATATTTTTTAAAAGTAGAGTTACAAATTGGTCTAGTAGCTTACCATAATCCTGAAATATTGTGATCCACCATGCATTATTATTATTTTTTTGTTCAATTGTTAGGATTGTTCGGACTAATTTATGCACATTTCTACTTATCGCCTCCTTAGTCCAATCAAAAACAGATCACAAGTCAAGACTAGGGTTTTATGAGAGCACTCATGACCAGGAAAAATTTTTTTTCATTAAAATTCTGAATTTTACATATGTCACGCATCTAGCACTGTATTGAGTAGAATTAAAGGGAAGGAGTAATGAAGTAGATCCAAATTCGTAGCAAAGATTCAAATTCAGGAAATCTAAATTTATTGCTCGCCCGTATTTTCATTTGAGATATCCAAAGGGTTAACCATGAATCTTCTCTTTTATGAATTGTAAATTAAACTTTAAGAATAGTAATTTAATTTTTAAAAATTATAATTTTTATATCGATCACAATATTTTATAATTAATCATGATTTTTAAAATTATGACGTATACCCTCAAAAAAATATAACTCGACCTTAAAATATTGTAACTTTATAACATGGTTGTTTCTAATTTTCAGATCCTTATTTATTTGCTGTGAGACCTGCTTGTTACTGCTTATTGGTCTTGGTATTGTTCTCTACTTTTTCTTAAATTTCTATTTGGCATGCTCAATTGAAATTCAGTAAAATAGATTTTGTTAAAAGGAATAAATTATGTTTTCAATCTTGTATTTTCCAACGACTTAAAAAAAAAAAAAAAGAAGTTATATACTACACAATGCAAAACTACTAAAGAATGCAATGGTATTTTACTCCCTTATAAATTTTAATATATTTATAATTTGGTCTGTCATTTAACCGTTTTATAGTTCAAATTCAAATTCGTTCATTGAAATATGAATTAAAATGCTAATCTATTTGATGATATCAAAAATAATTCCAAAAATCAACTTGGACCCCTAGATCAAGTCATGAGGTCAGCCTAGGCGATAGAGCTCGGAGGACCAGAGCTCAGCTCCATCCAAGCTGAATAATATCGGGAATAATGCAATGATAGCTGAATAGACAATGTGCGTCCCCAAAATAAAAGGAATGAGAAGTGAAAGCTATAATCAAGGCTTAAAACTCTCAACCAACCAAGATCTTTTTTCGAAAATCGAGGAGAATCTCACGGGTGAAGGGCAATGATCTCGTTGGGTATTCCCTAGAGATAGGAATTGTACTATAAAAATTGGATTGTGCCTCCATCGAGGGGCAGAGAACCCTACTTGTATCGAAATCATCTTATAAAACATTCTTGAGAGGAATATAGATCATGAGAGCAAGAGCCTTCATTAAAGAGTAGACTAGCCGAGCTCTGCAGCCGGTGAACTACTATATTTTCGTTGTGTCACATACATCACATCTCAGATAACTAACATATTCACGGATAATTTTCATGAGCCTTATAGTTCAGTTCCGTACGAAATAGCACCATCCATGACTTCTGCTCGCCTACGAAAAATCACACCATCAGTTTGGCGCAGTCTGTGGTAATGACTATTCTCATTTTACAAATACGCTGATCTTTCAGTGATTGATGGTCTCAACCCACAATATGAGTCGAAGTCAAACCAATCCACAGTGCATGCAAGATCAACAGGAGGCCACCAACGGCAGGCTGGCCGAGAATAATCCAGAAACCAATCCCTTCTCAGGAGATCCCCTAACAAATAACGAGTTGAACGCCCTCTGTCTTTTCAATCACCGCCTGCTACAACAAAATGAAGAGTTACTGAAACTCTTGAAATGCCTACAGGAGGCACGACCAGCCCAAGAAGGCCCGATTAATCTTCCTCGTAGGGAACGGTGCCACCTCGACCCCCTCAGAGAGGTCAACGAATGAGGAGAAAATAGCCAGACCAAGGGGAGAGATCCACAACTGCCACCCAACAATGAAGAGGTACAGAGTTAGAACGACGGAGGAGGGAAGAGTGATTTCATCCCCTACCAGTAGGAAAGAAGAGAACAGTATTGTGAACAATGCTTCGAAGATATCAAGCAAGAACTCAGCCACACGAAGGAGGCTGCTAGGAGCAAGGCTCCTATCACAATGGATGTCCTGGTGCAGCAGACAGAGTCACCATTCACCACGGGGGTGCTATATTTTTTTCTCCCTCCAAAATTCAGGTTGCCTCAGATTGAGGCCTTTGATGGGACCAAAGACCCCATGGACCACCTCAACACCTATAAAAATCAAATAGAGCTACATGAGTATCAGGATCCCGTGCGATGCAGAGCCTTTGTTATCACTCTTAAAGGATCAACCCTAACATAGTTCAACAGACTTCCCCCGACTTCGATCTGTTCTTTCAAAGAGCTCTCGATCTCTTTCGTATCCTACTTCATAGGAGCTCGGATATACAGAAAGCCGAGTTACCATCTTCTAAATGTAAAGCAGGGAGCGGACGAAAACCTTGGATTATATGTCCAGAGGTTCAACTCAGAATCTTTAAAGGTGGATGTCCAAGATGAAAAATTTGTCATTACCGCCTTTATTGCAGGGCTTGGGGTATTGTCGAAAGATCTGATATTTTTCATATAAAAAAATCCTCAGGCGAGTATAGCTGAGGTGTTGGCTAAAACAGAGAAATATATAAATAGTGAAGAAGCACTCCCCTCAAAGATGAAAAATTCTTCATCACGAAAGGAAAGGGGGAAGGAAGAAAAGAAGAGGAAAAAGAGTCCTAAGAAAGAAAAAGAGCGAGATAGATCCCCAAGGAGAGATAGAAACCGTCCCCCAAAAAGGAGAGGCAACATGAGAGATCGTTTGGGGCCCCCACAACCAGAGCTGCAACCGAAGTACCCACCTCGACAGCTCACCCCCCTTATCGCCTCTATATCACAAGTCTTGCATGAGGTGCAGAATGAAAAGTTCCTGAGATGGCCAGCTCGGATGAAGGCAGATCTGGCGAAGAGAGATCCCACCAAGTACTGTGACTACCATAGAGATCATGACCATCACACGGATGATTACATTCAGCTTAAGAAGAAAATTGAGTTTCTAATCCAGCGAGGGCAATTACGTCGCTTTGTGGCCCAAGACTATACAAATCGAGCTCTTCCACCTCCACCACCTCAGCCAGAGGCCCTTGTGCAACACCAACAACCCATGGGGGAGATCAAAGTGATATTAGGAGAATTTATAGGAGGAGGAGAATCCAACGCGGCCAGAAAGGCTCATTTGCACATAATTCAAGGCGATGAGATGCTAGAGATGTGCACCGCAACCAAAGCACCACGGCTAGACACAACCATAACCTTTCAGACTCAAATTTGGAGGGTTGCTACCATCCCCACGATGATCCATTGGTAGTAAGAGCTGTCATGGCCAACAGGACAGTGCATCGGGTCTTGGTAGACAACGGAAGCTCGACAAACATCATCTTTGTGTCTGTTTTCGACAAAATGGACATAGAAAGAGAAAAGCTAGAGCTAGTGAGTACCCATCAATTGGGATTTTCAGGAGAAAGGGTGTTGTCCCTAGGATCAATTCAGCTCATACTCACCATAAGAGACCCTCCCTGCCAGGCCACCACAACTGTAAAGTTCCTAGTGGTTGACGCACCCTCGACGTACAATATGCTGTTAGGGAGACCTTCCTTAAATGGAATGAAAGCCATCCCTTCGGCATATCACCTTGTCGTGAAGTTTCCGACAGAAAGTGGAATTGGAATGGTCAGGAAAGACCGACGTGTAGCTAGAAAATGTTACATGACCTCTATGAAGCAGAAAGAGGTGGAGAGCATTCAAATGGACGAGCTCGACATGAGGGATGAGCTGAAAACTAGACCAACGCCTTCGAAAGAGTTGGAGCCTGTTCAGCTCGATGAGGAACCAGAACACCTTGTCTACATTGGGTCCAAGCTAAGCAAGATGATTAAAGACCTTCTTATCTAATTCCTGAAAGAAAACGCTGAAGTATTCGCTTGGAAGTAAGAAGACATGAAGGGCATTGATCCCTCAGTTATCACTCACAAGTTAAGCATAAACCCTGCCCGCAAGTCCGTCAAGCAAAAACGAAGGAGCTTCGTCCCGGAACGCCAAAAAGCCATCAATCAAGAGGTCGGCAAGCTTCTCCAAGCCAAGGCCATCAGGGAAGTAGATTACCCTATCTGGTTGGCCAATGTTGTTCTTGTTAAGAAAATCAATGGCAAATGATAGGTATGCATAGACTTCACTGATCTTAATCGAGCCTGCCCCAAGGATAGCTTTCCTTTGCCTCGGATTGACTTGATAGTAGACGCCACTGCTGGGCATGAGCTCATCAGCTTCATGGACGCTTTCTCAGGGTATAACCAAATCAGAATGGACCTTAGTGACCAAGAGAAGACCTCATTCATAACAGAACAAGGGACTTATTGCTACCAGGTCATGCCTTTTGGCTTAAAGAATGCAGGAGCTACCTATCAGCGTTTGGTGAACAGAATGTTCCAAAGGCAAATAGGAACAACTATGGAGGTCTATATCGATGATATGCTGGTAAAATTACTAAAGGTCGAGCTCCATATCCAACATCTGGTGGAATCTTTTCGGGTTCTGAAAGAGTACAAGATGAAGCTTAGCCCTACCAAGTGTGCTTTTGGGGTTTCAGCAGAAAAATTTCTAGGCTTCATAGTGAATAGTAAGGGGATAGAAGCCAATCCTGATAAAATAAAGGCAGTGCTAGAAATGCAACCACCCTCAAACATGAGAGAAATTCAGCGACTAACAGGAAAAATAGCTATCCTGAGCCATTTCGTATCTTGATCAAGTGATAAATGCCAGCTTTTCTTTCGAGTAATGAAGAAAGCTTTCGAATGCGATGCCCAATGCGAGGAAACATTTAAGAATTTGAAGGTTTATCTCAGCTCCTCCCCCATTCTGGTCAGTCCCGTGGAAGGAGAAGTGCTCACCCTATATTTGGCTGTCTCTGACTTCTCCACCAGTGCGGCGCTTGTAAGAGAAAGAGATAGAGCTCAGCAACCAATATATTACTGTAGTAGAGCTCTGAGGGGTGCAGATGAGAAATACCCGAAGATGGAAAAGCTTATTTTAGCCTTGGTCACCATGGCCAGAAGGCTCAGACCATACTTCTAGGACCATACCATAGAAGTCCCGACAGACCAGCCGATGAAACAGGTGTTACATAAGCCTGAATCCTCCGCGAGATTAGTAAAGTGGGCCATTGAGCTTAGCGAATTTGACATAATGTATAAACCAAGAACTGCTGTAAAAGGTCAAATCCTGGCGAATTTCATCGTAAAATTTACAACAGGAACGCCTATGGAGACCACACAACTAGTACCTGATCTCCCAATATGAAAACTCTTGATAGATGGTGCAGCTAACGCCCAAGAAAGAGGAGCGGGCCTAATCTTGACCTCACCAGAAGGGGTGGACATCGAATACGCCCTTAGATTTGGGTTTAAAGCCTTAAACAACGAGGCTGAATATGAGGCTGTTATTGCAGGGCTCAATCTGGCTCACTCAATGGAGGCAGAACAGCTAGAGACATGCAGTGATTCACAACTTGTGGTAAGACAAATAAATGAGTCTTATGGAGCTAAAGGAGAGAAGATGATCATTTACCTCAGAAAGGTACAAGAATTGATCAAGAAATTTGTATAAGTTAAGATCAAGCACGTTTCCAGATCTGAGAACTCTAGAGCAGACTCTTTGGCGAGGCTTGCAACGGCCTCGCATGAAAGTTTGGAGAGGTTAATTCCAGTAAAACATCTAGCCAAACCCTCCGTTGGCTTTGAGAATGAAGAAATATTTCCTGTGCAAACCTCACCGAGCTGGATGGACCCTATTTTGGGATACCTTGAGGATGGAATCTCGCCAGAGGACCTCAAAGAAGCGGCAAAGCTAAGAACCAGGTCAGCCAAATTTTCTATTTTGCAGGGAAGCCTTTACAAACGAGGTCTTTTAGCACCCCTCCTTAAATGTGTGGGGGATGAAGACGCCAATTACATTCTCAAAGAGATTCATGAGGGAGTTTGCGACAACCACATTGGAGCACGGGCCTTAGCTGGAAAAGCATTGAGGTAGGGGTACTATTGGCCCACAATGCGCAAGGATGGCACGGAATTAGTCAAGAAACACACAGTCTGTCAAATGAACGCCAATATTCTCCATTGCCCACCAGAGCTCCTGACCTCGGTAGTTAGTCGTTGACCCTTTCAGCAGTGGGGTGTGGACATACTCGGGCCCCTTCCAATTGGAGTGGGACAGTGCAAATTCACCATTGTTGGAGTGGACTATTTCACTAAATGGGCAGAAGTGGAACCTTTGGCTACGATCACGGAGCAAAAAGTCCAGAACTTCACGTGGAAGTCTATAATTTGTAGATTTGCGATTCCCAGGGCAATAATCTCAGACAATGGGAAACAATTCGACAACCCGAAGTTCAGAAGATTTTGTGCCGAGTTAGGAATAAAGAACTACTTTTCAGCATCAGCTCATCCACAATCCAATGGACAAGTAGAGGTAACCATCAGGACCATCAAAGCTGCGCTGAAAACCAAGCTCGAGGCCTTAAAAGGGAAATGAGTGGAGCATATTCCAGAGGTGTTATGGGCCTATAGAATGACTGCGAGGTCAGCAACTCAGGAAACACCGTTTGCTTTAGCCTATGGAATAGAAGCAGTGTCCCTAGTAGAAATCGGGATCCCATCCACAAGGACCGAGCTCGCTGATCTGAAGCACAATGATGAATCACTCCTACTGAACCTCAATCTCTTGGACGAAAAGAGAGACAGAGCTCTACAACGCATCCAGGATTACCAGAGGAAGACCGCAAGGTATTACAATAAAAGAGTCAAACACAGAAGCTTTATAGTGGGAGATTTGGTGCTTAGGAAACTCCTACTTGCTAGAAAGGACCCCTCCCATGGGAAGCTAGGTTCAAATTGGGAGGGTCCCTTCATAGTATCCAGGGTGATAAGACCTGAAAACTATGAGTTACATACTGAAGGAGGAAAAATCCTACCTCATTCCTAGAACGCAGAATATCTCAAAAAGTTCTTTCAGTAAGTACTCCTTGTAATAGAATTATTTCTAATAAAGTGGCAAGTTCTTGATTCAGATAAGTACGATTCCCTGAAAATAGCTAAATAACTAAAAGATGAGCTATACTGCTCACGATGAGCCCTTAAGCTCATCAGTTCACAAAAAGAGCCAAGTAGCTCAGCCAGAGCGCGCAAGTTCACAGAAAGAGTCCAATAGCTCGTGATAAACTCTTGTTTATAAAAAAAGAGCCCAGTAGCTCGTGATAAACTCTCGTTTATAAAAAAAACTCCATAGCTCAGAAAGAGTCCAATAGCTCGTGATAAACTCTCGTTTATAAAAAAGAGCTCCATAGCTCAGAAAGAACCCAGTGGCTCATGATAAACTCTCGTTTATAAGTTAAAAAAGGGCTCCCTAGCTCATAAAGAGCCCAGAAGATCACGGTAAGATTTTCAGTTTATAAATCAAAAAGAGAGCTCTACAACTCAAAAAGAGCTCTACGGCTCAGAAAGAGCCCAGAAACCTACGATAAACTCTTCAGTTTATAAACAGTGAAGAGCTCAATGAACTATTCACGATGAAATACAGAAGAAAACTCGGTAGTTAACCATGAACTAGGCAGTTCGGAGAAAGAGCTCAGCCACTCAAAAAAGGCAGATTATGTCATGTAATATCCAACAGTCTAACAACAAAGAAGGCAAAGTTATTCAGATTACATCAAGGGGCTAAAATAACTAACAAAAACAAAGTTGCTCAAAAAAGGCATCTGAAGCTCCCAAACAGAACTGCTAGTTCTCCCCCAAGGGCTTCTTCAATTAAACCACTTCCTCCTTCAGACGAACATTCTCTTCCCTCAATTCCTCCCTCTCCTTCTCCGCCTTTAAAAGTGCATTGAGAAGCTTGGCCCCATCAGAAGAAAGAAAAACCACTCCAAGGGAGGAATCAGGGGATGAAGGAGACTCGCACAGCTTGCACCTTTTGGAAGACGGTCCCACCTCCTCATCCTCCTCAGGCTCTGAGGGAGAAAGATCTGGCGATCTGCACTCGAAGTGGAAATCAATAGATGCTGCCACTGTGCTGAACAAGAAAAAATTACTAGACGTCATCAATTCTGAGAAGGACATAGGGGCAGATTGTTTCACTTGCTCAATCCTAATGGCCTCCGGCAAATCTGGGTCAGGCGCAACTGCACAAAAAAACAAAGGTCAGAACAGAACGTTAGAAAAAAAGAATGATCAAGAAAGTTGTTAAGCCCCTTACTGGAATGCGAAACCCTGTTCTCTCGTCGGCGGTCCTCAACAGACCTCCAGGAATCCCCGGAAGCAAAGAAAAAATGGCTGAGCCACCCTTGGGATGGAGAAGGAATATCAAACACCAATCGATGTTCAGAGAAGTACCTCCATCTGAAACAACTAAAGCAAGGAACATCGTCTTCTTCGAGACAATGGAAGTACAGGAATTCGGCAGTTATAGGAAACTGGTCATTGCCCTGGAGACGCTAGAACAAAAAGAAGCTGACGAGCACAGCCCACCCATGAGGAGATAAACGGGAGGGAGACAGACCATAATACGTTAAGATACACCCAACAGAGGGATGGATGGGAAGACGAAGGCCCATCTCGAAGGCATCCTCAAAGAAACAGACCTTACACCGAGAAAGATAGTTAGGAGGTTCGTTTGGAGTGGAAACTCGGAGAGGCAATTCCAGTTCTTGAAAGAACCGTTTCTTGACCCCCTCCAGATTCGAGGAGGTCAGAGAAGAAGGAACCAAGAAATAAGACTGGAATTTTCAGTCTATTCCGAAAGAAGAGCGGTCCTCAAAGAGAGACGAAGCATGATCAGCCATTAGAATCCCCGGGCAAAGAACCAAAGAAAGGAGAAAAACTCAAGAAAATCTTCGGGAATTATAGGCAGGAAATAGAAGGTACGAAATTTAAAGCCTTGCCCAGATTTAGAAGGACCAAAAACAACGCCTAATTTAAAGCCTTGGCTATTCTTTAGACTTCCCAAGTTTATAAGGACAAGTATGATTTAGGAAAGTAGGGGAGTGATGGGGAATCTCCTAACAATTAAAGTTCACAAAGACTATGGAAGAGGTCTAAAGTAAAATGGAGGGCAAACAACAATGTTCACTCATCATCATCTTCCTTAGCCTCATTCTCATAATTACCAAGGAGGTTCAGAACACCTCAACCTCAAGTCATAGCCCTGAGGAAATTCCTAAGCAAAGTAGCAAGGCCGAGGTCAGCTCAAGGTCACCAGACTCAGAGCCCATAGGTTATATTCGCCCAAAGGCAACATGTATCAGCGACATGCTTGTGATGAACCTCAGCATCTCCTCACCAATGAGAAGTGTTAATCAACCACCCAATGCTCCCTCGAGGACACTAAAAACACGACTATCAACACTAAAAGATCCAAGATAAACCTCTTACCTTCGAAAGGGACCAAAAACTAGATTTTTATCCACCTCAGCCATGCTTAACACTCACACAAATCTAGTGCAATAAGCTGCAGCTCCAAATTTGTGGGGTAAACTAAAAGCCTGTGGCCACAGGCGCAGTAGCGTGAACCCCTCCATGGATGACCTCTAGACCCCTGATACACAACTCAGCTCATATTTCAGGAGGAACACGTCAGACCTCTCTGAGGCGAGGTCAGCTCAGACCTTCCATGACACGACCCCCACAGGAAAAACCTAAGCTAAAACTCAAGAAGACTGCTCCCAAGAAACTTAAAGGCTCCCTCCAAGAAGAGGAAAAAGAGCTAAGCATACAGAGCTCAAAGAAATAAGCTCAGCAAAAGACTTATCGAAGTCATAGGTGAAAATTACGTAGAGATCATACGTTGGAGTCATATGGAGCGAACGAGGAGAAAAATTCACACTAAGGGTCAAACAAAAAGATACGTCAAGATCACGATAAATATCCTCAAGAACAGTCAAGTACTTGTAGCACAACAAAGTATGCTCAGCATTTGCCTGAACAACTCAAAGCAGTAAAACAGCAAAGCAACACGATAATTCTTGCTTCAAGGAGAGCTCAGCACCCCTCCAAGAAAAGCGGGCAAGGGGTACATGAAGATATGAAGTAGTCAGGTTTGAAATCCAAAGAAAATATATTACGCCTCAACAAAAAGCTCGTCAAAGAAAATATATTACGTCTCCAACAAATAACTCGAGAAGTCAAAAGTCAAATTACAAAAAAGTACTACATTTCAATAACAAACAAATTTACAACAAAAGTTCCTAAGTCTCTAGAGGAGGAGTGGTCAGAAGATCCTGAAAATCAGTGGACACAGAAGGAACAGAGCCCGGCAGCTCAGAAGGCAAAGACCCAGAAGTTGAAGGAGCTGGATTCTCGGGAATATTGACCCCAAGAGCTGGATTCTCAGGGATGCTGACCCCAAGAACCTCTGCCCTATCAGTTAAAGGATCTTGGGCAAAAACCTCTCTCACGAGGTCAGTAGAGAAGGAAGCGACTCGGGGAATAGCTGGAGGAACAGACACTTCCTGGTTTGATGTTCCAGTAGGAAGAGTTGAGGTGTCTTCCTCGCCATCAGAGTCGGATTCCTCCAATTCTTTCCTCAGTTGGAACAGAAAAATTGAAGTCCAGATCCGGGAAGATCTTGGAAGCTTTGTGTTGAAAAGTGAGCCACCCAGAAACCCATTGAGTGGTGACACTGTCCTTCAACTCAACAATCAGGTCATTCTTCTCCTTGAGCTCCTCATAAAGAACCCTGTCCGCCTCACATATGGCCACATGATCTTGCTTCAAGGTATCAAGAGAGCAGCGGGCATGAAAGGCATCTTGATTAGCCTTGGACCAGAGCTCAGTCTTGTGTTTCAACTCATCTCCTAAAATCCTTAGCTCATCTCGAGCCTTCTTCTCCCTCTCCTTAGCCTTAAACTTAGCTGTTTTAAAGCCCTGGAGCTCTGAAGCTTGCTTCTCAGCCCTGTCCTGAAGGCTACTCACCTGAGCTTTGAGATCCTCATTTTCAAAGGATAGCTCGACAACCTTGACCTCATAAGCCTTTAGGGCTTTGATAGACTCCTCAGAAAACTGGATCTTACCCAACAGACCCTTTACAAGAAGAGCTAGCAAAAAAAAGGGGGGGGGAAGGATCAGCATATAAGTACAGCAATAAGCCAAATAGGAACATAAAAGCACAAGAATTCACGGTAGTAGCCCCCTGAAGAGCTGAAGCGATGGTTTCCTCGAGAGGCATGGAGCAAACCCTTTTAACATCAGAATCAGTGAGGATAGATGACATAGCCCCAACAGCAAGCTCAGCATTCTCGAAGAAGGAATCCTCTTGCCCTTGCACCTTAACAGATTTTCCCTTATCGGCTCCAGGCCTCGTCTGGGAGGGTTTGATAATTTTGGCAGATGGGCTGAATAGAACTGTTTCAGATTGAACCGAGTAAGGAACCCCAAGGCTCTCTCGACCTCAGAAGAGGTGGGAGAAGCTTCACCTAACCCTTAGACTTGCTGGGAGGGGGATACGACTGCTGAGAAGAAGAAACCCTTACATTTGGTAGGGTGCCTAAGGATGCGGTTTGGCTGTCGATAGCCGAAGCTGAAGGGCAAGAGGATCCCCTTAATCTTTGAGCCTTAGCTCGGGGAGTAGGGCTGCCGCCAGAACTGGCCTCGGCCTTTCTCTTGCTGCCCTTCCCAGTTTTCTAAAACTTGGCAATTTTGGCCTCAAGCTTCTCAGAGGTCAGCTTCATCTTGGAAGATCCTGGAAGGTCTGAGCCAGGACAATTAAGCAGATAAGGGGTAGAAGGAAGGGAAACACAAAAAAAAAATAGGGAAAATGAATAAGAATCAGTTAACAATACCTGTCGCCTCGACAGAAACAAAGACGGAAAGGGAAAGGGGGACCTCAATAGGTAGAGGGATGGGAGTCTTAACAGAGAGAGGAATGGACAATTCTGCGATAACTCAGGAAGGTCGAACCTCTCTCTAAGAATAATTCTTTGCAGAATGAGCTCTGAATGCCTCATTGGCTTACACTTCTTGAGTTCCAGAAGCACCAGCTCGTCCTCTGCACTAAGTTTAGGTCGACAACCTGAAACACAGTATGAGAAAACCAAAGTCAGGAAAGTGCTTCTTCGCATCTCATTCTAATAGACTCAAGACAATAACTCACCCAAGTTATCAGGAACAGACCAACCCTTGAGAATGGGAAGAGTATCTGCCTTATCTGAGGGATTATACTCCCATCCTAGGCCACTCATATAGAATAAAAATTTTTTCCAGTTCTTATGGGAGCTAGGGAGGTCAGTTATGACTGACGGGGCCGAAGGCCGCTTGGAAATATACAAGAAACCCTCTGAGGTGTTAAGTTTAACGTTGAAGAGCTTCAGAAGCAAGGAAACGGAAGGGACTCTGAGCTTGTTCTTCTTAAAGAACACCAGCAGACCCACCAGAACACCCCAGAAATTGGGGGGGAGCTGAGCTGGACAGACATTGAAGTGCTGAAGGACAGCTTTGATGAAATGGTGAATGGGAAAGCTCAATCCATTCTCGAAGGCAGTAAGAAAGAAGCAGACCTTCCCATGCACCTTAGACACATACGAGGTGTATTCGTCTGGGTCCCAGAACTTGACCCCAGTAAGGAAACCAAAACGGGCACCGATGGCCTTCAGCTCGACGACAGTAAGGTCACTAGAATCCACACGCTCAACGGTCCTGAAGGCAGCTCCAGGCCCCCACAGCACTGCCAGAGATTTCTACTCCATTGACCTTAGCTTTGCCCTTGCTAGGTTGTGAGGGTAGAGGAGAGGGAGTGGAGGGGGGTTCATCATCATCAACCCCAGGATTAACGGAGTCAACACCTGGAAAGTTGTCAATTTCATCTCCTACCTCTCCCAAATCAACATCGTCCTCGATAGACCTATCTCCGAGGAGAGAAGCAGACGAAGGGTGACACCAGTAGAGGCAGACATAATTGGGCAAGAAAAATGGAGACTATAGAGGCGATAAGGAAGAGGGACACTGGTCAGACACTCCCTAATAACTGTGGGGTTAGCACAGTAACTACCAACACCAAGGACCCTCACAATGGAACCCCAATCCACGAAATGGGGAAGGGGAGATAAACAGAAGTTATGGTTCCAGAAGTAAAAGAACCGATAAGCCCAAAAACACAACAACCACCTCGAATTCGAGGGATCCAGAACGAGAAAAGGTGAAAGGGAGTAAGAAGGCGTACCTAGCTAGGAGAGAGCGACGAACGAAAGCCCAGATCCAAATCGAAGGAAGAAAGCACTACGAACTCTCAACCAAACACATGAGGTCTAACTTCAGAAGGGAAATCAGAAATTACACCGTCACAAGGGAATTTGAAATCGCAAAGGAGAGGAGAAATCGCAGAACGAAGGAAGAAGATGAACAGAAGGGAGGCGGTTCTGATAGCCGTTTGAGCATTTAAAGCTTGAGGGACAGCAGTTGTAACGCGCGCGGGAATGCATGAAGTCATGATTGCCAGGAACCATCAGAAGACATGATACACGTGCAAGCTAAGCCACGTGCTTGTCTAGCTCAATCTAAAATAGCTCAGCCCTTGCCCATGCTCTCCTAAGCCAAGGGCTAGGGGACAACTGATGATATCAAAAATAATTCCAAAAATCAGCTCGGACCCCTAGATCAGGTCAGAAGGTCAGCCTAGGCGATAGAGTTCGGAGGACTAGAGCTCTGCTACATCAAAGCTGGATAATATCGGGAATAATGCAGGGACAGCTAGATAGACAACGTGCGTCCCCAAAATAGAAGGAATGAGAAGGGAAAGCTAGAATCAAGACTTAAAACTCTCAACCAACCAAGATCTTCTCCTGAAAATTGAGGAGAATCTCACGAGTGAAGGGCAAAGATCGCGCTAGGTATTCTCTAGAGATAGGAATTACACTATAAAAATTGGATGGTGCCTCCATCGAGGGGCAGAGAACCCTACTTGTATCGAAAGCATCTTGTAAAACATTCTTGAGAGGAATGTAGATCATGAGAGTAAGAGCTTTCATTAAAGAGTAGACTAGCCGAACTCCCCAGCCGGTAAACCACTATATTTTCGTTGTGTCACATACATTACACATCAGATAACTAATATATTCACCGATCATTCTCATGAGCCTTATAGTTCAGTTCCGTACGAAATAGTACCATTCACGTCTTCTGCTCGCCTACGAAAAATCGCACCATCACTATTAATTTGATCCGAATCAAATCCATAAATTATGTATGTCTATGTATTAAAGCACAAAAGTAATATGACCTGCCCCTTTCTCGTCTCTGCCCCGTCCCCCCCTCCCCCACGTCT
>CM042196.1:20823070-20844260 GCA_023539305.1 Ilex asprella
CTCCCCCCCCTTTCAATTTTTGTTATTGAATTAGGTGGATAAATGATGAAATTAAATTAGAATTATTAGAATTGGGTGTTTTATTGATGAAAGTAGACCGAAATTTAGTAATAATGTGGTAAATTTTTTTATTATTTGAGATAATTTTATAGAAATTTAATTTATTCGAACTATTAGATCGGATGCACAATTATTAACAAATTCAAATTTGAATTATGATTTTGATATCTACCAGATTATCAAATCTAATTCGAGCTCGATGTTTTCAAACGGAATTGAATTCAAATTTAGTGAAACCCGGTCTAAATTAAATCCGTCGACATGCTTAATTACAACGGCTAGACCATTTGATTTTCTTTAAATATACCATAAATGTCTCTGTTGATCTGTATGTAATCAAATCTGTCGTGAACTGGTGGTGTGTTTGCAATGGCTGTACATTTGATGAGGAGAGAGAATGAGGCTTTGAGAAGTGCAGAGATCCGAAGGAACAGTTTGACTTTTGAATTCGGGGAATATCCATCTGAATAGAAGAGAATAGGTGACATCTAAAAGTGTTCACAAATTATTAAAAGGGCTCGCGTGCTGGCAATTCAGTATTAAAATTCAGTTATTAATGCAATAAGATTAAGGGCTACAACTAAGCATATTTGGTGTTATGACCTTCAACATTTTAGTTATTAACTAGGTAGGGATGATACCACTTTTATTATTATTATTTTTTTTGGAATATTTTAAAGTTATTGAATAACCTTGTACTCCCTAAAGCATTTTAAATTTGGAGCATTCTATGATACCAAAAAATAAAATAAAAATTGGTATCATATCTCTATTTTTCACGTTTATAATATCGACAAAAATTGTCAAAATAATCACCATAACAGTAGTAAAAATACCTACAAAAATGATAAACCACCCACAATAATAATAAATTTTTTAGTTATAGAACGATTTACAAAAGTTATAAAAACATTCATTGAAGTAATAAAATTTGGATGTACAGTATCGAATTTTTTTTATTGATACTATAGTCAAATTATTTAAAACTTTTATTTTATTCTTGAAAGATTGAAAATCTCAAATCGTATCAATGAATTTCTATATTTTTTTTAGTACAAGGAATAGATATGTAGATAGGTTGCCCCCACATATTCATCAAAGAGTAATGCCCCTCAGCACTACACTGTTAGTTACAAGAGACCCCACTGCACCTATGGCATGTCTAAAACTAAAGTCCTACCACATGCTCTGAAATTAAAGAATACTAGCGATAAGTCGTGACTAAAGTCACTGTGTACTGAATTATTACATTGTGTATGCATTGACATATGTGTTGAAGTGTATACATGCCTGTGCAGTTTTGTTTCGTGGAGTGTGTGCTGAGTTTTTGAAATTTGAAGGGAAAAGTGTGTGAAATTTGAGGGAAAAAATATACCCCATAAGTTCAAATACCTATCCAATTTATGAGTAATGCTTTGTATCCCAAATTTGTATTCCAAATGTGCATCACAAATCAATGGGAACCATTGGATGAGTGGATCCCAATGAAAAAAGTTAATGGAACCCACTCATCTAATGGTTCCCATTGATTTAGGATACATATTTGGGATGTAAATTTGAGATATGTAGCATTGTTCATAATTTATTATATAGATGTTTAACCCACCGATCAACTACTTAATTTGTACCAATGAGTTTCTTTATACTGAATCAATATGCCCCTATGTTACCTTTCTTCACAAATTTGGCTTTAAGTTGTGGCAAAAAGAGTATACTGCTTGCATTTTAAAAAAAAAAATCAACATAAAGAGTAAGGTTTTTTTATTTTTGAATGAAACAAGGAAAAACTTAATATCTTTCATACTCATAGTTTCACTAGCACTTTTAATGTGTGATTTGTATACAACAAGATTAAAAAATGACAACAATGTTTTATAATTTTTTTTTTTTGTAAACGCCCGGTGTGCAAGGTATGTAATAGAATAAATCAGCAATACGCCAATTAAAAAAATAATAGCTAAAGACTTTGAGGGAAAAATATTCGGAAAAAAATAGTTTGACAGCTCCTGGCAACATCGCACATATATACATTATTACACAATAAGACGAGCATGATTAAAGTTTGACTTAACTACATATTCTTAATTAAGATGCACACATAAGAGGTATTTGAGTGTGACATGCCCACACTTGCTCCTTAGTTTAAGGGAACGAAACTTCCATGAAACAACACGAGGTCAACTAATCTTATTGGAAACAAGGAAAAAGAAACAACAACTGTCGAGTTTTTTTTAATATACAAATCAAGAACTTTGTCCAATTTTCTTGAGCGTTGGGGGATTTTGGAGTGCCTGCAAAGGGAGTAAATATTGAATGTAACGGTCATACTATATCATCATTGGTGACATCGTATCACCAACTAATAATAAAACCTCAAATAAAAAAAATGAATCCTACTTAAGCTTACATGGCAGGAGTGTAGGAAATTATTTGATTATATGACACGTTAGTTATTGATTTTTGTAGAGTCTATGTACTTATTTGTTTTAAAATTATTAGTTGGTGATACCATATTATTTTGTCACGTGATATCACCGTTGTAACGAATATTTTCTCTTGCAAAGAGCATTGTTACATATTTCGGGATTATCATCACCAAGTGCATATATTTATATCGGACTATAACCAATAAACTCAAACTTATGTTTCGTGATAATAATCCTAATTATCTTACAATTGACGTTAATTCCAAGAGCTATGTTTTCCTTTTCAATCTTATAAATACCTGATATATGTTGTTGCAAGCATACTATTGGCCTCTATATACTAAGGAGCAAGTGTGGGCAAATGGGATAGAAAATGTTGTTACCTGGATTTTGACAAAATCACTTATATTTTGTTTGGTTTGGAAGAAAAGTGGGTGGATGGAAAATAGTGGATAGAAAATGGGATAGAAAATGACATTTTTCTTTGTTTAGTATGAAAGAAAAATTGGGTGAAAACATATCCTTTGGACTCATCATATTTAATCACTCCACAAATGGGAGGAAAGTGTACGGAATGAAATGTGTGGCCCACCTATTTTGTTATTTTTTACGTACAAGTATACCAAATTAGTGGATCCCACGTCAAACTATTAATTTCTTGACTTTTTTATTCATTTTTCTGAACAAATTGACTTTTTGCCCTTAAAATATATTTGTATATAAGGGTATAATGGTAAATTAAATACATATATATTTTATTTCCTTCCACTTTTCCTCAAATACCAAACAATAAAAAATTAATTCTTCCAACTTTCCATTCATCGTACCAAACACAAAGGAGGGATATTGTTTTTTTTTCTTCCGAGGATGAAAAAATTTATTCCTCACACTTTTCTATAATTTCAATTTTTCATCCCTCCTCCCGAACATAGCATTAAAATTTGGAAAACCCATTACATATATTCAATGGATTCTCAACTAGCTCAGTTTATATTTTTTATTTTTTTACACTTTTTTTGTGTCTTTTTTTCACAACTATCAACGAATCATGACATTTAAGCATCGTTACTTCCCAGCTTTTCCAAATGACGATTCAGTGTTACAAAAATATTTATGATAAAAACAGTAATGCTAATGATTCACTTTAATCAATGAATTGATCGTGGGTTGTATTAAATATTAAAATTTTGTATTAATTCAATGATTATAATAAAAATATATCATTAAATCAATAAATTAAATCTAAATAATATTACCCATATCATATTACCCTATATTTTCCCGATGCATGGTTTGTTTTATTCTAACAACTTATTAGGATTTGATCAAAAAAAAAAAAAAACAAAACAAAACAACTTATTAGGATGAATGAATTATAAACCAAAGTAAGGACAATCCAGGCTCTCCATAAATGAGTTTGGCTTATTTGTTTTATGGGATAAGTAGTGTAGTTGGTCCCTGAATTTATCTTTAATTTTAATTTAATCTCTAAACTTTTATTTGTCATAATTTAGTTCCTCAACTATTATTTTTATCTCAATTAAGTCATTCCCTTTATTTCCACTGTTAGATCAATGTTGAAATGAATAAGTTAATCTTCAGTTGATCGAACGGTAAAAATAGATAAAAGATTTAATTGAGACAAAATTGATAGTTGAGTGACTAAATTAAGACAATTAAAAGTTTGGGGACCAAATAAAAATTGGAGGCAAAGTTTAGAGACCAATTTTAATACTTACTTTTTTTTATACTAGTCCTTCCACATGAAGCATTTTGAATTATATATTTATTTTTATATTTTTAACTTTGTTGAAATTATATAATTACTATGCTATCAAATATATGCTTACGAATCAAGATAGATAATTACAATCCTACTTTTAACTGAAGTTTTTAAAAGTATCAAACATAACCTTTGGAATGTATTAAAATGAAGTTACTAATAATATATATAAGTTTTGATATGCATGAAAACATAAAATCTCAATAAGAGTGCCCACACCTCTTGCAGGGTAAAAATGACAAAAATCCTTTAAAATTTTAAATCGAAAACCACAAGAAACATATATTAATGCATCCATATCTCCATTCAAGTCTGCTTCAAGACACTCAAAGCTAAGCATATTAGAGTAAAGTGAAATCTTTTTCAAAGATGTGAGCCGTAGATATGGTGATCCTAACAACTATACCCAAAAAAAAAAAAAAAAAGTAAGAGAATACATATATATTACTATAAAAAAATAATTATCTCAACCAAGTCGAAGATGAGGAAGGTAGAAAGCTAAAATTATAAGAAATTTTAATAATTTGTATATGAAATTTAGAACACCTAAATTACAAGATTTAGAACATATATGTATGAGCCATGATAATCGATCCTCATGTTTCTTTCGCGGAAGGACAAAGTCTTCCTTTCCTTCTACAAAGCAATAGACGACTCTCAATGAGATAAACCAATTTGGGGTTGTGAAGTGGAGAGAGAACATAGCCTTCTATTTATAATGAAATCTAATGAGTTCTCCCATTACGGGGCACAATTAAATTAAGACCTACACTTAACTGTCTCAACCACACTAATTAAAAAGATGTAAATAAGCTCATCAAAATAGATCACTTAATAATATTGAGCTCATCTCATTGGATCATAAATTCAGCCCGTTTTTTCACAAAATAAAAATTAACAATCAATTAATGAAAGTCCCAATATAGGAAAAATTTCAACATTCTCCCACTTGGACAACATTAATTGTAGTCATTTAAAAATAAAATAAAATTATATATATTTTTGAAAAACGACTCTCGAACTAATCAAACAAATATCAACGTGGCCACAATAAAACAATAATATGGTCCTGAGATAACATCTTAAACACAACCCGGTCCAATAAAACTATTATTTTTAAACCATGACGGTCTTTACATCCTTTATTGATATATGACTAATCAATGATTATAAAAAATAATAATTCTATTGACATGGATTAAGATGTTGTTGTGTAGCAAGAAAAAATAACCTCTCTATATGTGATTTGATAAACATGTTGTTTTTATTGTTAGTCCTTCAAATGATTTCTCTTTAACAACATATTTCAATAATAAGCTAGATAAATCCATTAGCTTCAACAATAAGCTAGTATGCCTCCAAACTTAAAATCTCAAGATTTTATCAAATGGTGTAATTAGAGGCATATTTAGCAAATAAAATAGTCATATTTAAGACATACACCAAACTTTAAGATTTTGTATAAAATGACATGTCATAAATATGCACACATATAACATAACAAGAACACCATGCTAAAAATAAGGATAATCATTCAAATATTTATTATTCATCAAATAGATGTATGTCAACCATAATGACTATCAAATATTACATTTGGAATTATATCAATACTAAAGTACTTAACACATAAATAAACTCCCACTAACCAAGTACATAAAAGGATCCTAAAATGTTCATGTTGTCAACATGTTTCTTAAAAGTTATAGGTCTCAGTCTCTTGGTTAAAGGATTAGTAAGCATTGATTCTGTATCAATATGTTTGATCACAATGTCATATTTCTTCACAATATCCACAATAGAAAGATATTTAATTTTTATATGTTTAGACCCACTAAAATGTTTGTTATTCTTTGAGAATAATACATTTGCACTATTATCACAATAAATTATTAGTAGTCTAGAGATAATACAAAACAAAACAAATACAAGAGACAAAAAATAGGTATTTAGGTAGGAATAATCAATCACACATGATTATCATAGTGCCTAACTTTGTAGGGGAATGAATACAAAATTGTCATGCATCTCTTGCTTTGCCTCTTTATTAGATTCATTCATAGACATTTTTAGTTGAAACCGAACCTGTAAAACTTTTAAATATCAAATATGTAGGTAGATCAATGATCGTTGAAAAGACATGGTACGAAAGTAACAAACAAATGTTTATCCATATAAATGATATCTCGCTGATTTGAATTGTATTGTATTTTATTATATAGATAATATAATAGTTGATGTATACGTGCATTGTTTTTAATGAACACATGTGCTGTTTTTGAAAATTTTGCAACAATACTACATTTTTAAGGGTATATTTCTTACTATGGAAGTTTATTTTTTTTCCCCAAAATACAGATAATGCCTTTCCTAACCATTGATAATGAATATATAGAGTCCAATCAGTTTGTCTGAAACTATATTCATTGTGACTCGTAGAATCATCTCATTTATATGGGTCATTAAGAATCTAAAACTTTGCTCAAAAAAAAAAAAAAATCTATTACTTAACATGATGATCTACATATATCCTATGTATCATAACCAAGGCCCAAACGATGTTAGCATGAAACGTCGTGGAGGGAAACCCAAGATGAGAAATTCAGCATTGAAGTGCAAAAAAAAAAAATGTTTAAGATTCATCATTTACGTGCCAAAAGTTCTTCACAACATAAATTGTGAAAAAGAAAATTACAAAAACAACTTTTGTTTCCATATAGTTTTCAAATTTATGGCTCATTAACTTTAAATACAATGTCCCTTGCCCCATTGGAGTGTACACTTCTTAAACCAAACAAAACAATTTACTTTGCATGAATCAAAGTTTGTATACCAAGTTGCATATAGGACACAGTGACAAACTGCGATAGATTGCATATTTGGGGAAAAAAAAATTCGTTATCGTTGTGCTTGTGTTTGATAGAAATTTCACTCGTACACAGTGGCGGATTTAGCATGGGGACAATTGCCCCCACTGAAATTTTTTAAAAATTTGAGATTTAGGTGTAATTTTAAAATTTTCAAAAATGTCTTAAACTTACTGCCACTGATTTTTTTTTAAAGTATAGGGTATATTAATATAATTTTTAACAATTTCTCATTTTTCACGCTAGCAGCTGCCCCACTGAAATTTTAAAAAATTTTGGGACTTAGGTGTAATTTTAAAAATTTCTTAAACTTGTCCTACTGAAATTTTCTTAAAATATAGGATATATTAATATAATTTTCAACCTTTAAACTAACTTTTCACAGCTCCTTTTCACGCTTGTTTTTTTTTTTTCCCGTAAGCCTTCATCTTCTTCGTCCAGACCTAAGAATTTTGAAATTTTCTTAAAGTATAATGTATTTTAGGACCTAAGTATATGCATGAGTTGCGTCTCTAAATGACATTTTTAATGTAATTATGCTAATAATCAATTTAAAGAATACATATTTTGATAAAAAAATGTTAAAATTTTACTTGAAATTTAAAAATTTAAGTTGCTCTCACTGAAAAAAAATCCTGGCTTCTGCCCAGCTTGTACGCATAAAATATTTTTTTTTTCCTTCCATTCCTACTGCAGAACCGTTGGGCTGGAACTTGTGTGATGCTTGGAAAGTATATTTAAATGTATTTTCCTTCCATCACCTGATGGTTACAAGCGATAATAACAATCTTAAAGTGCTTGCCAGAGTAATGACCTCATTATGTTTTTTTTTATCCAAAAATTAATAGCTCAAAATGTGGTTACCCGATTTCCTATGCGATTAATCGGGTAAGAAGTTGGGTAGAAATACCACACCTAGTACATGATAACTGAAATAAAATAAATCAAAAAACATGCAACTCCTAAGAGAGTATAGTCAGCCAAAAAGTGCAACTGAGGTGTAGGCTACATAAAAATAGCCTGAGCTGATTGACTGAGCTGAGAAGAACCAGTTGAGAGAAGGAGATGACATGTAAGCCTTGTGCTGTGAGCTGAGCTAAAATAAGAAATAAGTCAGGCTGCCATCGAGCTGAGAGACCATCCAATAAGCAAGGCCTGCATCGATCTGAGAGACCATCTGATAAGGGCAGAGGCAGTTCAGATACGCATAGTCAGATCCGATAAGCAGATGAAGAGGCGCCTTGAAAATACAAAAGCGGCAGGGGAAGAATCTGAACAGAATCTTGCACCAAAACCAATCCTCTGAACAGACCCTTCCATTTCCTGCAATAGAGTTTGACTGAGGGTCAGTAGAATCCCAACCAAGAAGAACCTGACTTCTCCTTCCCGTGTAGAGAGTGAGAAACCATTCTAAAGTCTTTATAGTAGTAATGAAGTGAAACATAAATCTCTTGTGGAACTCCAACAGACGAAGCAGAACCAAGATCAGATCCGAAATGAAGACCCAAGAATACTAGATGCTCAGACATTGATTCAGAGGAATAAGAGAAGCTGCACATGAGGTTTAAGTTTCACTTCATTGCTACTATGAAGACTTTAGAATGGTTTCTCACTCTCTTCTATCCCTCATTTTAAGGGATGAATATGTAAACGAACTGTATAAAAGGACTATATTTTTGCTTGAAATGTGACCTGCACTTTATCCATGTATTCAAGGCTTCCTGTTGCACTTGATGAATGTTCCCATAAACTGTAAAGAACTTAGAATAAGAAGAGGCAGAAAACCTCTTACAAATGGCCTTTAACCTCTAAAGAATTGTCATGTCACTCCACCTACAAACTTAAAATCTGATCTGTCCTTTTGAGTCTAAGTCTTAAATTTTTGATTTGCCTTCTATCCTGCAACATCAGAAGTCTAGTGGCAGTAGGTAAACTATTTGGAGATTAGTAGGTTAAGGAGACTTTAGTTAAGGCTCCCTGGTTTGTCAATGGGTCTGCCACAGTGTTACCCTCATGATAAGAATGCTGAATTTGATAGTCCAAACCATAAAGGATAGAACGAATTTGATAAAAAATATTCCAGAATTTCCAAGAAACGTGACTGTTATTTTTGACCATGTCCACCAGTAATTTAGAATCAGATTCAACGAGGAATGTATAATCCAACAATCCAAAATCTCTTATCAGTCGTAAACCATTCAATAAAGCCCTCATCTCTGCCTCCATCTTAGAACAATGACCATAAAAATAAGACCCTCCCAGAACAAATTGCCCAGTAGAATTCTGTAGGATGACCCCTCCTCTTGACATACCTAGGTTCCCTTTTGAAGCTTCATCTATATGCAGTTTCATCATTCCTTCATTTGGGAACTCCCAAACTATCCATTTAACTTGTTTAAAAATTGTATTGGACCTTCTCACATTAATGACATCAAATAAAACCAAATCTTTCTCTGAATCCAAAGCCTTAGGATTGATATTATGTACTTGTAGTTTCCAGAAATGCATAATGTACTTTAGCAGAGAAGAAGAATGAGTATTCTGATTATCAAAAAGCCTTCTACACCTTTCCCTCCATAGCTGCCAATAGACCAGTAGAGTTAAACCTCTCAACAAATAGTGCGCCATAGAAGATTTCTTGTAAATTCTGATCATCCTCATAAACCTTGTAAGGGGCCCTTCTTGAGAGATGAGCTGAATACCCAAAAGCTCAGATAACCTCCCCCAAATTGAAGTTGCATATTGACAATTAATGAAGATATGAGCTGCAGATTCACAATCTTTCAAGCAAAAAACACATTTACTAGCCAAAGCAACTCCCATAGACTGAATTGCAGAGTCCATAGGTAAAGCATTCTGCAATATTTTCCAACCAATAAGTTGTGCACTTGGAGGAGCAACCTGTTTCCATATATTAGAAGCCTGAACATTTTGTTGGCCTGCACTTCGTATTAGTTTCCATGCTGATTTAATGGTGAAATTCTCTCTTGTAGTATGCTGCCAAATAAGCTGATCCCCCCTCTCCGTTAATTCAATTTTCAAAGCAATCCCATCCTATATAAGCTGATCATCTATATGCTATCTTACTCTATTAAAATCCCATCTGCCCCTGAACCAGAACCTAGATAGACAGGGAAAATTCAAAGGAGCAGAAGAGGCTCTATGAATTAGTGGCCCCAATTGTGACCAGTTATCACACCAGAAATCTACTTCATCCCCTCTACCTACCAACTTCAGCGAGTTATTAACATAATGACCTCATTATGTGGATCACGTATAGGCATCAAATGTAAGAGTTTAGAAGTCTCTAAGGAGCAGAAGACAAAGGCACAAAAAAGTTCCAATCTTTGATCCTTAATAATCCATCTTCCCTTGAGTTTTGGACTTCTCCTACATGTGGGACAGTTGTACGTATGTGAGTGTGAGTGTGTGTGTGTGTGTGAGAGAGAGAGAGAGAGAGAGGGAGAGAGAGAGAGAGAGAGAAGTATATGCAATGAAGTGAAAGAAGTCATAATATGAAATCTTGAAATTTCACTTTTTGCACAAAAATAATCTTTACATATTGAATACAATATATAAAACTTACAAAGTTTAGGAATTTCAAAAGGAAGAATAGGAAAAGATGAATTTAAAGTTCTATTAAACTTTCTAATGCATGTAGATTGAATATGTATATTTAATGCATGCAATGACCTCCTTTGGATTTTGCCAATCGAACATGCCTGTATTATTAGTGTAAGAATAGCAAAAGTTTACATGGTTAAGTTACATTTATGTGATAGTACACTTGTAGTTGAAAAGTTTTGCAAATTGAAAATTATTTATTAATATTATTCAATCAAAAGTGTTTAATATGCATGACAATTAAAAAAATTAAAGGAAAATATACGAAACCAAAAGTTATGCAATTTTTTATATTGATCATAGAAAAGTTGTATTAAAGCTCGTGAGCAAATTTTAATTGCAAAGGTCTTTGTGGTAAAAAATAAAGTGATAATTACTGGAATATTTTTAACAAATAGCTGACATTTTAAAATAGAATAGGTAATTTAAGGAATGATGAGAAGAAAAGGAGATCATGAAAGGTCACTCAACAAGGAAATGTGTTTTATAATGAATACTTATTCAAGTGCATAGTAAAAGACCGAAACAAAAGTTTTTTGAATAAGTGTAAATTTAGATATTAATATAGATAGATAAGACCCCAATATGTCCTAGGAGAATAAGTGAACTGAATAGTTGATGAATGGCTCAGGTCAACACGTATCAGAACTCATTCGAGTTTGTTTATTTGTAAAATTAACCAAACTCAAACCTAATTTTATACTTTAATTACTAAATGAAGCTGGTTTGAATAATATGTTTTTCAACTTGTTAGACTTATAGATAAATTTAGCTCATTTAATGAATATAATATATTTTATGCATATATAACATATTGGTATAAAGGGCAGAGCTAGGAATTCGAATGAGGAGAGGAAGGCATAATATAACTAAAAATAATTCACTAGTTGATACTAAAAAACAATTGAGTACAAGATTGATAAAATACACCAAGATTCGAGACAAAATTACTAAGATAGCGCAATATTAATTTCTATTTTTCTTAAAACAAATCTAAAAAAGGCACAAAATAATTTTTTTTTTTTAGTATGATTTAATTATATGTTACGTTCTTTAAAATCCCTAATATTTTTCATATTTGTTTAATTGTAAGAGCTAGAATTCTCACTAATTTTATATAAATGTGCACAGTTATAGAGTCCCTTAGTAAAAATATATTTTCAATAGTTGTGAAACTTAGTTGAGATCTTTCTCAAGCTTATTGAGAAATTTCATATTTAAAACAACATAAAATACTTTTGAGTTATAACATGTAGTTTTTTTACATCAAATTCTATTTTATTGACTATGGAATATAAACAAACCAAATGATAGTAAACGACTGCTATACAATTGTTTCTAAAAAATATGAAGCATTGTATTTTAGATAGAATAGAATTATTGTCTTTTTTTTTTTCAATCTATATCTATACTTCTTTAAAATGAAAGAATAAAGGAAAAACTTTTGTTTGACAAAACTAACCCTATTAAAATTACTAATGTCTGTTATATCCTACGTACTCACATTGCTCATATGTTATTTTTCTTGAGGGAAGCTTCATCGATAGTAATTGGTCTAAAGTGAATATATTCGAACTTTATTCATAACTAGTTGGAACTTGAACTCATTAATGTCTTTCAACTTCCATACTTCAATTAAACACTTACCCCTTTCCCTATTTGCCCTTTTGTGTTTCTCATTGCATTTTCTTCGACGAATTAGCAAACACATAGACAAACATTCTTGTATAGCGGTACAAGGTTCAAGGTGAGTTGTTTTTCATCAATTTATATAGTTAAATTTGATGCATTTTGTATTAGCTGATCAATTGGTGTGCTTATCGTAGAATTTGGAATTGTAAAAAGAATAATCAAGGTTTTATCATATTTGAGTTAGGATTTTTGGCATTTCACATACTTGGGGTTATGAATGTTTCGGAAGTTTGCATGACCGATTTGTCTAGGTGTTGTCGACCAAAAGGGAAAAAGGTTCGTTCTGTGATCTGTTGTATTTGCCTCTTTCAAACCTCTTTCTAAATTGCTTCTCGACTTTTAAATTTCATATGTTGGTTATTGTCTAGAAAATAGCTACTTAGGTGTATAGGATCTATAATTTATGGTGTTTATTTGAGGTTTTAGTAGTTGTCTTTTCAAATTCTATTGTTTGAGTTTGTGTATGCACATACTTGGTTGTTTGGAACAAAAATATCATCCATCATCACTTTGATGAGGATATTGAGGATGATGACTTCTTAGTGGCAATCCCCATTGCTTAATGCCAAGCGGATAATTTTGGGTATGGGTTTAGGTCTCATCAATTTTTTGGCATGAAAAGAAAATTTTGATTAGGTAACAATTGGTGTTGGCTTTTTGGAAAAAATGTGATTTGCTTATGGTTTTTAAGGTGTTTCAAGATGTTTTGGTCTATTTCGATAAATATTTTTAAAAAATAATATTTAAATTTTTTATTCGTTTCTATAATGTTTTTGAAATAGGTCAAAATAATTTTGAAAATTTTTCATTTTTTAGGTGATTGAAACAATGCACCGAAATAAAATTTTGACCCTAGAAAAAGATGAATGAAAGTGGGAAAGATATGATGTCTTACATCATGCATAATCTTCCAAATTCAGAATTTATTTTCTTTTCCTCTAATTTTTTTTTTGCAACCAAGCGGACCTTCGGAATTCATATAGTTTGAGGTACTAATCGGCTCTTTGGGAATTGTGGCTCAAAAATTGTGTATGGTTAAGATTTTATTGGGCACAAAACCTCAAAATTAGAATTCTATTTTTAAAAAACTTTTATCGTTGAAATCAAGAGAAATAAAATATAATTTTTGACAGCCAATGATTTGATAGGCGTGCATCAATTTTTTATTCTGAAGTTCAAGATAATGTCATTAGCCAGAACAACGCAAAGGACAGGAATGAAATTATATCATCATACACTGGGAAAAAAGAAGCTACTTTAGGAAATTTTGTAGTGTTGGACTCATGCTTTCTTTTGGATAGTTTTTATCTTGCCTTGAGATAGTTTAGGTTTCTAACGGCAATGTGTGATGAATTTTTTGGTACGTCTCTTTTATCAACTGTAATATTTAATTTGGACTTCATCCATGCAATGTTCCACTGAAAGTGTTTAAACAATCCAGCTGCATTATATTGACATGATTTGAGCAAGTTCTTAAATAATTGGGTATTGTATTAGATGATCTTGTTTACGTGAAAATATTACCTATTAAGTTGTAAACAACAACAACTATGGCAATATCTGGGGAAACTGGGAGAGCTGGTTTTCAAAGGTCAGTTGCTGCACTTCAAGATGAAAAACATGGCCATGCAAAGATGGAGCGGTGGAGTAAGCTAGGATAGGTAAATTTACTTTCCCTTATGTTGGAGAAAAAAGTCTGTTCCACTACAATTTTAGCTTTCAACTTCAATATTTCAAAACTTTCTTCTAAAGCCATTTATTTGCTATAAAAGGGAAATGGTGATTGCAATCAAATAGCTAAATCTATCCAAAGCTATTTTCAGTACATATACATTGAGACTCATTAAGTAGTTTGTCTTTAGAAAGTTATTAGCATGGTATGGCCTTTGAAAGGAAAGAAAAATCATCCCGATAGTACATTTAGAGAAATAGAAGCGAAGTGAAAGACTAGGATATCTCTATTTTGATATGCTTCCTCATTATTCATTACCCTCCATGTCATCATCCACCTCTCATTCAAGTAGATCTCATAAGAGTTGGATATGAATTCAAACTAATGATATGAACTAGATTGTAGTTTTAATGTGACATAGGTTCAAATGGAAAGACTTCAATTTCAAATGTTTAATGTGAATCTTTGACGTGGAAATCAAATCTTCAATAGAATTTATTTGATTGAACTAAAAAACATGTAAAATTGTTTCATTACAACACACAAATCACGATGTTAGTTTGTTGTGAGTCTATGACATGATACTTATGCTAAGGGCCTTTCCCATGATATTTTACTTGAACCCCAAGAAATTCTAACCACAGGGAATGCATCACTATCATTTACAAAGCTATTGGTTGAGGTGAATAGGCGGCAACACTACTTTCTCTTCAACTTATTTACTCAAGCTTCTTTTCAGAGTCTAATGTGTCTATGTGCAAGTGTCTGTTAATTTTTTGTGAAGATTGTTCATAAAGGGACAACAAAGAAGGCTACCGAGACTTGGCGAGTAGACGTATCAATAAATCATAGAAAAACAAGGTTATCTGGGAAGTAAGCCTTAGTTTTTCCCCTTTTTTTGAACTCAATCAATTAATTTGTTGTTTTTTGAGGCGACTACAACCTAAAATACTTTTAGGCTTTTTGTTGTCCTAATTCCTATTTAAAATTTTATAGCATGACACAAATAATGTCCCAAGATAGTAGCTTTGTGAAACTGCTCTTACACACGGTGCTTTGACAACTACCCAATAGATGATAGCATTTGAGCAAAAAATTTCAGATACAAACTGGTTAGAATATCTAACTGTACTGCCAACAGTAAGCTGCAAACTTATAAAGCTGTTTTGTATGCCTCAAAGCAAGGCATTAAGAGCTGACAAGTGGATTACAGGTTGAGATCAGTCAATCGGAGGATATTATTGCATTTTCTTCGCTGGTTTGTGAGGCAATGTAATTAAAGGAAGCAAGTGGTGTACTGAGCATGCTTCGGAGAGGCACCCTCACTGAAATGTCCATTTAAAGAATTGGACTAGGTATTAGGTATGAATATAATTTCAAATATGCTACTTTTTCTTATTTTTTTTTAATTTTAAATCTTAGTTATCGTTACCCCCATGCTGCTTGTGGGATAATATGACCAAGTATTGAGGGTCAGTTTTTTTGTGGTACTATGCACAGTGGACTTTTGCTGTTGTATAGGTTGATCAATTCGAACGTTTGCAAATTAGGAGTTCTCGAATTACGTAAATCTAGAATTATTGGTGATATTCTCCTCTGGTTTCATTGAAGTGTCCTAGAATTTAAGTTTCTTGGGTGAATATTGATCTTGACTTTTGGTTATTAACTCTTGATTTTTTGGTAAACATTGAAACATTTAGACCATCTAACACATGTGCCTTTCATATGGTTGATGATAATTTATAACAAAGTTTGCTTGAAGACTAACACTGGTGGAGATATGTATTTGAGTGGGTACTCTATGTCAATCAACATTGACCACCTTCCTTGTGAAATTTTAAGTGCTTGATAAAATAGTTCAAATTTGTAACCCTGGTGGTATTCTACAGAGAATTTCTTTGATTCTCCCACGTAGCCATGGTTACTATGCTCATTACGACACGATTGGCTTGTTTGTTAATTGTTAGGTGAAGTTTGTCAGTTAGTTGTTTGTTAAAAGGCCAAAAACAACATATACACCGAATGACATGCAGTAACTAAGAAGTCTTAAAGGAAATGCAGTCTGCAAAGATACGCAGACGAGATGTACACCAAATGCTAGGACCACTGGTGGATTTTTAAAACATCATGGTTCTAATCCCCAGTCAGCCAAATGAACATATGAACATACATGAACACAAAAGAAGTACATAACAATCATCATGACTTTCATTTTACATTATTTATTTACTTTTGGGGGCTAAGCAGTATGATCTTTAGTTGTGGCGTTGAAACAATGCTCAAAATATTGAAGGGTCCAAAATACTATACAAACAGAAGTCTAGCAAATTTTTATCTTGGGCTTTTACAGACACTAGAAACACAAGCATGCGATCCCAAATTTGATCAGATTTTCTAATTGGCAATAGCCAGCAATCCAGCAACATGAATTATCACGAGCAACACAATACAAACTTGCAAGCCCACTTTGAGGTATATATATGTGTAGCGGGCAAAATCCGCAAAATAGGGACTTAAAATTTTTGAGAATAGACAGAAGAACATATGGAAAAAAAAATTGCACATGAAGAAGGGCTGCAAGTGAACTGAGTTGTTTGGGCCCAACTCATTAAATGGGTGCAAGCATGTTCAATAAAGCAACGGACTGAGATTATCCATTTTCAAGAGCATATAATAAATGGACCAGGTCCAAACAAGGCTTATACGTAAATTCATTACATTGTGCACAATATGTCTGCATCAACTCTCACTTGTCCTTTGATTTTGATGCAAAATAAACTCGCCGATCAACCCCAAGAAGACATTGACCAGTATTAAACGATTAGAAATAAAATAATGACATTTTATCAGATATCAAATTTGCACAGTAATAATAAATTAAGTGAAGAAGTAAAATCAATTTTCAAACAATAAATCATTACCCATATTGTATCTCAGGTATGTTATAAGACTTCACATGAATACACACATCGAGAATATCCTAACCCACACACACCCACTCAATTCTCGCAAAAATACACAATTTTATGAAGGACGTATACTGATGCATTGGCAGCGATGAATCCAACTAAGGAATAATATACTAACATTCTATCTCGATACGCGTGAGCGAACAATAGTTTGGTGCTCGCAATGCACCAACCCCACAATGAGTGGTAGAGAACCTTCAAACCTACTCAGAGTAAGAAACACATCTACTCACTTTATGATACTTAGTAAACGGTCACCCATGTTCACCAAAACATCTACACAAGAGATACAATATCAAACAAATTTATTAAATTACAAGTAAATTAAAAACCATAATTCCATAGGTATTTTTCTGACTGAACCACTCAAGAAAAATAAGTAAGAGATCATCAAGCAATATAATTTTATTGTTGAAACAAAATACTAGAGTTTTTAAATCAAGACAATGGAATATCAAGATTAAAAAATTATATTTCTTGAAAACTAGGTTTTGTGTCACAAGAAGAAGAATCTTTATGGCTATCAAAGATAACTTTATCCAAAACATGATATGATTTGCAAGAACACCAAGAAGCAAAGATTTCATAAAATATAAATAAACCCTACCTCAATGAACAAGATTAAGAAGAAACTTTTGCTTTGATTTCGTAGTTTTGTGCGAAGAACTAGAGGGTTTGATCCGTTCCAATATGAAAATCCCCCCTAAATCTTGCTCTCCGAGGCTATCTAGGGTTAGAAATAATGAAATGTAGCTAAAGGAGGTGTACTTGTATATTTATAGTATGAGAAATAGTCCACTTGTCACGAATCTGATACCCAAAATCGTAACCTCACGTTCGAACGTTATAGTGACATTAAAACGTTAGTTGCTACCAATACTTTTGTTTTTCCATCAGAGTTGTGTCAGATACAAAAGTGTTGGGACAAATTGTCATTCGAACGGATCTTCACGTTCGAACAGACTTCCATTTTTAGCTGAACTATCAATAAAGTTTTGAACTATTTAGAGGTCGATTTGAAAATTTTTTGTGAAATACATTTTTTAGCCCTGAAAGTCTAGTGTCTACTATAAAAATTTCAGATCAAAAAGTTCTCAAGGTAAAAAGTTATGGTCCAAATACTAAGGAAGTCTCAAAATCCTTCCTACCCAAAATCTATCTAAAATATGTTTTAACTCCGAAATGCTTTCTAACTTCTACTATATACCCTATTACCTCGCCTTACATTTTTATTTCTACTCTTATAATCTACATAATTCATGTGTACATCATTACATATATTAGTATTTTAAAATAATTACGTTACTATATAAAGATAAGAATATGGAGGTTTACAATCATTCACTTATTCCCGAGTTGCTCAAGCTTTATTTTGCTGCCTCCCTTGTCATCTGAAAGCAATGCTCTAACCTTTCTTATATTTTTTATATGCAATTATTAGTTTGTTGTAGTAACAACACTCTATTTTTCCACTGATGCCCCAATACAGTCATAAAAATAGACAAAGATAACTTAATCATTACACTCTACTTGGTCACTGCAACATCATCCCTTCTCCCTGATAACAAAACTCATAAAAAAAATCGCGTTGTATTCTCCCATATCCATTCTCAACCCATGTTGTGTTCCAACTATTTTGGATCCAATAGAAGTTGATCCCTTCATGTGTTCCATATCCAACAACAAGAATGGCATGTATGCCTCTCATCCCTTTTGATTTTGATTGTTCACTAGGTCCTTGGTAAATTTCCTGTCAAAACCAAACATAAATAAAGAAATATAAATATAGCATGAAAAAATTTGCAATTCATTTATTCTTGTAATTTTTTAAATATTTTTACTTACATTCGTGAGTGTTATAAGTTCTGCATACACATCAATTACTATAGCGATGGGATGTTGATCAATGAGACTTATAATGGAATCTTCAGTTGGAGATGGAGGTACAATTATGAACTCATCTATCCAAAGTCTCAATGTCTGAAACAAGTAAAAACATAAGAAATGTAGATATTTTAAGTTAATACAAAAATTATTAATAAACAACTTTAATACAAAAATTATTAATAAGCAACTTACATATTTTGGGGGCTGTTTGAAAAATTTCTCGCCTCAAAGGCATAATCTTGTTCTAAGCATATGCCATATGATGTTATGTTTTCTAAAGCTTTGTGTATGCTAGAAGTTCTACAACCAGCTTCATCGAAGTTTGTGAGAACGTCTGTACTACGATAAATTTTATCGTGAATGTTATTCACAATTTCTTGTGGTGAAAGAGTGATGTCAGCATTATATTTCAAGTTGTAAACAGTCGTTGCTGCAATGGCATAGCAACATCCTTTGGAAAAAAAAGAGAGGAAGTTACATTAGTTATGCAATCATCAATAATAAAATATACAACACAAGATAACTTGTAGACTTATTACATGCCCTTTGGTCCCCGACTAAGTGGAGGATATTAAGGTTATCCAAATGGCAACTAAAATATTTCAAACAATACAAAATTGTAGTATTTAAATTTATGTTAATACTACCCAAATATGAAAAAGAATTGACGTTTGCAAGAACACCTGAAATTTTGTGAAAACACTTCTAGCAGGCTCATACTAAAATCATAGTTACCAAAAATTTGATTCACCTAAAAAAAAAAAAGGGTGTGTTGAGATATTCTAGAAAACATGTACAAACATTTATTCACTTCATTTACAATCTTATAGACAATATTACAACAATTATATTGATTACATCCACATAATAGACTATAATCTTACTGTTATATTGAGTTTTGTGATTCTTTTTCAGAATGTGATTATTATCTCTCATGTCCAATTCAAAAGTATAGCTCATATTTTGGAAGTCTGATTTAATACATTCAGGAAGCGGAAGAGATATTTCTGAGGGAGACTTACTCGTTGTTCAACTCCTGTCATCCTTAAGTATCTACAAAATCATCATAGACAGTACAAAAAATGTGTTTTTTTCATAGATAACATTATTTTGAGAAATAATTTAGTATTTGATGCTATGGGTGAAAACTAAATTTTAATTTCGTCACTTTGATCCTCAAAATTTATATACTCGACAATATGGTCCTTGGCATAAATTTTTAGTCTAAAAGATAGACTTAGTGAAAATATTAAAGGACATTTTTGTCTTTTTGCTTTCATAACAGGGGACACAAATGAAAAATAAAAGATGTCTAAATGTGGTCCTTTTTGGCCTTTTTTTATGAGGACAAAAAAAAAAAGAATCCGTAAAATATGCTTATTAGACACTTTACAAAGAGTTGTAATATTATTTAGTTATAATATTTTTGTGGTTTTGAGATCGGATAAGATCAAATATAAATTTAGTGCTATTGTGGAGTTAGAATTTTACAAATGAATAAATTGATTGAATCCTTAAAGAGAGAGCTGAAGATAAGAATAAAGAACCAGAGGAACACAATGAGGGTGGGAGAGAGATAATGAGTTACAGAGGGGCGACAGAGTGGAGGAAAAAATGGTAAAAATAGTGAAATGAATTTGGAAGAGATATCTCTTTTAAAGGTAGAAGTTATTACTTTTAGAATTTGTTTATAAGGCTTTGTTGTATTTTAGAACTTTATATAAAACTTTATATAGACTTTAAAAAAATATTGTTACATTTTAGAACTTTCTATAAGGTTTTATATAAAATTGTAAAAATAGTTACATTTTACAGCTTTTTAAATGAAGTTTTTTTCAAGGTTTTATACATGTATCTTTTCAATTGACACATGACCAATCCACCTAATCTTTCTAATTTTGTGAAATTTATTATTCTTCATTTACCTAATTTTGTTTTGTTTTGTTGTGTTTATCACCAGTGAAAAAAATATTTAAAAATAATTTATTTAAAATTCAAATAAATTTTAAAATTTTCTCTTCTTCAAAAAATTTCATATACAAATGTTTGTTTTTTAATTGTTATATTTTTATAAACCAACTAAACACTTTATAATAAGAAAATATTACTATCTTGGAATTTTATTTTTAAATTATAACACAATAAGACTTAATTTATTATCGCGACCCACAAAATTAAGATATGATATAAAGATTCTCCTCTAGCATCGC
>CM042196.1:20850126-20860782 GCA_023539305.1 Ilex asprella
GAACTATTATGCATAATTTATACATATATATATATATATATATATATAATTATTTTTTTATTTTGACACAAAAAAAAAACCAAAAAAGGCTATAAAATTACTTACTTTTAACAGATTTTTTCAACTATTTAAAGAACACCCCAAATAATTTTAGAAGATTTTTTTAACTCTGAACTTTTCTGTAAAACATTTCAAATTGCAGTTTTTCACCTAAGAAACTTATTTTCAAAGACGCCCATTGTAAGCCACAAGGTTATTTTCAAAGGCACTTTTCAAGCTTGATGTCTGGGTTGCTCACATTTCTTTGGCCAACATGTTCTGGAGAGGACCTTTCACATGGTTTTATGTGAAGGGGTCCTAGTAATTTATTGAAATTTTAAAAGTTTTGGGTCTTTTTGTGCTAAATTGTACCCTCAACTTTCAATTATTTGGATTTAATCCTTGAACTATATAAAATGTCAATCATGCCACGCCGTTCAAACAAACCGATGACTCATGAAACTTGTTTCAATTATCTCCTTTTATCAATTTCTCTATTTGTCTCAATGGTGGTATTGGATGGAAAAGACTGATTACTATGCTTTATTTATCTTAAAAATTAATTTAAAATAACAAGAAATTGGGGGGCTAGAACCAAGGCATAATTCAAGGGTCATATACCAGATAGGTTACCGAAGTTGGGGTGTCTTAGTAGGGCCTTCAAAAGGAAAACAACTAACAGAAAGCTTTTCCGTAACCAGGGAAGTTTGCATAAATTGCTATCTAATGGCGGAGCCAAAATATTATTCTATGATTGGCACACTTATACTTTGTCGGATAAAAATAATATGATACAATTTTATTTTTTATATCATATTTGATACTTAAAGATTGATTAAATATAGATGAGTCAAAAACAAGTATACTGATAATGATGGGATTTTAAATATGGGTCGCCCTAATCAAGAGCCCAGTAGGTTCAGAAAGCCTTTACTTGTAGAGTTGCTCAAACCGTTCACCCGCAGCTTGTCCACTCCAAGATTAGAATGGACCGCGACCAAAGGATGAAGCCCGACAGTACCTGAAGGCTTGAATTCCAGCCCAGCCTCAACCCAACCCAACAGGAGGTTAGCTCGGGATCAAAGAGCTCGGCCCCCTCGTCGATCTTGAACCACTCCTGTCGTGCCACGTGTCCAGAGGGCAGAGGGACCACTTATGACATCCATAACGAACACGCACTTTCATATGACAGAAGTCACTACATAACAAAAATATAAGGGCCCACGAATTAGCAAAAAGGAGGAAGGAGCTGCAACAAACCCTATAAGGATTACCTGTATAAATAGGACACTATTACCCTACAGACAGACGATCATCATCTTCCTCACTGTCAACTCAGTTAACTTCATAGATAAGTTTGTACCTTCTAAGCATTTTCTTGCAAAAGGCTCTAAGCCAAACAAATTGTTGTAACCGTCTTCTTCAAGCCATATACACACCCCCAAGGAACGAGAGACTATTACAATAGCTATCCATTTCTAACTCATACACTTGCTCTATCCCCTCTCTGAGCCATCTTATTGTGGTTTTGGACTTAGGCTAGCATTTTCAAGCATCATCTGTTTGACGCCGTCTGTGGGAAACGATTTTCTTCGTTTCTTTTGAGTTTTCTTCATACATCTCTGTTAGTTTGATGGTCTCAACTCGGAACATGAGTAAATCTCACGCCAACCCCCAGGTTCACCAGAACCTACCAAAGAACTTCCCCGTCCCCGTAGCGGACATCGAAAATCTCCCTCTAGCGGTAGATCCTCCTCCTCTTAATGAGATAGAGACATATCTTCAGACCACTCTGCAACTTATTAAGTAGCATCAAGATTTGATCACGTGCATACAAACTCACCACCTCCCGCAAATTCCACCAGTGCATCCTGAGCCATCTCCTTCTCCTCCACTAGCACAACATGATATCCCTCACCTGGATTGCCAGAAACTGCCCAACAGAGTCACAAACCTCCACGAACATAGCTATTCTGGAAAAAATCATCAAAGGAGACAACCAAATGGACATGAAGAGGACAAAGCTCACAGTCGGGCCAAAGTCGTTCATTGAGAAGACTGACCCCTTCCTCCACCGGACATCAGGAACAGAAACTTCGCAAAATCCAACAAGAGCTAGGGAACGTGAAAGAAGTGGTTAAATGGAAAACCCCCGACACCATGGATGCCTTAGTTCAACAAACCGAGTCCCCTTTCACCCTTGAGATCCTCCATTTTCCCCTCCCTAAAAAGTTTCAAATGCCATTGATAAAAGCGTTTGATGGAACAAAGGATCATGTGGATCACTTGAACTCGTAAAAAAACAAGATGGAGCTACATGGGTATCCGAACCCTATCCATTGTCGAGCTTTTGCCATAACCCTCAGAGGGTCGGCGATAGCTTGGTTGAACAGGTTGCAGCCAACATCAATCTCTTCCTTCAAGGAACTATCTATACAATTCGTGTCGCACTTCATAGGAGCCAGAACTTACAGGAAGTCATCCTATCATTTCTTGAGTGTTAAGCAGGGACCCAACGAGTCCCTCCAGAGCTACATATAATGTTTCAATTAGGAGTGCTTGAAAGTAGAAAGTGCAGATGACAAGTTTTCACTGACTACATTCATGTCCAGTCTTAGTGTCCAGTTGAAGGACCTTCTCTTTTCAATCGCCAAGAACCCTCAAGAGACTATGACCGAGGTACTTGCAAAGGCCGAGAAGTACATTAATGGCGAGATAGCCTTTCGCCTAAAAGGAGGATCGACATCTGTAGAAGGAGAAAAAAAGAAAAAGGATCGCAATCCTACAAAAAAGAAAAAAAGTGACAAGTCCTCGTAGAGGGATCGTTCTACGAGAAAAGAGAGAGAGCCTTCTCCAACAAGAAGTGGCAATGTTAGAGATCGCCTAGGACCCTCGTCCCAAGAGTTATAACCCCAATATGAGCTAGCATGCCTCCCGCCCCTGATCACCTCCATTGCACAAGTCCTTCATGAGGTCTAGAATGAGATATTCATCTGATGACCACCTCAGATGAAGTCAGATCCTAGTAGACGGGACCTCTCAAAATATTACGAGTTCTATAAAGACACCGGTCACAAGACGAATGACTGCATCCAACTTAAGAAATAGATTAAATATTTGATCCAAATGAGATACTTACGCCACTATGTGGCAGGAGAAGGGAGAGAACAAAATGACTAGGGACGAGATGCCCGAGTTGCCGCTCCATTCCCAAAACAACATCAGTAGGCCCTTGATAAAATCAAGGTCATCTCGAGTGGTTTTGCAGGAAGGGGAAAATCTAGCTCGGTGCAGAAGGCGTACGCTAGGAGGGCAAGATCAGATGATTTTGTCGAAATTCAGACTGTCCGAAAAGTGCCACGCTAAGACCAAGAAATTACTTTCTCCGATGTTGACCTTGAAGGATGTCAGCACCCTTACGAAGACCCCATGGTAGTATAGGTTATCATCACAAATAAGACTGTACATCGGGTGCTCATCGACAATGGCAGTTCAACCGATATTATTTTCCTATCAGTTTTCGATCAGCTCAGCATAAACAGGTTGAGGCTTGAACCCGTAAGAACCCACCTCCTGGGTTTCTCGGGTGAGAGTGTCTTATCCATCGGATCTATCCATCTCGTGTTCACCATGGAAGACCACCCTTGCCAGGTTACCACCACTGTCCGTTTCTTAGTGGCATATGCCCTCTCCGCCTACAATGTCCTTTTAGGGAGACCGTCCCTCAATTCTATCAGAGCAGTACCCTCGGCGTACCACCTGGTGATGAAGTTCCCCACCGAGCATGGTGTCGGTGTGGTCAGGGGAGATCAACGCCTTGCAAGGGAATGTTATGTGGTGTCGATAAGATAGAAGGAGGTGGAATCTATTCAATTGGACCTGGACGTGCGAGATGAGCTGGAGACGTAGCGCACCCCCACGGAGCAACTAGAGTCTGTACAGGTTGACGAAGACCCAGGGCATGTAGTCTTCGTAGGCTCTATGTTGCTCCAGGGCATCAAAGAAAATCTTGTTTTGTTCCTAAGAGAGAACACTGATGTTTTGCCTAGAAGCAAAAGGATATGGAAGGAATTGATCCGACAGTGATCGTACATCGGCTTAATGTCAATCCGAACTGTAAATCAATTAGGCAAAAGAGGAGAAACTTTGTCTTGGAGAGACAAAAAGCAATCAACGAGGAGGTGACCAAGCTACTGCGCGTAAAGGCCATCAAGGAGGTTGACTATTCAACCTAGTTGGCTAATGTCGTGCTCGTCAAGAAAGTAAATGAAAAATGGCGCTTGTGCATCGATTTTACCAATCTGAATCACGCATGCCCTAAAGACAGCTTCCCTTTGCCTCGGATTGACCTGATAGTCAATACCACAACGGGCCATGAACTCCTCAGCTTTGTGGATGCCTTTTCAGACTACAACCAGATCAGAATGGATCCAAATGACCAAAAAAAAACTTCATTCATCACCGAACAATGAATCTTCTGGTACCAAGTCATGTCTTTTGGGTTAAAAAATGCCAAGGTTACCTATCAAAGGCTGGTCAACAGGATGTTTTGCGAGAAGTTGGGCTCAACGATGGAGGTGTACATCTACGACATGCTCGTAAAGTCTCTCAAATCCAAACTTCATATTCAACACCTCAATGAGGCATTCGAGATTATGCGACAATATATGATGAAGTTAAACCCAGCCAAGTGTGCTTTTAGGGTCTTAGCAGGAAAATTTTTGGGCTTTATAGTCAACAGAGAAGTATTGAGGCAAACCCCAAAAAGGTGAAATCCGTTCTGGAAATGGAGTCGCCCACCAACACTCGAGAGGTACAACGCCTAACCGGAAGGATAACGGCACTCAATCGGTTTGTTTCGCGCTCCAGTGATAGTGTCAGCCGTTCTTTAAGGTTTTAAAGGCCATTTTTCGGTGGGATGAGAAGTGTGAAGAGGATTTCCAGGCTTTTAAGTCCTATTTGGCCTCACCACCAGTGTCAGTGAGCCCCCAAGAAGGAGAAGTTTTAACCCTTTACCTTGTCGTGTCTGACATTTTAGTCAGCGCTGCCTTGATAAAAGACAAAGAAAGAGTTCAATAGCCAGTTTATTTTTGTAGTAAGGCCCTTATGGGGCCGAGGAGCGATATTTGAAGATGGAAAAACTCATCCTAGCCCTCCTCGTGGCAGCCCAGAGATTGAGGTCATACTTCTAGTCACATACCATTGAAATTCCTACGGATCAACCGATGAGGCAGGTCCTACACAAGTCGGAGGCCTCTAGAAGACTGGTGAAGTAGGCAATAGAACTCAGTGAATTCGACATCAGATTCAAGCCAAGAACGCCAATCAAGGGACAAGTCTTAGCCGATTTTCTCATTGAATTCACCTCGCTGCCATAAGAGAATACAAAGAACCTAGACTGTGTCTTTGATGTCCCGACTTGGAAGCTATACGTAGATGGCACCTCAAATGCCCAGGGAAGCGGGGCTAGCCTAATCTTGACCTTGTCCGAGGGGGTACGATTTGGAATACGGTTTGAGGTTCAATTTTCAAGCATCCAATAATGAGGCGGAGTACGAGGCCCTTATAGCGGGCTTAAACTTAGGCTTGTCAATGGATGTACAACAAATCCTAATCCACAACGACTCCCAGTTAGTGATCAAACAGGTCGAGGAGAAGTATGCCGCCAGAGATGAAAAAATGACCCTTTACATGATGAAGGTATGCAGCCTGCTGAGAAAGTTTGTCGTGGTTGAGCTAATCCAAATGCCCTGAGAGACTAATGCCCGAGCTAATGCACTGGCTAAGCTAGCCACTATCGCCCACCAGGACTTACCAGGGAGGGTTCCCGTCAAAATCTTATCCAAGCCCAGCGTCTAGCCCGATGAGGATCAAGCTATGCCAGTCCAAAAGACTACCCTCGTGGATGGATCCTGTCATATCCTTCTTATAGGATGGACTCCTCCCAGATGACCCGAAGGAAGCGTCGAAGCTGAAAACCAAAGCGGCAAGGTTCATAGTCATTCAAGGTAAGTTATACAAAAGGGGTTTTTCATTTCCACTAATGAAGTGTGTGTGTGAGATGGAGGCAGATTACATTTTGAGAGAAATTCACGAGGGCATATGCGGAAACCACATCAGTGCGAGAACCCTAGCAAGCAAGGCACTATTACAAAAATACCTTTGGCCCACTATGGCTAAAGATGCAAAGGAGATGATGAAGAGGTGTCAAACCTGCCAGATTCATGGCAATCTACTACACTGCTCGCCAGAGCAGCTTACGCCCGTCGTCAACCCTTAGTTTTTCAACAATGGGGATTAAAAATTTTGGTGCCCTTACCGATTAGGATCGAGCAATGCAAATTTGTCATAGTTGCAGTAGGTTATTTCATCAAGTGGGCAGAAGCCGAGTCGTTGGCTAAGATCACTGCACAGAAGGTCAGAAACTTTGTTTGGAAGTCAATAGTTTGCCGCTTCGGCATCTCTAGGGCACTAGTCTTAGACAATGAAAAACAGCTCGACAATCTAGCATTCACAGACTTTTGCGTAGAATTGGGAATCAAAAACTACTTCTCAACACCTACACACCCATAATCCAATGGACAAGTTGAAGTTACAATCAGAACAATCAAGCTCACGCTGAAGACAAGGCTAGAGGCATCCAAGTCACAATGGGTGGACCATATTCTTGCGGTACTATGGGCTTATCCAACGACTATACGGACAGCAACTAGCGAGACCCCGCTCAGCCTTGCCTACAGAACTGAGGAAATGGCTCAAGTCGAGGTCGGCTTGTGCAAGGGCCGAAATCTTCAACCCCGAGAAAAATGAGAGATCCCTGTTGGTCAATCACGACCTCCTGGACGAGAAAAGAGATGAAGCGCTACAACGGATATTTTCATACCAGAGGAGCATAGTCAGATACTACAACAAGCAGGTAAAGAGAAAAAGTTTTAATTCATGCGACTTGGTACTGAGAAATTACTCCCAACCAAAAAAGATCCTGTCTATGGAAAATTTGGCCCAAATTGGGAAGGGTCTTACATTGTAAAAAGGGTGGTCCGACCTAATAATTACGAGCTGCAGACAGAAGAAGGGAGAGACTTGCAACATTTTTGGAACGCGGATCCTCTGAAACGCTATTACTAGTAAAGTTCTCTAAAGATAATTGTAATAGAGAAGTGAAAAACCATTGTAAACCCCCATTTTCAAAATCAATGAAATTTTTGAAGTTTCTATGATCAGCAAGTTTGCACAGTCAGAGTTAATTCCACCCTAAGAGCTTTTTTTAGTTCGGGAAAAAAGCTTTTCAGCTCGAACAAAGCTGCGAGCTCTTTAGCTGCACAGAACGACTAGGCTTTTCAGCCTAAGAACTTTTCAGTCCGGGAAGAGAGCTTTCCTGTTCGGACAAAGCCGCGAGCTCTTCAACTTCGCAGAACGATTAGGCTTTTCAGCCTAAGAGCTTTTCAGCTCTGGAAGAGAGTTTTTCAGCTTGGACAAAGCTGCGAGTTTTTCAACCTCGCAGAACGACTAGACTTTTTAGCCTAAAAGCTTTTCAGCTCAGACAAAGAAACGAGCTCTTCAGCTGCATAGAACAACTAGGCTTTTCAGCCTAAGAGCTTTTCAGCTGAAGAAGTCAGTATGGCAGTTACAAAATCGTCAACACAAACACAGACAGGTGAAGTGCCGAACGGATATATTCAATTCATATTCATAAGGATATTATGATTACAAACGAGAAAAAGAAAAATTCTAAGTTCCCTCTGCCCGCCACTTCAACTCAGAGTTTTCCCTCTCTAGTTGTGCATTAACAGCCCGTAGATGGGAATTCTAATCCTTTAGAGTGTCTCGCTGCTCCTCGGCCTCAGAGAGCAACTTCTTGAGGTCCGCAAGCTCCACCTCAACAGACAAGGACTTTCTCTCATAGGATAAAAACCTCACGACTGTGATGACGAGTCGTTCCGTCGATGTTTCCTTGATGAGGTGGCCACATCTCCCTCTGATTCGGTGGAAGATGAGTCAACCTTTATGGAATGAAGGGGCGAACCTCAGGATGGCGTCCAGTGCAGCTGCAGAGCTACCCCCAATCCCGAACTGAATCAAGTTTTGGAGAGTGACTAGGGTAGAATAGGGGATCGGGTAGGCATGAGCAACTCGGTAGACATTAAACATCTCCTCTGGGGTCAGGCTGGGGGTACCAGTACAGCACAGACACAGTCGAAGTTAGTACAAAACATGTAAATCAAAACTGGCTAATCAAAGATCGATTAAATTTCTGACTCTAAACCTCTATCACGAAAGTGCCCCCAAGAGCGAGGGACTTGGGCATGCCAATGCTGCCTCTCAACGAATTCCCAGGAGTCCCAAAAAAATAAAGAAAAATCATTGGGTCCACCCCTCTAGAGAGCTAGGGATTCCAAGAATCAACAGGGAGCTAAAGAATCGCCTCTAGGTGAAACGACTAAAGCAGAGGGAAGTAAAAGAATTCGGCAACAGTGAGAAAGTCATTGAAACCTTGTAAACGGCAGAAGATAATGAAACTGATGACCCTTCAGGGGAAAGGCGAGAAGGGCATAGCCCATGGAAAAATAAAACCCACCCAAAGTCTGGGTGGATAGGCAAGTGAAGACCCATTTCAAATAAGTCTCAAAGAAGCAAACCTCCTGCCAGAGGAGAAGGTTGCAAGGTTCGTCAGAGGTGAGGGGCCCTAACAGCCAAGGCATTGGGAAAATTGAACTGCATCCTCAACGCCTCTACATCAGAAGCGATAAGCAGCGAAGGGAGCAAAAATATTGAATACCAAACGTCATTAAGCATGGCCTGGGCATGCTGTCGGAATAGAGGAGACGAAGAAGAAGCTATGAAGTCTGAAAAGAGGCAAGGTGCAAGAAGATTTTTGAAGGGAAGTAAGAACGTGAAGCATTCGAAGCAATAAGCTTAAAATGAATAAATAGCATGCAAAGGTGAAGATGCGACTATTAAACTTCCACAATCATAACAGTAATCAATAATAACAACGTCTTAAAAAGGTAGGTGAAGTTAGGTGGGCTCAAGTAACGGTTCATTTACGAGTTTTCACCTGAATCCGTACACTTCGAGTTAAGAGCGTATAATAACAGAAGAAGGTTCCACAACCGAGTAGAATGTACAACCGAGTAGAATGTACAACCGAGTAAAGCTGGCTAAGAGACTAGGAGCCCGGCTATGCACAACCCAAGATAGAACAGCTCAAGATCATGCAAATTAGGTCGGGAGCAAGAAGACAACGCAAATAAAAAATTATACTCCAAATATGTCAAGACCTCTTTGGAGTAGGGGGCAAGCTAGGCCTGTCAAAATCCGACACGATACGATTAACCGACACGAATCGACATGAATTAAGCGGGTTTGAGTGAGACTTTAACGAGTTCGAGTGATAAACGGGTTAACCCACCAGACACATTTAATAAACGGGTCGTGTTCGTGTGAAATCTATCAACCCATTTATTACCAGTTTACCCATTTAAAAAATAATATAATAATAAATTAATAATTATTTTAAAAAAATTATTTAAAATTAAAATATTATATTTATATATTATATATAAATATATAATAAATGAGTAAAGAAAAGTCTTACTTCAGAAAAAAAAATATACATTACACACTTAGCCCCCCTTTGTAGTGCTCAATGTGGAAACCCTTCCCTTCTGCTTGTATCTGCTGTCGAAAAATATTTTACTGAAGAATTTCTCTTTGACTCTGAGATCCAATAAAAATCTCCACCTTGTTGAAGCTGAACATCAAGAACCATTCAATAACATGGCGATTCTGATCACCAAGTGTTTGATCTCAGTACTGATAGTTGTGTTCTTGTTGTTTTTGTCTACGATCGCTAGCTCGGAAACTCCATTCATCGTGGTTCACAAGAAGGCCACCCTTAATAAACTAAAATCCGGCACTGAATGAATCTCCGTCTCCATCGACATCTACAACCAAAGATCTACGTATGTTTCCTTCGATTCTTCTAATTTCCATCAATTTGATTATATCCAGTTTCAGAAATGTTACTTCGAGTGGTAGATCCAAATCTCAATTTATCACCACCATCAACAACACTAGCAGTGATGAAGTGGGTCTGTTGATTGATTGAAAATAGTGTCGTTCCCTACCTCTCAACACCACCCTCAAATGTGTATGGCATATGTGTGAAGGGAGTGTCACTCTCCCTCGGGATGATACAAGAGATAGGGAACAACGGAATGTGAATGGTGGAAAATGGATGAACAAAATATGTGTGAAATAAAATGTGAAATGTGCACAAAAGCGCTCCCCAATCGCAAGGAGTCTTTCGTGGTCGGTGTTTTACTTGGAAGAGTATTCCAAGGTCGTCTCCTCAGGGAAGGAAAGAGAGTTTTGTGAAAGTGATTTTACAAAAAGGTAAAGAAAATGTAAAATCTTTTGTTTATGTTTTGGGGTTGTGTTTGTAAATGAAAATGCAAGAAAAAAAGTGTTGGCTAATCCAAAGGGTTCATTCCAATGGGAATACCAAATCAACTCAAAGCCCTCTTCCGATCGAGCATGAATGAACGATTGATTTGGGGGAAGCAAAGGACGAGATTGGTGAGTAGCTAAGCATAAACCGTGACTAGGCCTACG
>CM042196.1:20860882-20873894 GCA_023539305.1 Ilex asprella
TCTACCCCAATGGGGGTGAGATGGTTTCCTAACACTTGTAGTGGGTTTTCATTTGGTAATGCAACCACTATCGTTCACTGGAGTTTGAACAAGGGATAGTATACTTTTCCTAGGAATGGACTCGTCACTGCCATTGTGATGGTAGACGCCCCTTTCTAAAGTGCTTGTGACTGTGACTGTGATTGGTGGACTAGGTATAATCGTGGGGTAGATTCATGAGAAGCAATCATCATACATGGTATGAGGATGAACCGAAAATACATAAAATTATGAGTTGGGTCGTTCTTGCCGATGCATTGGTATGGGACAATGCACGGGGAAGAAGCCCTTTTTCTAAATAGCTTAAATTGGAGTATTGGTTATTGTTGCTAAACTCCTTTTATTCGTTTATTTGATTATTGCTACTGTTTAAACTTGAGATCTCTTTTAAAATGCCCCTGTTTTATTTCAAAGATTATATATATGCTACTTGTGAAATGAGACCGACCGTTTTCTATGTTTTAAAACCTTGTTTGAATTTGGGAGAAATGTGGCTACAGAGCTTCGTGCTCACCCCCTACAAATTATATTTTTCAGATGTTGGGCCAGAGGATGAGCTCGGCATCGACGAGCCGGGACATTGGGAGGCTCCACTCGAGGGGAACCTAGATTCCGAGGTGGATATGTAGAGCCGTAGCTTCTTTTGTTCTAGACTAGAATATTATTTTGAAACACTGTATAGTCTAGATTTCTTTTGTAATTTCCGCTGCGCTATAATAATAAGTTTTCATTGGGAATGTAAAGGCCAAAGATGACATATTCTTTTGGGATATTGATGTAAATGTACGAATTATTATTATCAAGTCTTCTTTATTGATGGTTTATCTTAGTGCTCTCATAGTATGAATGGTTATTGAATGTAATGTCGTCCAGGGTGTATTTTGGGGTGTTACATAAGCTGAACCCATCTTTGATTACACCCTAGTTCAAGCATCACAGTCTCCAGGAAGTCCCATTCAATTCTATCATATATCTTACTAATATCCATTTTGATTGCCAAATCGAGAATAGTACCTTTCTTATTTAACTTCATATGATGGAGTACGTCATTAGAAGTGATGATACTATCTTGAATTTGCCTATTAGGCACAAAGGCAGCTTGCTGTGGTGAAATAATAGAAGACATTATACTTTTCATTCTGTTGGCCAACACCTTTGAGATTACCTTGTATATAAAGTTACATAATGCGATAGGTCTAAACTGGGTTATTGTTTCAGGCGTAGCTTCCTTTGGAATGAGAACAATATTTGTCTTGTTTTCTCCTTGATCATGCGTCCCCCATCAAAGAAATTTCTTACAAATTTACTCATATCTTCTCGAATAATGTGCCAATAGCTGTGGAAAAAAATGTCTGAGAATCCATCTAGGCCAGCAGCCTTGAGAGGACCAAGTTGTTTAACTGCTATCCTAACTTCTTCATTCGTGATTGGCCTTAGAAACTGCAGGTTCATCTCCTCTGTCACTCTACGTTCCATTAACCCCACCACATCATCGAAATCCCTTTGACCCACTGTAGTAAACACGTTCTGAAAGTATTAATTATTGTGATCATTCAGTTCTTCCTCTTCCTCCAACCAGATAGCTTCTTCTGTTTTTAGCCTCAAGATTTGATTCATTTGCCTTCTCTATATTGTTGTTAAGTGAAAGAACCTTGTGTTTGAATCCCCAGATTCCAACCAATTAATCCTTGATCTTTGCTTCCAATATTGTTCCTTTCTTCTTCTTATATGGTTCATCTTAGTGCATATCTCCATTTCTCTTCTTAGGTTTTCCTCTGATGCCTTGTTCATATGCAAATTGAGCAATTCTGAGTTCAGTTCTGTCAAGGTCTTTCTATCATTCCAAATTTATGTCTACTCCAATTTTTGAGTTCCTTGCCACACTTTTCCTATTTCTTTGTCCTTGCAAACATCACAGACCCATTCCAGCTTTCCTCCCAACTCGTTCTAATAATCTCTTCACACTTATCATCTTCCATTCACACGGTTTCAAACTTAAAAGTAGTTGTTTTTTTCTTCAAATTTGGTTCCATATTTATAATAATAGGGCAGTGGTCAGATCCCACCCTAGCTTTATTAATGACTTGCATATATAGGTGGCTCACACTCCAATCTGGATTAACTAACACTCTGTCCAGTCTTTTTTGCACATTTTGCATTCCCTGTTCTGTTATTTGACCAAATGAACTTTGGGCTTTTAAAATCCACATCCATCAAATTGCAGTCAGAAATTAAGCTTTGTAGTTCTTCCATTTTCTTTGCTTTACTTGCTTTTCCTTCTTCCTTCTCCCATATAGAGCCAATCACATTAAAGTCTCTTATTACTAGCTAAGCTCCTCGGTGATAGAGACAAGATTCTTCAATCCTTGTCAGATTTTCTGTCTTCTATCAAAGTCATTATCTACATAAAGGAATGTGTCTTGCCAAGTTTGTGTTTGATTCTACAACTTTCCCAATACGTTAAACATGTTCTTATTTTTTAAATCAATGTAAAGGTTAATTTCATCCTTCCACCATGATGCCAAACTGCCAGTCAGTCCCCTTGTTTCCACATACTCACCATTTGAGAAATTAAAGCTTCTTCTCAATCTCTCCAGTTTTTGTGTTCCATTTTTTGTCTCCATAAGGAAGACTATTGTGGGATGATGGGTATTGATTAACCCTCACAAGCTTTGAACTGTCCAGGATAGTGCCACTCCCTAGCAGTTCCAAGACAAAATTAACATAGGGATTGTGGCTGTTCGACGCCAGCCACCATCACCCTTTCTAGATCCATATCACCTTTATCATTCTCGATATTCTTAATGGAGATATTTGGGATTTGAAGAATCCACTCGGACATACAAACATTTAGATTGTTCTCACCTTGCTCTTCTTGTAAAGTCTTCGTCACTTGCTCCTCTTGTTCTGCTAGAGAGGCAAAGTAGATTTCTGAGTGTGTCAGTACTCTATTTCTTCTCCCTCTTCCTCCACTAGAGCTCCACTTTCCATTTCTTGCTATGTCGAAGTTCTTTGATGGGCTCCTCCTTGGGTTGGGCTTTCCTCTTAATTGCCAACATTTAAAAATTCTTTTGTAGTTTTTCCTCTTTTATAACTTCGTCTACCCCTAATCTTAGGAGTTGGGACCATAGTCCCCCTGCTCCTTTAGATTGGGCTTCTTCTGCTGATGGGTCAAAACTTAATTTTAGCCTCTCTGATGGCTCTGTAACAAAGTAGTTTTTATCAACTGGACCCCTTTTAATCAATTAAACCCTAGAGGTTGTGGGTTTCTTTCTTAGCAACTGTTCTTTTGGGCTTTGGCCATCTCCTTCATCTTCAACAATCTGGATTCCCAATCTATTGGAGGTAAAAAGGTCCAATCTAACTTCTCTATTTAGCGAACAGTTGTAGACTTGGCCTGGGGTAAAATTGTCGGTTTGTGGTTGAGTTAGGATTATTTTTCCATGTGCCACCTCCCATTCTGCTCGTACTGATTTTGCAGCTTGTAGTGGTACATAATTCTCTGCAAGGTCGTTAGTGTTGGAAAATGGTGTTCTAAAATAGTAAAATCACTTATTGATATTTCTGATATTATGTAAGTTAAAGTAAATCAGAACAGTAACAGTGATATAGAAACGATTACACAAACGAAAGAGTTACACAAAAAGAGTTACAGTAAAGAGTAACAACAAAGAGTAACAGTGACAAGCTTTCCACGAAAGTGTTACAGAATACAGTTACACATACGTACTGTCTAAATAAATTAAATACTGACCCGTTTGTAGGCCAGGAACTGTGATTGAACTTCGATTAGATCAAGGCTAGTGTTTGACACTATGTCCTTAAGACAGATTTCGCCCCCACACACGGTGCTTATGGAATCACGAGCGCCTGCCTCCCAGGTTACAATAATCTTTACACGGGCAGAAGTAGCACTCCAATCTCCCCGTCCAGCGAACCAAAATGTGTTGTGTACTCTCTAAACGTGACTGACTTAATGCCGAATGTAATGCACAAAATGTCTGTCTTAATGCCTGACCGAATTTCTTGTATATAGAATGGTGAATGAACCTGTGTGTTTATAGACACTTTGGTGACTTTCCGGACAGTCACCATATTAAAAGACACAACCCAGAAATACTAAGGACACAACCTTTAACAGTCAGTAGACATCTTTGAATTAACTGTTCTTATATGAACAGACACAATCTTTCGGTTTGGAAGGAAGCAAAAATTATTTAATTAATTCATTTATTTAAATAAATTTTTTTCAAAAAGGATAGGACAAGCCCGTACCCGAGCTCGGCCGGGCCCGGCCGGGTCGTGGTCGTGGCGAGGCGGGCGGCGCGCGCGCACGTGCGCGTGGTCAAACCAACGGCATGTAGGCGCTCGCTCCACTCACAAAACTGTGGTACCCCTTGGGGCCCAACCCATGGAGCAAACTTAGACTATATATGCCCTTGTTGAGCTTCTTCCTTAACTAATGTGGGATTGGTGTCACATCGCACATTACATTTCCTTTATTTTCACCTTTTCAAGAGGGTCACTTTTGAGTCTATTTTCTCATTCATTTCTTACTCGATTTGAGCAAGTGAATATACTACATTGTACTCCTTACAGAGTAGAATATGAACCCACGAAAATTTATTCAAAATAACAATTGGGTCCTACTTTAATTTTGGCTCAAAGTCGACCAAAAAATTGTTCTGGTCTAACAATCCCCCACATGAATGATAAATTGGTTGTTAGTATGCAAATGATAATGCTGACAACTATAGAGAGTACATCTTTGGAAAGATTATGCATCGAGATAGGTAGCTTTTGGCCTTGAACCTTCCCTAGTGAAAGCCCATCGGACTTATCAGCTAAATAGTGAACGTGATGTCTTGAACTATTAAGTTGTTTGATAAATCAGATCGAATAGACTTCACACAGTCTCTTTCCTAACACAATTGGTTCTCATGATTGTGTTCATTTTAGCCCTGAACAACTCCTGGTTTTCATGAGTGCTCTAGAGAATTCAGCCTTTATAAATTCTCACAGAAGCGGTCCCTTCACACCTATATAGGTGACTCCTATTAGGAATATCTTGCAATATCCCATTTGAATTTTCCAAGATATAAGAATCATTAAAAATCGTAGCTTACCCTAATAAACTTTGCAGGCAACACTAGTTTATCATAGGAATAGGTAGGAGAGATTATCTCCTTAGTGCTTCTTTTGAATCACGCATAATTCAGTTGTCCCTTTGAACCTAGATCTTGGGATCTCCAGTCAACTAGGTTGGGTTGCCATTAAGGTGACTCTTGTGTCATAGGCTTTAATCTCATTCCCCTCGATATGCAATTTACTTGCTCTCTCGTTAAACCTTTAGTAAGTGGATCCGCTAGATTATCCTTTGACTTTATATAATCAATAGAAATAATCCCATTTGAGAGCAATTGCCCAACGGTATTATGTCTACGACGTATATGTCTAGACTTATCATTATACATGTCACTCTGTGCCCTACCAATTGCAGATTGGCTATCACAATGTATACAAATTGTTGGCACAGGTTTAGGCCATATTGGAATATCCTTTAGAAATTGGCGAAGCCACTCAGCTTCTTCTCCTACTTTATCTAAAGCAATTAATTCAGATTCCATTGTGGATCTAGAAATACACGTTTGTTTTGAGGATTTCCATGATACAGCTGCACCACCAAGTGTAAAAATATAACCACTTGTGGATTTTGTATCTTTCATATCAGATATCCAGTTAGCATCACTATACCCTTCAAGTACAGCTGGATATCTTGTATAGTGCAATCCATAATTCAGAGTATATCTTAGGTATTTAAGAACCCCGATAATTGCCTTCCAATGGTCTACTCCCGGGTTACTCGTATATCTACTCAATTTATTAACTAAGTATGCTATATCCGGTCTAGTGTAGTTCATGACATACATTAGACTACCAATGATACGAGAGTATTCCAATTGTGATATGCTTTGGCCAGTATTTTTAGACAAATGAAGATTTATATAAACTGGTGTTCTAGCAATGCTGCTTTCATCTTTGTCGAACTTCTCAAGTATTTTCTCAATATAATGTGATTGAGATAATATAAGTCCACTAGATGTTCTAGAAATTTTAATTCCTAATATAACATCTGCAACACCCAAATCTTTCATATCAAATTTACTGGACAACATTTTTTTGGTAGCTATAATAATATTATTATTACTACCTAAAATAAGCATATCATCCACATATAGACAAACAATGACATATCCATTATTTGTGTCTTTAACATAGACACATTTATCACATTCATTAATTGTAAAACCATTTGACATCATTACCTTGTCAAATTTCTCATGCCATTGTTTTGGTGCTTGCTTTAAACCATAAAGTGATTTAACAAGTCTACACACCTTCTTTTCTTGTCCCGGAGAAACAAACCCTTCGGGTTGCTCCATATAAATTTTCTCATTAAAGTCACCATTTAGGAAAGCTGTTTTCACATCCATTTGGTGTATCTCAAGATTATGCAATGCTGCAATAGCTATGAGCATACGAATAGATGTTATTCTCATAACAGGAGAATATATATCAAAGTAATCAAGACCTTCCTTTTGTTTATAGCCTTTAGCTACAAGTCTAGCCTTGTACTTATCAATTGATCCATCAGTTTTCATTTTCCTTTTGAAAATCCATTTACACCCTAATGATTTACTCCCTAGTGGAAGATCAACCAATTCCCAGGTGTGATTTTGCATAATGGATTCAATTTCACTGTTTACAACTTCTTTTCACATAGGTGTTTCAGGAGTGGACATTGCTTCATTGAAGCTTTGAGACTCATTTTCTAATAAATATGTTAGAAAATCAGGATCATAAGACTTGGAAGTCTTTGACATCTTACTGCGTCTAAGTGCCTTTTCACTTTCATTATTTATAGACTCATGGTCTATATCACTAGTCGCAGTATCATGAGTTCTTTTAAGAGTATTCCCATCATATACATTTTTACAAGGAAAGACATTTTTAAAAAATGATGCATTTGTTGACTCAATAATTGTATTGACATGTATATCAGGAATATTAGATTTATGCACTAGAAAACGATATATACTACTATTTATTGCATAACCAATAAATATACAATTAATAGTCTTAGGTCTTACTTTAATCATTTTGGGAATAGGAACCATCACTTTAGCCAAACACCCCCACACTTTCAAATATTTGTAAGAAGGACTCTGACCTTTCCATAATTCATAAGGGGTTTTGTCTAACTTCTTGTGGGGTAGTTTGTTTAAAATATAATTTGCTGAAAGCAGAGCTTCCCCCCACAAGTTCTGAGGTAATCCCGAACTAATCAACATGGCATTCATCATTTCTTTCAATGTTTTATTTTCACGTTCAGCAACTCCATTTTGCTAAGGTGAATAAGGCGAAGAAGTTTGGTGAATAATACCATGTTCTTGACAGAACCGATCAAAAGGTGCATCATATTTACCACCTCGATCACTTCTTATTGCCTTAATCTTTTTTCCAAGTTGATTCTCAACCTCATTCTTATAATACATAAATTTTTTCAATACTTCATCTTTACTCCTTAGCAAATATATATAACAATATCTTGTACAATCATCAATAAATGTAACAAAGTATTTCTTTCCACCTCTAGTTTGAACATATTTCAAATCACATGTATCACTATGAATTAACTCTAGAGGTTCAGTATTTCTTTCAAATGTTATGAAATGATGATCTAGTTAATTTTGATTCAACACATGTTTCACATTTATGATTTACATCAATATTGAATTTAGGCAACAATTCTAAATTCATTAATTTACGCAAAGTATCAAAATTAACATGTCCTAATCTACCATGCCATACATTTGAAGACTCAAGCATATAAGCAGAAGATGTGTTCTTATTATTAAAATTAGATACAATAGTCATTACATTCATCTTAAAGAGCTCATCGCTCATATATCCCTTGCCTACATAAATCCCACTCTTGGTGAGTACAAATTTGTCGGACTCAAAAACCAACCTAAAGCCCTTCTTATTCAACAACGATTCAGAAACAAGATTCTTTCGAATTTTTGGAACATGTAACACATCATTGAGTGTAAGTTCTTTCCCAGAAGTCATCTTCAATATAACCTTTCCTTTGCCTTCAACTTTGGAAGTGGAGGAATTACCCATGAAGAGTTGTTCTCCATCATTAACTGCTTCATATGAGGAGAACATCTTCTTATCCGAACAAATGTGTCTAGTGGCCCCAGTGTCCACCCATCATTCCTTGGTATTTTCTACCAAGTTTACTTCGAATAATACAACAGAAAAATTTATGTTAGAAACATTTTCTGAAAGTTTTTCTACCTCGGTTATATTGGCTTGGGCAGCCTTCCTTTTGTGGTTCACTTGTGCTTTACGGTTTCGACAATCCTTTGCACGATGTCCCAGTTTATTGCACACAAAGCAGTTGCCTTTGAACCTTTTGGAATCACCACCATTGGTCCCTTGTTGACCAACATACTTCCTTTTCTTGTTGGTTTTATATCATTCTTCAATCACATGTGTCTTTAACTCCATGGAATGATTACCATCAGGAGCATCCTCACGAAGAAACCTTGCAAGGTTCAACGTAGTGAGATAAAATAACATTTTTTGTTGCCATCTCTTGAAGTCGTTCTCATTGAACTTTTCGAATTTCTCTCCATAAGACACATGAGTAGGTACAGAGATAGGCACCACATGCTCAACATGATTCGTAAGAACATTATTATCATTTGCATCCATTTCTAATCATCAAAGATTACAAACTATTCAAAATGGAAAAACAGTAACACTTTTCAAAGCAAGTTATAAAACAAATTTGGTGTCACTCTTTGAAATTACTGTTTTAACGTTTTTGTATGGTGTCACTATTTTGTGTAACAGTTTAAAACCTACACAGAAACAAAGTCACTGTTTGGTGTAAAATATACACAGAAACAAAATCACTGTTTGGTGTAACTATTTAAAATATACACAGAAACAAAGTCACTGTTTATTGTAACTATAACAGTTTGGTGTCACTGTTTTGAACGAAGTCACTGTTTTGAATTAATCACATAAACAGAACATGAAAATTTTCGTAACAAAAATTTTCAAGCCTTTTCTAACTATCACAGATTGAAAAAACAAGTTTTAACAATTTGTAATATTTTAGAACACTAAACATGTATCAGAAACACAACAAGTAAGTAAACTAATGGTGTAACTGAAATCTGTCTTAAGATTGTTGGAAAATGGTGTTCCAAAATAGTAAAATCACTTATTGATATTTTTGATATTATGGAAGTTAAAGTAAATCAGAACAGTAACAGTGATATACAAACGATTACACAAACGAAAGAGTTACACAAAAAGAGTTACAGTAAAGAGTAACAGCACAGAGAAACAGTGACAAGCTTTACACGAAAGAGTTACAGCATACAGTTACACATACGTACTGTCTAAATAAATTAAACACTGACCCGTTTGCAGACCAGGAACTGTGTTTGAACTTCGATTAGATCAAGGCTAGTATTTGACACTATGTCCTTAAGACAGATTTCGCCCCCACACACGGTGCTTATGGAACCACGAGCGCCTGTCTCCCAGGATACAATGATCTTTACACGGGCAGAAGTAGCACTCCAATCTCCCCGTCCAGCGAACCAAAATGTGTTGTGTACTCTCTAAACGTGACTGACTTAATGCCGAATGTAATGCACAAAATGTCTGTCTTAATGCCTGACCGAATTTCTTGTATATATAATGGTGAATGAACCTGTGTGTTTATAGACACTTTGGTGATTTTTTGGACAGTCACCATACTAAAAGACACAACCCAGAAATACTAAGGACACAACCTTTAACAGTCAGTAGACACCTTTGAATTAACTGTTCTTATATGAACAGACACAATCTTTCGGTTTGGAAGGAAGCAAAAATCTTTTAATTAATTCATTTATTTAAATGAATTTTCTCCAAAAAAGATAGGGCAAGCCCGGCCTGGCCGGGTTGTGGTCGTGGTGAGGCGGGCGGGCGGCGCGCATGGTCAAACCAACGGCTTGTAGGCGCTCGCTCCGCTCACAAAACTGTGGTACCCCTTGGGGCACAACCCATGGAGCAAACTTAGACTATATATGCCCATGTTGAGCTTCTTCCTTAACAAATGTGGGATTGGTGTCACATCCCACATTGCACTTTCTTTATTTTCACCTTTTCAAGAGGGTCACTTTGGAGCCTATTTTCTCATTCATTTCTTACTCGATTTGAGCAAGTGAATATACTACATCGTACTCCTTACAGAGTAGAATATGAACCCGCGAAAATTTATTCAAAATAACAGTTGGATCCTACTTTAATTTTGGCTCAAAGTCGATCAAAAAACTGTTTTGATCCAATAGTTAGCACATACCGAAATTTTGTCACGTGTGCCCCTTATAGTAGGTTTGTCTCACGCGCCGATGATTCTTCATCTTCTCTAGCAACATTCTTTTTCTGAGATTTCCTCATTTGTTTCTCCTTTTCTTTTTGCGCAATTTTTGACCTATTTTCCCTAAAATATACTACAGCTTGGATGCTTTGAGCTCGTAGTTCAGGACCAAACTCGCCCTGATTTCCTGTTCTCCTCTCAGTGCACTGATTTTGAGTATGACCAATTCGCCCACAGTTATAACCGAACTCTGACAAACGTTCATATTTGAAGCTAATCCACAAATCATCTTGTTTTTCTCGTGGAATGAAGAAGCCTTTCTTCAAAGACTTATTAAGGCCAATTTCACATTTCACTCTCAAAAAATTCTTTTGGATCACTCTCTGCCTCTTCCAGCTGGGTTGTCTCCCCAACAATCATTCCAATTTGCCATGAGTTTTCTTTGGTCATCATGTCAAGAGTCAGTCCCCATATTTGTATCCAGAACTCAACTTTGTAGAACTCCTAGTCCCTCAGCAAACTTTGTGGGACACATTTCTTCAAAACAAGTAAAGCCCACATAACCGACCAAGGGCCTTCTCTATAGATTTTATTTCTATCATTTTCATCCTTAAATATAAACAAATAGATATTCTTTTCCCAAATGTTCATTGAGAAGCCCTCAGCAGTGTTCCACTAACCTTGAAGGACGCTAGTAACGCCTTGTTTATTGAAAGTTGTTTCTGACAATACTTTCCCCACCATACAGACTTGTTGGACATCTTTAGAGGTTGATGAGTTTGTGTGGAGTGAGATATTGGGGTAGGTTTGGTTTTAAGACTAAATTTCTGCTTCATTCGACATTTGAAGGTTACAGTTATAGGGAGAGATGGGGTAGGAAAGAGGAAAGTTTAAAAGGGAGATTCAAGATCTATGAAGACTAAGAGTGTTAGTTTGGAAGTAGTTTTTTTAACAAAGTATTATTTTAATAAAAAAACTCCTTAATGTAATGGTTAGTGGCGGACGCACAATTGGGCTAGGTGGCTAGGCCTCACCTTTAAGTTTTTTTCCCTATGTATATTTTAGGGTTTTTTAGGTGTGAGTACATTTTCTAGTACTTATTTATCCAAAAGTGTATGGATAAATGGTTTACTCTTTTAAGTACATTTTTTATTAAACTTTTTATGTTTAGGTACAAAATTCAAATGAAGTGAAATGCCTTTTACTTAATCACCCCTCCTTAAATTATGCAGTCATGATTGACACATATTTTAGGAAAGAAATATTTAAAGATTACATATTTGTTATTTTCTTTAATTTTTGAAATTTGAATGTACAAGTTTGAGATAGATTTATGGATAGATTGGCAGTATTTTAGGAAACAAATATATAAACTTTACAACTTTGTTAATTTTTGAAATAAATGTATGTGTTCAAATTGTTAGTCTTCTTCAACTGATTTGGCTTCTTCTGCCTTATTCTTCTTCAATGGCTTTTTATTTTTTCGGAGGTGATTTTCTTTGAAAAAAGAATTGAAAATACCAAACATCGTCATCGGATTGAAGGTGAGTTGTTAATAATTTTGTTTCTTCATTATTTCGGTCAAATTTTTTTTTTTTTTGGATTTTTCCATGTTTCGATTTTTTTTGTATGGTGGTTTATGGAAGAATAAAAAACTAGTTTTCAATTCAAATGGGTGTAAATGGTTCTTACGAGTGTAACTATTTTTAGTGTACACGAAATAATTATATTTTGTATATTATTCGATCAACTCTTTTTTTTTTTGTAAATTAATATGTTTGATTTTTGTGTATCTTTTGGTCGTTGGTGGGATGAATGGAAAAAACTGGTTTAAGTTTAATGGTTATAACTGTTTTTAAAAGTTTTTTAAAAAAACTGTTTTTAAAAAACTGATTTGGATTATCTATTTTGGAAGATCCTGTTTTTTTTTTTTTATGCTTATTTACCAGTACGTAGATAATTACTGAATTGCTTTGTATTAATGTAGTACATAACTGTTTAATGTAACTGTTGTTCTTTTCCTTTTGAATTGATATAATGGCATTTGTTTTTTTAATGTCTTAATCAGGAATGAATGGAATGGTGTTGCTTGTCTGCAAATATGATGTTTGAAACTTTTATTATCAGATGTTCTGTTCGTGTAACATTCGAACATTTTTTTTGTTAAATTCATATGTTTGATTTTGTGTATGTTTGTTCATTGTTGGAATGAATAGAAAAAAAAAACTGTTTTGGGTTTAATGGGTGTAACTGTTTTTAAAATTTGTGTAACTATTTTTTCATAATGACATTAATGTACATTTTCGAAAAAAAGTTACTATGTCATTGTTTGTTAACTGTTTTATTTTATTATTAGATTATTAATCAAACATTGTTTTATGTTGTCAGCTTTTGCACTCCTTGTTAATCCTGAAGCATCAACATTTTGGGCTCACAAAGGAAGCTTGATATCATGAGAAAAGTCTGTGGATAAGCCATCCCTCACTGCCTGGAACCCACATAAGACAAATAATTTCTTTAAAA
>CM042196.1:20873904-20888776 GCA_023539305.1 Ilex asprella
TCTATATTTGAATCTCAAATAGTTATTTAAAACAGTTACGTAACTATTTTTAATCAAAAAAATCATGAACCATAAAGTTGTCAATAACAGACTTATAAGAATTGAATCTTTAAAATCAGAAGAATAGTTACGCAACACAGTTAAAGCCATTAAATTTTGAATATGAACTGTTTATATTTTGAATCCCAAATAGTTACTTAAAACAGTTACGTAACTATTTTAATTAAAAAAATCATGAATCATAAAGTTCCTAATAATAGACTTATAAGAATTGAATCATTAAAATCAGAAGAATAGTTACACAACACAGGTAAACCATTAAATTTTGAATATAAACAGTCTATAATTGAATCTCAAATAGTTACTTAAAACAGTTAAGTAACTATTTTTAATCAAAAAAATCATGTTCCAAATTATTATTTTTTTCTTCATATACATATGCTATAATAGTTCTGCAAATTCTTAATATAATTTTACAAAATTAGAGTTTTACTATTTGATTTTATTTTTGAATCAACTTATACAAGTTTATGAAAAAAGAATTAAATAATCAATGACTGAAAAAAAAACGGATATGTCATATGGTTGTATATTTTGAATCCCTGTGCCGAAAAGGATAAGTTTTGATAATTAAACCCCCTATTTTACCTCTCACTTGATTTTATCCAAAAAAAAACGAATATGGCATTTTCATGGCCATAGAATCCCTTTTTCCTAAGAAGAAGGGATTAGATAATTAAACTCCTATTTTTTAGCTTCTATTTTTTAACTCCCATTGCTTGATTGTAGCCAAAATTTTCGGTAAAAATTCAAATGGTTTCCACCCATTTGCACTTAACTGAATGGCAATAGTGTCATTTTTTAAAAATATGGACTTTAGCCCAAATAAGTTTTTGAGTTGTATTTTTGCCTAAATAAGTTTAAAAAATTGTACCGGCTTCTAAATTCCCCTATTTTATATATATTTTTAATATTTTTATTTGTGCCCATGATAACTTTAAATAAGTAAAATTAAATTTATTGGGAGAATAAATCTTGGTTAATGGACTCCGGTAATAGAATGAGTTATAGATTCTCATGGTGTGAACAATAATAAAAAAAAAAGTCTCGCCAACTATATTCTCAAATTCTCTCAAAAAGCACTAAAACAAACAAATCACTAATAATCAGTGAATTGTCGCGTGCTGCAACCTTTAAACTTTGGTGACTTTAGTATTAATATTTTGATCACATTTCTTATATAATTAACCCATTTTTTTTGTAAAAGTTATAATTAACCGCATTTTAGTTATTTTTTTGTTTGCGTTGATATTGTACACTTGTTTTTGACTCATCTATGTTTAAGTATCAAATATGATATAAAAAATAAAAAAATATCACATTATTTTTATCTATTATAGGCCAAAGAATAATTTATAATTGAAGTATGCCTATCATAGAATATATTTTTGGCTCCCCGACTAGTAATGATGATTAGATAGCAATTTATGCAAACTTCCCTGGTTAAGGAAAAACATTCTGCTGGTTGGTTTTCCTTTTGAAGGCCCTACTAAGACACCCCAACTTGGGTAAACTATCTGGTATATGGCCCTTGAATTATGCCTTGGTTCTAAAATTTGCCCCTCAATTTCTTGTTATTTTAAATTAATTTTTAAGATATATAAATCATAGTAATCAATCTTTTCCATCCAATACCACCATAGAGACAAATAGAGAAATTGTTAAAAAGAAATAATTGAAACAAGTTTCATGAATCGTCGATTTGCATGGCATGATTGAAATTTTATATAGTTCAGGGATTAAATCCAAATAATTGAATGTTGAGGGTACAATTGAGCACAAAGACCCAAAGCTTTTAAAATTTAAATAAATTACTAGGACCCTTCACATAAAACCATGTGAAAAAAAAGCTTGAAAAGTCCCCTTGAAAATAACGTTATGGCTTACAATGGGCGTGTTTGAAAATAAATTTTTTAGGTCAAAAACTGCAATTTGAAATGTTTTACAAGCTCAGGGTGTGTGTGTGTTAATATAGCAGTTACTGTGCTTCCTCTTATAAGGGGTTGTTCAGTAATTGTGTAGGTTGTTCAAAAAAAAAAATATTTTACAAAAAAGTTATGAGTTAAAAAAATCTTTTAAAATTATTTGGGGTATTCTTTAAAAAATTGAAAAAGTTTTTTTAAAGTAATTTTATAATTTTTTTGTGTCAAAATAAAAAAATAATTATATATGTACAAATTATGCATAATAGTTCCCAAAATATAAATTTAATTTTTTTTACGTCACTAATAATATTTTATAAATATAATAAATTAAAAAATTATGTAAGACCCACGACAAAACTTCAAAAAGTTGAAAGAAAAAAGTTCATAAAATCAGTTTAATAAATTCACCTAAATAAGTTTTTTTGGGTCTAAAAAACTGCTACATAAACTGGTAAAAAAGTCAAGGTCCAAACATACTTGACTTATTTGACTTTAAAACCTTTAAAAACTACCTATTTATATTCGTTTTAAATGAACCTAATATTATCGGTAAGAGCGGGTTAGTATTAGATGGGTACTTGTGAATGATCTAATGCGACTAATTATAATTACTCTATGAAGAATCATTTTGTCACAAATTCAATTGATTTTCTTAATTAAATTACTATCTTTAAGTCGTTGACTCATTCTTTTCAAGGTAAATGGTCGAGTCGAGAATTTCTCCCTTTATTAGAGAGTTAACAACATAGGGATAACTTAAATATGGTTTTTTATTTCTTATTTTTTATTTTTTATCACACTATCCCCACATTGAGTAGCCATCATTTTCTACTCTAATGTAAAGGGGATTATTTTTCCCCCTCCAATATACTAAACTTTTAGTTAATGCACTGTCTTTTTCACCTTCTTGTGTTCAAAATCAAATGCTTTGTTGGGAAAATATATATTTTGGAGAAAACAATATCCTCATTGAGCATATCAAATAATGTGAAAAAACCAATAAATGCATCCAACATCTAATAACCACTTTTGCTTATTTGAGCATGAAATTATTGCATATCATCATCATCTTAATAAGTTGTCAATCAATTATGATATCCTAATTATAGGGGTGTGTAATTGTCCCAAAATCTAACTCCGTCTCTAACTCTGATTCGATTCTGCCTCCGTCATTAGGCTAATTATCTACCAGATACATAATTTTTGTATTGATTTATGATATTTTGTACTAAAAAAAACTTCAATCATCAATTTTTTAATTCACTTTGAATCATTATTTTTTTAATCATTTATAAATATTGATGAGATTAACGGTTAGCTTAATGTTCATTGCTTCGGTTGTTGGACCTTAAAGTCGTGAATTTAAACTTCGTTGTCCATCACTCCTCCCACGTGATAGTGTCTAACAAAAAAAAATTATAAGTATTGATTATCATTTATAAATATTGATGAGGTTAGCAATTAGATTAATGTTCATTGTCTTGGGTGTTGGATATTAAGGTCGCGAATTTGAACTTCGTCGTTTATCTCTCACCCCATGATAGTGTCTGACAAAAAAAAATTATAAATATTGATTATAAAAATAATAAAAATTTATACATATTACACATTTTTTAAATAAAAAAAAAAAGAAACATGTCCATCTATATCTATTAAAACCCTAGAAAAGGTTAACAAAATCTTGAGTATTGAATTATGTCATCACATTAAATGTTCTCTGTCCTTTTTCGTCTTTTTCTAATCAATCTCCTTTTTAGATTCCATCTGACGACCCATATTTTTCCACGTCAACTTCGTCTTTCTTCTTCCTTCTTTTCAACACAGATATAAACGCTTCTTTCGTCTTCCTCACTGTCACCTTCTCTCCCTCTCTCTCTCTCTCTCTCCACTCTTTATGTAACTCCCTCTTGTATCTTCCTCTCTCTGCAGTGTTTCTCTAAGGTAGCCAAGCGACTCTTGGAGTGCTTAATGTACGTATCATTTCAATCAAAACTTATTTTTTTTTGTATCTTTCGGTTTTCGCTTTGAATTTTAGAGCTTTGGAACTTAAAAAATCATTTTCTTTCCATGTTTTTGTGCTGCATTGCTCAGAATCGAACCTTTTTCGATATGTTCTTCTGTGCTCTGTTAGGTGGCTGGGAAAACTGCGGAAAAGGACAGAAAAAAAGAAGAAGAGGAATTTTCATTTCTTTTATCTGATAATTGTTTGGGTTATAAAGGGGTAAATGAGTGATTCCTTCAAACATTGTGTATGTGCGTGTAATTTTTCTTTCTGTCTTCATGTTCCTATTATACATTCATGTTACAGTACACACACATATCACCGTCTAGTTGATCAAAATTCTATGTGTGTGGCTGAACATGAGATTAGAATAATTAACCTTTTTTTTCTTCTTCAGGAAATTGGTATCCTCAAATTTAGAAAGCTATCAAATGTTCTCAAATCATACCCAGGAATCTAATTTCATTCATTTTTATATTTAACTAATTATTTATATGATTCTCTGTTTTTTTTTTTCAAATGTTACTTTCATTTTTCTCATACCATCTATCGTTGGAATTGATATTCAGAATCTTAATTTTTTTGTTAACTAGGTACATTTTTGTCTGGACAACAAATGAGGTTTATGCTCAAGAATTTATTGATTTGAGGATCATACATATTGAACATCATAATAACTTTTTGGGTAAATCAGAAGCTTAACTAGCTTCATAAATTCAAGTAAAAATTTCAAATTTGCTAGCACTGTTACTCATTGTTATTATTGTTAGTTTTACACATTTTATCTGGGCATGGTTTGTGTAATTGGAGAAACTTTTTCCGGGCATTCATTAGTATTTTTTTATTATGTTTTCTGAAGTTGTTTCTCCAAATTAAGATGATGAAAAGCACAAGTTTATTCTCATTCATTTTCTTAACAATCAAATTAAGATTAGATCAACTTTACCATCTCAAAGATTAAAGTTTATTCTCATTCATTTTCATTTTCAAATCAAAGATTAAGATTAGAGTTATATATGTTTCAGTTAACTTTTGTTGCATTGGCACCAACTTTACCATCTCCGCGAGAAGTTTTAGAACTCAATGATGGTTCGTGGTCATTGAGATGGATATACTTTAGGTCCAGCACTGGATGTCTCTTGGGCAGAAGCTAGAACTGGAAAACATGCAAACCGGAAGCTAAGAGGACGTTGACGTTTGCAGGATCCATGAAACATTTGGTAAGTATCAGTCTCTTCTGATGCTGAGTTAATGCCATTGCTTGCACTTAGGGCTTCAGCAGTTTCCATTTAATTATTAATGTTGTTGTCTTTCTTGTTTCTTTTGTCTGATTAAAAAGGCGGGTTATGGTGGCAACAAATTGAGTATTTTTCAAAATTAACTGCAACTGAAACAGTGACATGGTTGCTATGTAACTTGCAAACTGTATAAAGTAGGTTCTGGACTAAAAGGTACTTAAAGGTTAAAAATTACATTTCCATTTTCAAAGTGAGGAAAATTTCTAAAATTTGTAATTTTTCTCTTCAAAATGATAGCTTGGCACGGACGGCTTGTAAGTCAAAAGATCCAGTTAGGGATAAACCTACAGAAACTCGTCCCTGATCCAAGAGTCTGGGACAAAATATAACTTCTGGTTCCATCTTGTTTTTCTACATCAGGAGGGTCAGCCGACCCAGATAAGAGGCAAGCGCTTTGCAGCAAAACTGTCATATGCTTGGGCTGACCGGAGGGATTTAGATGCAGTACATGCTTTGGTAGAACTTGCCAATTGTCAATCACATTTTCCTAAGAATGGCTTAACTTTATCTTGGAGGGAACACGGTGTGCCTCACAGTCAAGATGGAAAGTTATGTAGCTCATGATAATTGGCAACTCGTTAATAGATTTGGAAGAGGTGGCAAGATGAAGAAGGATACTGGTGAAAGGTTAAATTTTCCATCAGCAAAGGCCAATAGTGCAGTGAGAATGCAAGACAAACGGAAACTTGAGGTCGACTTCTATTTGCCTCCATTCAAAAAATACAGGAAACTTAATGCTTGTGAGGAGACGAATGATAATTCACATGAAATGTGTGACAAGTTGGGTGATCATGAAAATCACCAGGATTTTGTAGCTTCTGCAAGTAATGGCCCATATGCTTTTGGCCTAGAATTTTTGGAAAGCAAGATGTCAACAAAGAACCTGAAAATGAAAGCAGATATGACATATTTGAATGGACCGGATAAATATGATTGTTTACTCACCATATCTCGAGAGTGGATTGATGAACCTATCGGTTTGAGCAAGGCAATAACGTTACAGAAAGTGAATGCTGAATCTGGCTCGTTAGGTGGTGGGTTAATTTATGATTCACTCCTTTCGGAAAGGACGGCCTTTGATGCTGTGACATCTAGTGTAAAACCAGCAAAGAAGCAACGATCCGCTTTGTCCATAGCCAACCTTGACAAAGGATTCTCATTTTCCATTGTCCACCTTTTTTCTGCTGTTCGCAAGGCTCTAACTACTACAAATTCGAACTATTATGACTCAGTGTTTGACGAGCATATTGGGGAAGGCAGCAGAAGACAATCACAACGCAAAGGTATCCAGAACAGAATTTTTGAAGGCATCAATCGGTTTTATTCTCAGGAAAAGAGCGTCTTCAATTCAGAGCAAATGAAACAAAAAAATTTGCCTTATCTTACCATCCATCAAATTGTGCAGCACGTGAGATTGAAACCTGGAGACCCTCGTATCCTTGAAACAAAGGAGCCACTTCAGGATTTAATTAGAGGAGTGCTGAAGATATTTTCATCTAAAACAGCACCTCCTGGAGCAGCAGATTGGAAAGTTCTCACAGCATATGAAAAATCTAGCAAAAGTTGGTCCTGGATTGGTCCAGTTCCATTTAATCTGCCACATGCTGGTCATACTGAAGAAGTGTTAACTTCTGAATCTTGGGGTCTTCCGCGCATAACTCTTCTGAAGCTGGTAGATTGCTTTGCTAACTGGCTAAAAGAAGGCCAAGAGATGCTCCGACAAATTGGAACTCTTCCTCCGCCACCTGTGATATTGATGCAACCCACCAATGCAATAGAAAGATTCAAGGACATGAGAATTCTGAAAAGTCACACCACTATCAGCCCAAGCTGTGAAGAAGTAAGGGCTTATTTCCGTTCAGAATAAGGTCTTCCACCACCTGTGATATTGGTGCTGCCTCGCCTTCTTTGTCCCCCGAGCTTCCCAAGAGCAGATCTTTACCCAAGGAGTCTTTGCCAGGATGGCCCACGACTGTAGTAGCTTCTCATGTCCCTCCTCAGCTTGCTCCACAGAAAGTCAGAAAGGGGGAATCCATCCCTCCCCAGTTTAAAGCCCAAGAGAGTGGATTCCTTTGTGACCCAGAGGCCGCCGTAACTGCTCTGACCGAGCTGGTTCTCACATCAGACCCTATGGTGGCTATGCCAGTTCCTTTCAAGAAGAAGACTCAGCACTCCATCCGGGGTTTGGTTGAGGTACCCCATGTCCTTCCTCGCGTTTTTCTCCAAAATACTCCTTCTGAGGCATTTTTGTCATTTTCCCGACCTGACTGATTCCTCTTTTTGTTAGTCGCTTGCTTGTTTGAAGATGATGGACTTTCATCATGAACAGGAGCTGATGAAGGCCAGGGAATTCGCCGATGCTGCGGAGGCGGGTAAGGAAGCTGTTGAAGGGAAGGTGACAGTTCTGACGACGGAGGTGGCTGAGCTAAAGAGAATTTATGATGAGTTGAACATCCGCTATCAGGACCTCAACAAGCTTAAGGATTCCCAGCTGGAAGTCAAAGAAGCCAAGCTCAAAGCCAAAGATACCGAGCTGGCGGCGAAGGATGCAGAAGTGGCGTCTCTGAGGGTCAAAGTCTCTGAGCTCCTCAAACAGAGCGTTGTCGCCTTCGTGAAGGGGTTCATGAATTTTCAAGAGCAAGTTGAGGATGTTTATCCCGACCTCGATCTGGACTCCTTCGTGCCGCAGCTCGGGTTGAAGAAAACAATTGAAGTGGCTGAATCAACCAGCCAGGGCGTGGAGGCTGAGGTGTCCGCTGCCGAGAAGCAGTGCAAGGAGATTGAGAAGATCAAGCGAGAAGTTGCTCAGGCGTTTGTGGATGGATTCTTCAACTTCCAAGACCAGGCGGTTGAGAAGTACCCTGACCTAGGTTTGGATCAATTTGTGCCGCGGTTCGATCTCCCTCCAGGCGATTCTTCCAGCGGTGGTCCTTTTGGTGTAGCTCCATCATTCAGCCATCGTTGAAGAACAAGTTTCTCTTTTTTCTCTCTTTTTTTGGAATGTAATTTTCTTTGCCACTTGTAAACTTTTGCCTTTTTGCAATGAACTGTTGTTGGTCTCTTGTCTTGCTCCCTTGCCCTAAGGTGTCAAACATGTCGAGTTAAATAGGAGACAGGTAAGAAACATGTAAATCTGTATACGATACGTTTAATAAACGGATAAAAAACATAAAAACGAACACGAACCATTTAATAAACAGGTAACACGACACGACTCGTTTAATCTCTTTAATTTTATTAAAATTATTCTATTAAAATATCCTATTAAAACTTTAAACTCCATTATTTACCCACACCAATTGTACTCTTTTAATTAAAAAAATTTCAACTGGTTGCCACTTGAAAAAACAAATGAAAAGGTTTAATGATTAAAGGAAGGGGTTGCATTATTTTATAGGCGTCTCCTTCATTTGAATTTGTCGATGTGGGATTCAAGCCAAAAATTTTTACTGTGTGTTCAGTGTCTATAAACCCACAAATTGTGTCTATAGACTATAAACCCATCCCAGGATCCACTCAACCACTATGATGCCCACTTTGTCGCTGCCAGTTCCATTGTTGTTGATGCCCATATATTATAGATGATGAGCACATAATATTGCACATTTCATGGCCTCATTACATTCATTATAACTCAACTTTTGCATTTAATTACTTAGTGTTAGCCTATTTTATGAATAATGTTGAATTCTCGATGTTGCATGTTTTGATAGCTTAAATGTTGGATTTTAGGACCTTGCAACTATGTTGGATGTGTGGTAATGGCATGGACACAATACATGAAGAATTGGAGGCTTAAAAGTGAAGAAATCAAGGAGGTATTGGTGTTTTAGAACAAAGGCACCAGCTGTCATATCACTGGGAAGCACTGCCTCGGTTCTCCTCCATTTTGACCATGATCTACTCCGAATATGAAAAAGTTCAAAACAGGAAAGTTGTAGATCTGGATGTCTTCTGTATCGTGTCAAAATTTCAGCTCAATCAACGGTTAGATCAAGAGTTATGCCATTTCTACCGAAGGTGGTCCAGTGCAAAAAAATAGTACCGGTATTCGGTACCGGTACCACGAACCTTCTGGCCGAAAACAGCCTGTAACTCAACTTTGAGGCTTGGGGGTCCCGCCTACACTTCCCCCACTTGTCCCCCAACATTTCCTTACACAAAAGCAGATATCCCTTACACATTGGGAAGACTTTTGAGGCTTGACATTTAATGAGGATGTGAGAGAAGTGGGCAGCCATGTGAGTTGCAGGCTAGCTCTGTCCTAGCCTGTGCAACCCACCTATTGAGCCCCTTATTGATGTATGACCTTTCACACAGACCCTGGGGACCCTCATGGACAAAATTCAAGGCTCTCCAGCAACACACACTCCATATATACAACATTATTCAACATTTTTGGGGGGTGGCTACCTAAGCTTAGGAGTAGACATAGAAGGCTCCAAGGAAGAAGACAATGAATAGTAATTTCATTTTTTTGCTTTTCCTTTCCATCTCAAATGTTGTATGCTCTAAACTTCTTGTAATTCTTAATCCTTACACTTTAATCTCATCTATTTCATGTTCATTTCAAGTTTAGCCTTGTACTTTACATTTCACCATTGTTATGCTTTCAAGTTCTTCATTTTCATGCTTTAAATTGGGTATTGTTGATTTGTCTTCCTAGTTTAAGTTTCTTGCATTAGTTTAAGTTTCATGCTCCATTTCCTTTCCATGTCCATTTTCTTTATGCTTGTCTTTGCTTTTAATATAAATAGCTAGTTTTAAGTTGGTTACTCCAAGGGAGATTTTTCTTGGGGATTTCATTTCAACTCTTTTTCATTTCTCCCTTTAGGGTCAAATGGTTCGGTTTGACGGGGTTGAGAGTGGATGAGTTGATGAGCCTTTGATATTCCGTAGGCCTAGTCACGGTTTATGCTTAGCTACTCACCAATCTCGTCCCTTGCTTCCCCCAAATCAATCATTCATTCATGCTCGATCGGAGGAGGGCTTTGAGTTGATTTGGTATTCTCATTGGAATGAACCCTTTGGATTAGCCAACACTTTTTTTCTTGCATTTTCATTTACAAACACAACCCCAAAACATAAACAAAAGATTTTACATTTTCTTTACCTTTTTGCAAAATCACTTTCACAAAACTCCCTTTCCTTCCCTGAGGAGACGACCTTGGAATACTCTTCCAAGTAAAACACCGACCACGAAAGACTCCTTGCGATTGGGGAGCGCTTTTGTGCACATTCCACATTTCATTTCACACATATTTTGTTCATCTATTTTCTACCATTCACATCCGTTGTTTCCTATCTCTTGTATCATTCCGAGGGAGAGTGACACTCCCTTCACACATATGCCATACACATTTGAGGGTGGTATTGAGAGGTAGGGAACGACACTATTTTCAATCAATCATTTTGGCGCCGTTGCCGGGGAAGGTTAAGCGTCGAGTCGAGGGTGATTTTGGACGGCCTGGTAAGTCTCGTGATTTTCATCACGGGCCAAGGTATGTCGTTTCATTTGTAAATATTTTGTTTTAGTTTGTTTTTTTTTATGTCTTATAATTTTTATGAAAATGTATCAAATGCCTCTTATTATGAAAATGTGTGTGAGACTTGCAATGAGTATGGGCATGTTACTAGTGAGTGCCCAAGAATGGCCTCTTATTTTGAAAATGTTTGCAAGATTTATGATAAATATGGACACATCACTAGTGAGTGCCCTATAAATTCCCCTTATTTTGGAAACGTTTGCGAAATTTGTGGTGAGAATGAACACCTCATTAGTGAATGCCCATTAAATTATTCGATTCAACCCTTTGAATGCGAAGGTTCAAATTCAAATTTGGCCTCCGAAAATTTTTACCTCAACCATTATGTTACACCGAGTCATCCGAGTCATGGTTGGGAGAATGAACCGTATAATTTTTCATCCAATCTCACACTACCAAATGAATTCTCCCACTATCCAACATATGAGGACTCAACCGAACAAGCATTGAAAAATACTTTTTATGAGTTTATGCAATACCAAATGGAATTCAATGTCCAAGTAGCTCAACAAATTTTTGAAATTGGAGATCAACTTAATACATTGACCAATGCCATAATTATACATGATGAACAACATTTTGAGCATAGTTAATGTATTGAGTGTGATCCTCCCAATGGATTGCATATTGATGTTGAATCTCCCACCACTCTTGATTGTGAAAAGTTTAATGAAGATATTATCTCACATGAGGCTAATGAGCCCAATGTCATTTTTCCATCTAAGAGTGGTGTTGAGATTCACATTTCTCAACTTGGGAAGGGCATTGCAATGGAGTCAAGTGTTGAAACTTGTAAAGAGGAATTGTATACTCCATTGTTGGTATTGCATAGACTTGCCTACACGTCTTTTTGGTTGAGATTTTTGACTTCTTACCCCTTGTATTTTTGGATAAATTGGTTAGAAAGGGCATTGATGAAACAAAAAAAAATTAAAATAAAAAAAATCCATGGGCGCAAGCTCATATCCGAATTGAAGCCGGATTGACATGAGCCCTTGTTGTTTTGTTTTCATGTACATAGTAGTTAGATTTCTTTTATTTTTATATTTTTATTTTCATAACTTTGTAGTGTAGATTTTAACATGAAGTTTGTTTACTTTTCTCTAATTTGGACTCATTTCACTTGAGTATCATTATAAAAAATCTTATTGGGTATCATGTTCTAGTCTAAGTTGGGGGGTGTAAATAAGCTTTGTGTGTTTCATTTTCTCTTCTATGTTTAAAAAAAAAAAGTAAAAATAGTACCGGTACTCGGTAACGGTACCATATGGTACCGATACCCCGTACCGGTACACAAAACATACTGGAAACGAGGTACCGGTATTTACCAAGTATCGGTACTGTTTTTCTGACATACCCAAATTCTGCAGAAAAAAAAGGGGTATCTCATTTCTCATTTTACCTTCATTGTTTTCATTGCATGACTCTTTGTGCATTGAGGACAATGCATGATTTAAGTTGGGGGGTGAGGTGCACCATTCACATGTTCCACCACTTTTTGTATAGAATAATGAAAAATGTGAAAATTTTGAAAATTTTGGTTCCAATATTGAACTATATTCCCCTATCCTAATGGTTATGGGATTTGTGATTACTTGATCTTCATTTTGAACTTTGAATACATGAGCACATTATAGAAGTTTATCCTATTGCCAAGAGTATCACATATGTGTTTTCTTTCCAACTCAACCATTGTTCACCTTGAATGTGTAATTTGGATAATTTACGGATTAAGTTCACATTTGAGTGCTTGACATGAATAGTGGAGATGAGTAAAAATCCTTGTGAGCTTTAATGTCAATTCTTATTTGGAGGGAACTCACATTTACTCAAGGAACAATTTTTCAATTTCCAAATTTGTTCAATAATCTCATTATGCTTACTTTGGTTAGGTGCATTTAGGTAGTTAATTGACTTTGTCTTGATATATACAATGTTCTCCCATGCTTATTAAGAAATGATCTTAGGCCATTTTTGAATACTTTGAGCCTTTGCCTTTTTCTTGGAAAATTTATCCCTAGTGCCATGATTGAGTCTTACTTGAATTTGTTTCTATGCCATACATTTAACCAAGCCAATAAAAATGAAAAATATCTACCTTACCTTGGTTGTTCCTAGTGCTAAGTATGAGTGATGATAAAAGAGAAGGAAGTATGGTGTGAAAATTCAAACAAAAGGGATGAATGATGTTGAAACTCAAAAGAGTTCAAAGGAAGAGAATGAAAATCCAAGGAAAGGAAGAAAAGGGGTGAATGAATGAAAGAGTGATCAAAAGAAAAAAAAAGGAGGAAAAGAAAGAAAAGAAATAAAGGGTGTTGTGATGGTGTGAAAATCAAAATCCCATTAAAAGGTAAGTGTTTGTCCATGATTAAAAGTCTCTCACTCGGAACAACTCTCTTTGTTACCCTATATCCTTCATTTCTTTTACCTAGATATCACCCTAAGGCCCCATTATAACTCTTGAAAGTCCTAAATGATCTAGAGAAGCATGGGGGATGCATACTTTTAAAGAAAAAGAGGAGTTAATTTTGCTATCTAATGCCCTAACATTCCTTTCATGAGATTATGCCAAGGTTGTTTCATTTCTATGCATACTTCATTTTCAGATTATATGTGAGCTTACTTTGTTTTGTGCACAAGATTCCATCTCACTTATACACATGGAGTGCATGCTATGATAATCATTGAGTGATTCAATTGTGAGAGACACCCTTGGTGAGTTTTGCATCAAAACTTAATTTGGATAGCCAAAATGAATGTGAATTACGTTGTGTAAATGCTTAAATTACATGTTTATTTCACACACACACACGAGTTTGAAAATGAATGTGTACGTGGATACTCTAGAATAGCATTCACGGCTATGATATGTCTCATGTGTGATTTTTTTGGGTGTTCGGATCAAGTTATTTTTGAAATTCCATTGCTAGTTAGGATAAGGGAACATATTTTAAATATTAGATATTAGGAAAAGAAGTTTGTTGGTGTCTTCAATGAAAACCTTTACGAGACAAAACTCGTCCACTAGGGATCACCTAGGGGTTTAAAGGCTTGTTGCATGTGCTAAATGCAATATCGGAATTAGTATAGGTTTATTTTTGTCTTCTTACTTTTACATTTTGTTTGCAAGGGACTAGCAAGGCTTAAGTTAGGGGGTGCGATGAGCACATAATATCGCACATTTCATGGCCTTATTACATTCATCATAACTCAACTTTTGCATTTAATTACTTAGTGTTAGCCTATTTTATGAATAATGTTGAATTCTTGATGTTGCATGTTTTGATAGCTTAAATGTTGGATTTTAGGACCTTGCAACTATGTTGGATGTGTGGTAATGGCATGGACACAATACATGAAGAATTGGAGGCTTAAAAGTGAAGAAATCAAGGAGGTATTGGTGTTTTGGAACAAAGGCACCAGCTGCCACATCACTAGGAAGCACTGCCTCAGTTATCCTCCATTTTGACCATGATCTACTCTGAATCTGAAAAAGTTTAAAGCATGAAAGTTGTAGATCTGGATGTCTTCTATATCGTGTCAAAATTTCAGCTCAATCAACGGTTAGATCAAGAGTTATGCCATTTCTACCGAAGGTGGTCCAGTGCAAAAAAACAGTACCAGTACTCGGTATCGGTACCATATGGTACTGGTACCACGAATCTTCTGGCCAAAAAATAGCCTGTAACTCAACTTTGAGGCTTGGGGGTCCCACCTACACTTCCCCCACTTGCCCCCCAACATTTCCTTACACAAGAGCAGGCATCCCTTACACATTGGGAAGATTTTTGAGGCTTGGCATTTAATGAGGATGTGAGAAAAATGGGCAGCCATGTGAGTTGCAGGCTAGCTCTGTCCTAGCCTGTGCAACCCACCTATTGAGCCCCTTATTGATGTATGACCTTTCACACAGACCCTAGGGACCCTCATGGACAAAATTCAAGGCTCTCCAACAACACACACTCCATATATAAAATATTATTCAACATTTTTAGGGGGTGGCTACCTAAGCTTAGGAGTAGACATAGAAGGCTCCAAGGA
>CM042196.1:20888876-20924656 GCA_023539305.1 Ilex asprella
TTGTTATTTGAGATGTCTACTTACAATTTAAATTTATGTATTCAATTTTTTTTTGGCATATTATTTAAATTTATAAAATTCATTCAAGGATTAATAGTTAACATAATCGTAAGAGAGAGATTTGAAGTTTAATATTAGACAGTCTAGTGATGTTTATGCTATCATGGCAACAAAAAGAGGCTATTAAAATATTCAATTTAATAAATTTAACAGACCAAAAGACCATCAAATTCTAAAAAGAAAAATCAAAATGCATATTTTTCAAGTTGATCAAAATAGTTGGAACTAATATAATAAATAAATAATTGCATAGTTTTGTTGTACATGATAAATTCCAAGACATAAATAATATTATAATTAATATAATAAATCTCATACTAGTACAAAACTCGTATAAGTAAAATTTAACTTTATTGAATCTGCACATATATAAAAAAAAAATTAGGGGCCGAAAAAATAAAATTTGATTTGTTTGAACATTGATCTAATAGTTTTATTTGGGACCTTGAAAAAAATCTAGATTTAATTAAACTTGAATCTAAAATTTTTAAAAATAATTTAACATTAAATAAATCTAAATATTAAAAAAAAAATTGAGACCCCTAAAAATATGGGACCCTAAGCGACGGCTTCGATTGCTTATCCTAAGGGCTGGTATTGCATTTACAAAAAAAAAAGAAATTTAATTATCTTAATAAAAATATTACATTATTTTACGGTATTTTGATGAGAAAGATATGATTTATTGATAATTTCTCGAAAAAGTTATGTATAATAAGCAATGATTAAAATTTTATTTCGGTGCACTGTTTTGGTTACCAAAGAAACGAAAATATTTTAGAAATAGTTTAAAAACAAAGTGAAAATGGAAAAAAATAATTAAGAGTTTATTTCCAATATATTTTGAAATATTGGTCGAAATATATTGAAACATCTTAAGCCATTTTGAAATATTCCGAGACATTCGTAAAAACATACTGAAATTCATCAACACAATTTGAAACATTTTAAATCATCTCAAAAATTTTGATTCAATCACTGATTATCGTTGATCTCTTTAAAAATAGAAACGTTTCAATTATTTCAAAACGAAAGTTTGGTAGCTTATAATAAGCTTTGGGCAAAAACGTAAATGCAGGGTTAATGATGTATCTACTTTGCTCTTTTTCTGCATTCTTTTCTAACGGCACAAAACAGATTTAAAACACAGTCATTGCTAATGATGCTTAATTGTTCATACATTACTCAAATCCATGACAAATTCTCTTGAACAACGCCCGGGCTTCTGTATCTCTCTTAAAATTTAAGGCTAGGTTAGATATATAATGGAAAATCTATCAAATAAAATCTGAAACCCATCACCGGAAGCCAGCAATGGCCTGGTTGTTTGATGGGTTATAGGAAGTTTGATGGGAAGTTATAATTTTTTTTATTATAAGTAAACTCACAAACTTGTATGAAAACCCATAAAATTTTAAAGCTTGAAGGTAAGATACCGAATTTTTCTTTGGGTATCACAAACTTATCCTTAATCTATAAAAAGGTCATTTATTCAACTTTTCAAAAATTGTGAAACGCTCTGATTAACCATGTGGAGAAAGTGGGCCAAAAGTGTAGTTATTTTTTTTAATTCAAGAGATATTTCAACCAATCTATGCCCACTTTTTTTTGAGATTACAATAGCACTGGCTATGGCTGCAATTCCAAAAAGTTTGCCTGCAGTGATCACCACCAGTTTGGCACTTGGCACCAGAAAGATGGCACCTAAGAATGCCCTTGTAAGGAAATTGCCTGGTATAGAGACTTTGGGTTTACTACTGTCATTTGTTCAGATAAGACGGGTACTTTGACGCACAAAGTCTTCCTTGGTAATATTTACATTTATACTTTTGTCGTCACTCCTTTATAGTTTATTTTATTGTTCATTCTAATTTCAATTTACATTCAATTCCTAGTTTGTTAGCTTACTCTTAGTGGAAAAATAAGTTCTTGATCTCCAAAACAAAGAAAATACTCTAGAGGTAGTCTTTGTTAGTTTATAAAAACTCAATTCTTAAAGGATAGTTTTTGTATTTTTGGTTTACGATGTAATATTAAAAAGTCATGGAAGTTGAAGAGATAGTCACTAGATGTGTCCAGAATTTTTTGAAAGTTTGTGCATGTCTTTGGAGGCTTGTTCATGTATGACTACATGAAAATTCAAACAGTTTTTGTTGGAGACAGCAGACCATGAAGTAGCCAGATTCAAGGTGTTTTGGCTAGGAAAAATTAGCATAAAAGTGGCTGGAGTTACTGCCCAAAACAGAGAATTTTTTGTGCAGAAAAAAAAGAGTAAGAAGCAGTGTGTTGCTGCCAGAAAAAATCACAGGTTGTTCAAGAGCAGAAGCTCTAGTTGATAGCTTAATTTATGAGTTGTTCTTGCTAAAAAAATTCAAATTATCTTCCCCTTTGTATTCCTTGATATTGTTATCATTATTAATGAAATATAGAAGTGTTTCTTCAGTAAAATTGGTGTAGATGTATAACACAATTTTTGTCCTCTGTTTTTGTGTTCTTTGGTGATCCATTTTGCTTCTAATTTCCAACAAAAGTAGTATCAAAGCAGGTTGTTATGACTATTATGGGTAATGTGCTTCAACCCCAATTTTTCAAATTGGGAAAAGATAATTATGGGAATTGGAGTATTCAAATCAAGATGTTGTTACAAGCACAAGATCTTTGAAAAATTATTGAAAGAGGTTATATCGAGCCGACTACAGAGGAAGAGCAAGCTCTTAATGATGCTCAAAAGATGGTGCTTAAGCAATCAAGGATGACGGATAAGAAGACTTTATTCCTACTTTACCAATGTATTGACGATAATACTTTTGAGAAGATTTCTTCCGCCACCACCTCAAAGCAAGCTTGCAAAATTTTGAAGAGTATGCATAGAGAAATTGATAAAACAATTCGGGTTCATCTTCAAATATTGCGAAGTAAATTTGAAGGGTTGAATATAAATGGAGCCGAGTCAATTTCGGAGTAGTTTTCAAGAACTTTGGTGAATGTGAATCAAATGCGAATGTATAAAAAGGATATTGATGATGTTCGTCTTATTGAAAATATACTATGAACCTTAACCCCAAAATTTGAGCATGTTGTTGTAGCCATTGAGCAATCTATGGATTTCAAGACTACAAGCGTTGATGAATTGATGGTGACTTTGGAAATACATGAGCAACGTATTAATAAAAAGACTTCAAGTTCTCTTGAACAAGCTCTGCAATCCAATCTTTCTTTGAAAGATGAAAAAAGAGAATTTCAAGGTAGTACATCTCAAAGAGGAAGAGGTAATGGAACACTAGGTAGAGGTTATGACAATCGAGGAATAGGTTACGAAGGTTGTGGAAGAGGCTATGCTAATAGAGGTAGAGGAGGAAGAGGCCAATTCACTAATGATGCAAGAAATCAAAGTTCAAGAGGAAGAGGACGTGGAAGAGCAAGAGACAATTACAACAATCAAGGTTTTGACAAGAGGAATGTTGAATGCTTCAATTGTCATAAATTTGGACAGTATAGCAATGAGTGTTGGACAAGTGCAAATAAAGACGTTGAAGAACATGTGAATTATGTTGAGAAAGCAAGTAACGAAGCGGCATTATTTTGTTGTTGGCCTACAATGGATCCGAGGAAGATAATGGCAATGTGTGGTTTCTTGATTCCGGGGCGAGCAACCATATGTGTGTGAAGAAGCATATGTTTGTAGAACTTGATGAAGTGACTCAAGGCAAAGTTACTTTTGGTGACTTCTCCAACATTCCAGTGAAAGGTAAAGGTAAAATTCTTATTAAGCTCAAGAATGACAATCTTGATTTTATTTTCGATGTTTATTATGTGCCGATTATGAAGAGTAGTATTTTGAGTTTGGGGCAACTTTTGGAAAAGGGTTATGATATTAGCATGACGAATCTTCACCTTACAATTAAAGATGCTCGTGGTAATTTGATTGCTAATGTGACAATGTCTAGGAATAGAATGATTCCTTTGAATATTGAACATGATGTTATGAGATGCTTGAATGCTATTATTAAAGATGATTCTTGGTTGTGGCACTTGACATTTGGACATCTTAATTTTGGTGGCTTGAAGCTTTTGTCTAGCAAAAAAATGGTGAAGGGTCTACCATACATAGATCATCCGGATGAGCTATGTGAAGAGTGTATTCTTGGCAAACATCACAGATTAAGCTTCTCAAGAGAAGTCAAGTGGAGAACCTCACAACCATTGGAGCTTGTGCACACCGATGTTTGTGGTCCTTTGAAGCCAATGTCAAATGGTAAGAATCGCTACTTTCTTACTTTTATTGATGAGTATAGATGGAAGACTTGGGTGTATTTTCTAAGAAGGAAGTCTGAATTATTTGAAGTTTTTAAGGAGTTCAAGAATCTTATTGAGAAGCAAAGTTATTATTTTATCAAGAGGTTGAGATCCGATCAAGGTGGTGAGTATAGTTTCGATTTATTTGAAGATTATTGCAAGGAAAATGGAATTGTGCATCAATTCATGCCAAGCTACACACCTCAATTGAATGGAGTGACAGAAAGAAAGAATAGGACTATTCTTGATATGGCTAGAAGCATGTTAAAAGGAAAGAGATTGCCTAGAGAATTTTGGCCGAAGCCGTAGCATGTGTCGTGTACTTGTTGAATCGATGTCCAACCAAAAGTATTCGTTGCAAGATCCCGGAGGAAGCTTTGTGTTCATTCAAGCCTAATGTAGCCCATCTTAGAGTTTTTGGATGTATTGCTTATGTGAAGATTCTCGAAGCAAGGAGAACAAAGCTTGATAATAAAGGCAAAAAGTGCATTTTTCTTGGGTATGGTGATAGAACAATGGGGTACAAGTTACACAACCCCATTTTCAAGAAAGTGATCATGACTAGAGATGTTATCTTTGAAGAGGAAGATATGTGAGATTGAAAAGAAAAAATTTCAGCCACCGAAGTGAAACTTATGCTTGAAGAAGAAGAGTTTGAATAACCAAGGGAAGTAAAAAAATAGCCACAAACACCTCCACGTGGATCCGCTTCATCTTTTACATGTAAATCATCATCATCATCATCACCATCATTATTTTCATCATCGGATTCAAGCTCAAGTGAAAGGCCAAGAAAAATGAGAAGTTTGCAAGAGAGTTATGAATCTACGGAAAATTTTGAAGGTAACTTGAATTTGTTTTGTTTATTCATGGATTGTGATCCTTTATGTTTTGAAGAAGTAGTTCAAGAAAAGAAATGGCGAATAGCAATGGATGAAGAAATGACGACAATTGAAAAGAATGATACATATCTTCTCCCAGGTCACAAAGCAATTGGTGTGAAGTGGGTATATAAAACTAAAAAGGATGCAATGGTGAAGTCCAAAGATACAAGGCAAGGTTGGTTGCTAAAGGCTATAATCAAAGGGCTGGAATTGATTATGACAAGGTATTTGCTCCCGTTGCCCATTTGAAAACAATTAGGTTGATGATTTCTTTGGCGGCACAAAACAAGTGGAAGATTTACCAACTTGATATGAAATCAGCATTCTTGAATGAATTTCTTGAGGAGGAGATTTATGTTGAACAACCTTTGGGGTATGTGAAAAAGAGACATGAAGATAAAGTGTACAAGTTGAGAAAAGCTCTCTACGGATTAAAGCAAGCACCTCGTGCATGGAATGCTAGAATTGACAAATACTTTCGTGAGAATGGTTTTCAAAAGTGTCCTTATGAGCATGCATTATATATGAAGATGGATGACAATGAAAGTCTGCTACTTGTTTGTCTTTAAGTTGATGACTTGATCTTAATCAACATGATGTTTAATAGATTCAAGAAAAGTATGATTAAGGAGTTTGAAATGACTGATATTGACTTAATGTCTCATTTACTTGGCATTGAAGTTAAGCAACGTGAAGATGAAATTTTTATTACTCAAAGTGGTTATGCAAAAGAAATACTCAAGAAGTTCAAGATGGATTCTTGCAACCCGGTGAACACACCCGTAAAAATTGGATTGGAATTGAGGAAGACCATTAGTGGTGGAAATGTTGATCCAAGTTACTTTAAAAGTTTAGTTGGAAGTCTTTCGTACCTTACTTGCACAAGGCCGAACATTCTTTATGGAGTTGGTTATGTTAGTAGATACATGGAAACACCAGATCAAACTCTTCTTAATACGACAAAGAGGATTTTACGTTACATCAAATGTACACTCAATGATGGCTTATTTTATTCTTACACTAATGATTTTAGACTTATTGGATATTCGGATAGTGATTGAGGACGAGACTTGGATGAAAGAAAAAGTACCTCGGGTTATTGTTTTTTCAAGGGAGATACGACTTTTACTTGGTCATCCAAGCAGGAAATTGTTACTTTGTCTACGTGTGAAGCGGAGTATGTGGCTGAAAATTCAATGGTGTGTCATGCTATTTGGTTGAGGAACTTGTTGAATTATTTGGGATTTTCTCAAGAAATTCCCACGGAGATAATAGATCGGCGATGGCGTTGGCAAAGAATCCGATGTTCCATGATTGGAGTAATCACATTGATACGCGCTACCATTTTATTAGAGAGCATGTGAAGAATGGAGAAGTGAAGTTGATGCATTGCAAGACTCAAGATCAAGTTGTCGACATTTTTACGAAGCTATTAAAGCATGTTGTGTTTGGAAGATTGAAAATGATGCTAGGCATGAGAACTCAAAGAATTGAGTTTAAGGGGGGATGTTAGTTTTTATAAACTCAATTCTTAAAGGGTAGTTTTTGTATTTTAAAAAGTCATGGAAGTTGAAGAGACAATCACTAGAAGTGTCCAAAATTTTTTGGAAGTTTGTGCATGTATTTGGAGGCTTGTTCATGTATTACTACTTGGAAATTCGAACAGTTTTTGTTGGGGGCAGCAGACCATGAAGTGGCCAGATTCAAGGTGTTTTTGCTAGGAAAAATTAGCATAAAAGGGGCTAGAGTTACTGCCCAAAACAAAGAGTTTTTTGTGTAGAAAAAATAGAGTAAAAAATAGTGTGTTGCTACCAAAAAAAATAGCAGGCTGTTCAAGAGCAGAAGCTCTAGTTAATAGCTTATTTTGTGAGTTGTTCTTGCTTAAAAAATTCAGATTATCTTCCCCATTGTATTCCTTGATATTGTGATCATTATTGATGAATTATATAAGTGTTTCTTGAGTAAAATTGGTGTATATGTATAACAGAATTTTTGTCCTCTGTTTTTGTATTCTTGGGTGATCCATTTTGCTTCCAATTTTCAACAGTCTTATGTCTTGTTTCAATCATCTGAACAATTATGATTTTAAAATCTCATGCCTGTTTGAGTAAGTAATGTTGTAAGTATTTGGAATTCTTAAATCCATTCAAACTTTGGTACGCCGTAATTCAAAAAATAGCAAACATATTTTTTGGCAAATTCAATAAAACCCACCGCAAGAGCATGACACACACAAGAGGAAAAGCCAAATCTGGCTCTACAAGTGTTTCCTTGAGGCATGAGATAGTTGAAGAAGATAGGTTTAGAATTTCCAACTTGCAAGAGGAATTGTCTCCACGTGGGAGGCAAAAAAATCGTGAATTTGAATCAGAGTTGGAGGTTTCGATTATGACATTTTACAAGAAGTTTCTAAGAATCGAGAAGGTATCAAGATTCATCAATGGCTTGGAAAACTGGATAATAGAAAATTCTAGCCGTATTAAACAAACACTCGAGTAACTATTTGAAACCTTGAACATACAAGGGCTCACAAAATAGAAACTGTCACACCTAACAGTTGCACTAGTGGAGGCATAACTAGTGCCTCCTCCGTATTTGCTGCCACCTAGGGCATAACAACTCGGGATGTCTATTGGAGAAACAAGAATCCTCTTTTCAAAAGGATAAGCTGCCCATTCTCGAGGTAGGGGCAAAGAAGGCAACCACCAAGTGTTGTTCTAGCAGCACCGCAGGTAATCATGAATAGAGCTCAACTAGACAAGAAACATAATAGAATTCATACCCTAACTGGGTGGATAGAGAGCATGAACACTCATGCATTTACAAGGTTATGTCTTTGCCACATTTTCAGGAGAAGAAGGTCAATCGACTATCAAATATATTGGTCGCTTCACTCAGGAGCGGCCCAAGGTAAATCGAGGCTTTAGGCAAAAGCTTAACATGGGGCCATATTAATATTTCACCTACTAATAGATATTATTTTTAATTATTATAATTTAATTTTTTTAAATTATTTTTTAGATGCAAAATATTGTTTAAGTTCTTAAATTTCTAGTTTTGACAATAAATTTCATGGTCTCATAGAGAAAGACATGCGGTGGAAAATTATTTAGCTAAATACGCAAAAAATTGTATGAATCTTTGTTTATGGAGAGAGGAATGCCCTTCTTTTGTAATACCTCTCACTCAGCATAATGTATTTTGTTTTGATCAATTAAAAATAATTGTTTCTATGAACAAAAAAAGTTGTGACAATAAATCTTTCTCAATAAATAATATAATTAATTCATTCAATCTTAATTGATCATAAATAAGATATTATCAATTAAGTTTTGAACAAACAATTTAATGGGGCCTCTAAAATTTGGACTTAACCAAGTATAAAGTAATTTTGTTTCAACAAAATTAGATATTTATTTGGATTCTTAAAATTTGCTCCCTAAAAACTTGGATAATATCTAAAATACAAAACAAAAATTAGGTCTATTATACTAAATGGTAAATTTTTTTGGGATTCTTTAAAAGTTGAGTTTATCGAGTAATTTTGGGTAAATAAAATAAAATGCGCCTATTCTACTAAATTGGTAAATTTTTAAAGCTCTATAAAATTTTGGTTTAATTGAGTCGAGGGTAATTTTAGATCTAACGAAATTAGATATTGATTTAAACTCTTAAAATTTGGGTTCTATAATTTTAGATCATATCTAAAATGCGAAAAAATCCTATTTCACTAAAAAATAAATAAATCGGGGGCCTCTAAAATTTGGGGCTCTTGCCAAGCACCTTAGTTGTCTGTGCCTAAGACCAGCACTCGCTTGAACTTACAATGCGGAAAAAACGGGGTGCAAATGAGTTTTTCCAGTTAAGACTGATTGCAAACTTGTTAATTGAAATCATTTTTTGATGGTACATTGACTTGTCACCTAACTTAGTGTTAAACTATCATCAATTCGAAGACATGTTCCATGCACAATTTTATCGAACAGAATCGAAAGTAACTATGGTTGATCTGACCAGGTTATACCAAATGACCGGTGGGACAGTTCACAAATTTTAGAAAATGGTCACATCAATCACATTAGTCATTTCACCAAGCTGGAGCATGAAGGTGTACTGTGGCAATTCATGAAGTATGTCCAACGGTTTAAGGAGGAAGACGTTATGAGGGCATTGCCAGCTTAGGTGGGGGAGAGTGTCACTTCCTACATGCTAGAACATTCAAATGAACCTTGGAATGGGGTTACAAATGAACATTCTAGAAGGTACTAGGGAGGTAAGGAAATTTTTTAGAGAGGCATGGATTAATAGACAATTGCATAGATGATTCTAGAAATTACCTAAATGCTTAACACTTGGAAATATACTAGCCACATATTGTAAGGCCAAAGTTCTATATATAGGGGGTCATTTTCACTCACCAAATATAAAGTTGCACACATTGTTGTTAGGCCTATTAATCATGTTAGATGAGATAGGTTCATGTCAAATTTTAGCACACTTATTAGTCATGTTAGGTAATACGGGTTCGTGTCGAATTTCAGTAGGCTGTGTCAAAAAATATGTTAATCATATTCAATTTGTTTATTAATTCATGTTTAATAAGTCGTGTTACATCGAGTTGGTCGTTGCACGAAGTTGAAAGCATGAAAATAACGTCGCAATTCACGAACCATGTCCAGTGGTTCAAGGAGGAAGGTGTGAGGACATTGCTAGCTTAAGTGGGAGAGAGTGTCACCTACTACTTTGAACAACATTTCTGAAAACCCTAATATGGATTTCCTTATTTTTAAACATATATGAATGAACATTCTAAAAGATACTAGGGAGGTAAGGAGAAATGTTAGCGAGACATAAAATGTTTTTGTATCTAGTAGATTAATAGACACTTGTATAGAAGATTCTAGAAAAGGCCTAAATACTTTACACTTGAAAGTATACTAGTTACACATTGTAAATTCAAAGTCCTATAAATAGGGGTGAGATCTTATTTACGTTAATGCTATTATGGATTTGACAAATATGAGTCAAATCCCTTGTATTTTTCAATGGAGAATTTTTGTTGTTGTCAACTAATTTTCACATTTGACTCAATTATTTGACTTTTTTTTCTTGTTACAATTTTTTGGGTGGCACGATTTGTTCTTTATAGACTGCTTTGCTGCCTTTTCTTTTGTTGCTTTCTTTTTTTTCTTTCGTTGTTTGTGTTGTGACACATTCTTTCTACAAAAAAAGGAATAAATCAAATGATTTTGTGTTGAATGGTAGGTAAGTTGGAAAAATTTTTTGTGAACTATTACCTTTTCCTACATTTTTCCTTGTGCATGTTGAAAGCATCCATTACATTGTTGGGTTTCCTCCTTTGTGGGACCCATCTATTTCCTAAATATAGTTTTTTTTTATTGAGTGTTAATTTTGGCATGCACCTTGGTCAGCACATGGCTTTTAATTTGGTGGCTTACCCGTGCATGACTCTTGGCATATCCAAGGCTTGGTTTGGAGTCTTCAAGGGAAAAAAGGCAAGTTTGGTGGCAATGTTTTTGGGGGAAGAAATTCGGCAGCCATAAAAACTACAAATTTTTCTCATTTCTTTGGTTCAGCTCTTCCCTGTTGGTTCAACAAGAAGATATATCTTTGATAGTCTTTGGTTCTACACAAATTCAGTCGTCCTCATCTCCATTTTTGGTACCACAAAAATCGACAATTTGTTCTTCAAGTGGATAACATTTCTTCACTTAACTTTTGGGGTATCTTGTGGTTTGTTCTTGGAGTTTGGGTTTACTTATTTTGTGAGGTTTTTTTCTCTTGTGATTTACACCTTGATGTGTTTGTAAGGCTTATGCCTTTTGGCCACTTTGTAAACTCTTGTGGTGATAGTGAAAGAAACTGACCTGCTGGTCGTCGTGGATGTACCTCAATTTGAAGGAACCACGTAAATCTTGTGTGCTTATTTATTTTTTGTTATTTTATTTATATTGCTTCCATTGATTTACACTTGTGGGAAAACCTATTTTTCCCAACATCTGGTATCAAAGCAAGGTTAATTCGGTTCTAATTCGTTATATTTGTGTGTGTGAATTATGGACAGCAACTTTGGGTGTATAGTTAGTTTCAATGGCACAAATTGGGTGACTTGGAAAACTAAAATGGAAGACCTTTTGTTTTGTAAAGATTTGAATGGACCCATAGAGGGTGATAGTGGAAAATCTGAAGGGATGAAAGATGATGAATGGAAAAAGCTAGACCGAAAAGCTGTCGATTTTATTCGGCAATGGATTGATGATAGTGTTTTTCATCACGTCTCTACAGAAAATTCAGCACATGGTCTTTGGACCAAATTGGAGAGTCTTTATGATTGAAAACGACCGTGAATAAAGCTTTTTTATTTTGCAAGCTTGTGAATTCTAAATATAAGGAGGGTACTCCTATTGCAGAGCATTTGAATGAGATTAAGAGCATTGTGAATCAGTTGGCCTCCATGAAAATTACTTTTGATGATGAGTTACAAGCTTTGTTACTTCTTAGTTCACTTCCTGAAAGATGGGAATCTTTGGTGGTCACAGTTAGTAACTTCGCACCTGATAGAGTGGTAACAATGAGTCAAGTTACCAGTAGCCTGTTGAATGAAGAGACAAGAAGAAAATCATCAGGTTCTTCTCACTCTAAGGCACTTGTGATGGAAAACCGGGGGAGAGGTAGGAGTAAGAGTAGGGCTCTGCACAACTGTGATAAATCTAGAGGTCGTTCAAGCTCGATTTCAAAGAAAGATGTTAAGTGCTATTATTGTCAAGTGAAAGGGCACATGAAGCAGGAGTGTAGAAAACTCAAGTTCAAGGAGCAGAACAAAGAGAAAAATTCAGAGAAAAAGCAAAATGATGCAGCTGCAGTTACCGATGATGAACTCATGATTATCCGTGATGATGCTAGTGTTAATTTGATTGGCCAAGAGACGGATTGGGTAATTGATTATGGAGCTTCATTTCATGTTACTTCACTGGCTGATTTCTTCATTTTTTACTTGCAAGGTGATTTTGGGAATGTTCGTACGGGAAATAAAGATGTGTAAAAAATTGTCAGCATGTGTGACATTTGCTTGGAAAAAAATATTGGATGCAAATTGTTGCTTAGAGATGTGAGGCATGCACCGGATATTCGACTCAATTTAATCTCTTCTGGAAAGTTAGATGATAAGGGTTGCAACAACAATTTCAGTGATGAAAAATGGAAGCTCTCCAAAGGTTCTCTAGTGGTAGCAAAAGGAAATAAGACTTGTTCTCTTTACACTATACAAGCAAAAATCTGTAAAGGTGCTATGAATACCTTAGAGAATGACTCATCCACCAATTTAGGGCATAGAAGACTTGGACATATGAGTGAAAAAGGATTGCAAATTTTTCTCCAAGAAAGAGCTTCTAGCGGGGATAAAAGGTACGCCTTTAAAAACATGTGTTCATTGTTTCCATGGTAAACAAAACAGAATATCATTTCGTAGAAACATTGCATCTAGAAAATCTCATGTTCTAGATTTGGTACATTCTGATGTATGTAGTCCCTTGAAAGTTAGGACACTTGGTGGTGCTTTATACTTTTTCACCTTTATTGATGATTACTTTAGAAAAGTTTGAGCTTATACACTGAAAACTAAAGATCAAGTTCTATATGTGTTTAAGCACTTTCAGGCCAAGACTGCAAGAGAAACTGGTAGATAGTTGAAATGTGTTCACTCGGATAATGGTGGTGAATATATTGGACCATTTGATCAATATTGCACAAATCATGGCATCAAGCATGAAAAGACAGTCAAAAAAGCACCTCAATAGAACGGGGTTGCAGTGAGAATGAATCACACCATTCTTGAAAGAGTCAGATGTATGCTCTCACATTCTAAATTGCCAAGATCCTTTTGGGGTAAGGCAATGAGGACAAGAGTTGATCTTATCAATTTGTCTCCTTCAGTTACGTTGAATGGTGATGTGCTAGACAAAGTTTGGACAGGGAAAGAAGTCTCCTAAGATCACTTGAGTGTATTCGGCTTTAGAGCTTTTGTTCATATTCCAAAAGATGAGAGGTCCAATGTTGATCCAAAAGCAAAGCAGTGCATATTTCTTGGCTATAGGCATGAAGAATTTGGCTACAGGTTGTATGATCCAGCTGACAAGAAAGTTGTCAGAAGCTGAGATGTTATTTTCTTGTAAGAACAGACTATTGAAGACATTGACAAGCTTGAGTCAGTTGAGTCTAGTACTAATGATCTTGTTGATTTAGATCCTCTTGATCCACCTGTTGTTTATGATATTGATGAGGAAATGCAGACACCTCACAATGATGCAACAAAAGATGATGTTGAGCCAGAGATTGTGGGGGAGCAGCCACCCCAAGAGCCACTACCACATACATCGTTAAGGAGATCTACCAGAGAAAAGCAGCCATCCAGAAAATATTCTTCAAATGAGTATGTGATGATATCAGATCAGGGGGAGCCAGAGACTTATCAAGAAGTCTTGAAGCATGAGAACAAAACTGAATGGCTTAAGGCAATGAAAGAGGAAATGAAGTCTTTGCATGAGAATCACACCTATAATTTGGTGAAGCCGCCTAAAGGGAAGAAAATTTTGAAAAATAAATTGGTCTTCAGACAAAAGAATGATAGGAATAGTTCTCAACCGAGATTCAAAGCACGACTTGTTGTGAAAGGTTTTGGTTAGAGGAAGGGAGTTGATTTTGATGAGATCTTCTCACCAATTGTGAAGATGTCCTCCATTCGAACTGTGCTTGGTATAGCTACAAGTATGAATTTAGAAGTTGAGCAGCATGATGTGAAGACCGCATTTTTGCATGGGGACTTAGAAGAAGAAATTTATATGGAACAACCTGAGGGCTTCATAGATAAGGGTAATGATCAGTTAGTTTGCAAATTGATGAAGAGCTTGTATGGATTGAAGAAAGCACCGAGGCAGTGGTATAAAAAAATTGATTCTTTCGTGACTGAGCATGGGTATTCAAGAACCACTTCAGACCATTGTGTGCCTGTTAAGAAATATTCAAATGGTAATTTTATTATTTTCTTGCTTTGCGTTGATGATATGGTTATTGTGGGCCAACACACGAACAAGATTAGCAAGTTGAAGTCAAAGTTGAGCAAGTCCTTTGCCATGAAGGATTTGGGTCCAGCAAAGCAAATTCTTGGGAATAGAATTGTTCGTGACAGATCACATGGGTTGATTTGGTTATTAAAAGGTTCTTGAGAGGTTCTATATGGACAAAGCAAAGCCTGTTAATTGTCCACTTGCAGGCCACTTCAAACTTAGCTCAAGTCAGTGTCCTACAAGTGATGAAGAGAAAAATGAGATGTAGAAAACTGCCATGCTTCAGTAGTTGGTGCCTTGATGTATGTCATGGTTTGTACTCGACCGGATATTGCTCAAGTAGTTCGGGTGTTAGTCGATTTCTGTCTAATCCAGGGAAAGGACACTGGGCAGCTGTGAAATGAATTCTGAGGTATCTTCAGGGAACTTCAAAGATGAGTTTGTGTTTTGCTAAAGGCGAGTCAATTCTTGATGGGTTCACAGATTCTGATATGGCTGGTCATGTTGATAGTTGAAAATCTACTTCTGGTTATTTGATAACTTTTGCAGGGGGAACAGTGGCATGCCAATCAAGATTATAAAAATGTGTTGCTCTCTCCACTACAGAAGCTGAGTTCATCGCCATCACAGAAGCTTGCAAAAAATTATTTTGGTTGAATAAATTCTTACAAGAGTTGGGTTTGAAACAAGAAAGGTATGTCCTTCAATGTGATAGTCAGAGTGCAATCCACTTGAGTAAGAATTCTTCATTTCACTCGAGATTGAAACACATTGATGTTAGATATCATTGGATTCGTGATGTCTTGAATGATAAGTTGTTGCAACTTGAAAAAGTTCACACTGGTGATAACACTTCGGATATGTTGACTAAGGACAAGCATGAGAAGTGTCGGCTTTTGGCGGGAATGGTCAAATCCTCCACATAAGTTGGGAGGGGGAGAATTATTGGTTTCCCTCCTTTGTTGGACCCTTCTATTTTCTAAATATAGTTTTTTTATTGAGTGTCAATTTTGGCATGCACCTTGGTCAGCACATGGCTTTTAATTTGTTGGCTTACCCGTGCATGACTCTTGGCATATCCAAGGCTTGGTTTGGAGTCTTCAAGGAAAAAAAGGCAAGTTTGGTGACAATTTTTTGGGGGAAGAAATTCGGCAGCCATAAAAACTATAAGTTTTTGTGATTTCTTTGATTCATCTCTTCTCTGTTGGTTCAACAAGAAGACATATCTTTGGCAGTCTTTGGTTCAACAAAAATTCAATCGTCTTCTTCTCCATTTTTGGTAACACAAACGTCAGCAATTTGTTCTTCAAGTAGATAAAATTTCTTCACTTGACTTTTGGGGTTTCTTGCGGTTTGTTCTTAGAGTTTTGGTTTACTTATTTTGTGAGGTATTTTCCTCTTGTAATTTACACCTTGATGTGTTTGTAAGGCCTATGCCTTTTGGCCACTTTATAAACTCTTTTAAAGATAGTGGAAGAAACTGACTTGCCGGTCGTCGTGGACGTACCTCAATTTGAAGAAACCACGTAAATCTTGTGTGCTTATTTATTTTCTGTTATTTATTTATATTGCTTCCATTGATTTACACTTGTGGGAAAGCATATTTTTTCCAACATACATGCGTTTGAAGCTCCTGTCGCAATACTAGTATTTGTCCAAGCCTACAACGAGCCATTATCTCTCCCAGTCTGTAGTGTGCCCCGTTTGTCCAAAACTTGTAACACAACATAAAATAATTCATTACACAAAGGATTTTGGTAAGGCTTGAATTCAAGGTTAAGCCGCCATTATTGTAACCAATTTACAATCATATATTCAATGGAATAGGTATTTTTTTTACCTTGGTTTTGAAGTACAATGGTGAATCAAAAAATTAAGTAAACATGAAATATACGGATGCCAGTGATGCACAAAATAGTCTCATGTAAAATCAACAGTTGAGTGTGGTATTATGTAATTAACAAGATAATTAATAAAACAATTAATCGAGTCAACACGCAGATTTATAGTAGTTCAATCCAGGTGACCTACTCCATTCTAGAAAACGGCAACGGTGGCCAGAGAAATTTTATTAATGAATAAAGTAAGAGAGAAAGCTCCAAGAGAGGTACAATAGCTAGGAGAGAGAAAAAATATATGAAGGGTGTGTAGAGAGGTGTAGATATGTGTGAATGGGTGCCAAGATGTGTCCTCTCACATGGAGATGACTTATAATTTATAGGCATTAAGCCTTTATTGAGGCGGTGATGTGAGAGTAAAGACACTAGTTTTTTGGGAGGATAGTTACAAAAGATAAGTACAATTAAGGTAGTTTTGATCTTCGAGAGTACTGTGTACCATGATGATCTCTCTCCCAGTGCTTTTTTCTTCACGGACTCCTTAGACCTTAGGCTGGGTCGAATTGATTAACTAGGCTCTACTTTCCTTTCTAGTGGATATGAGTTTGCTTGATTTACTAGGTGTGATCCAATTGACTTAGCTCGTTAAAAAGAACGACAGGTAGCTCGACAATCATAGAAACAAAAGTTGGGGCAGAACCAAGAACTGCAGAGATAGTTGGAACAGAAGAAACCTCTTGGGCTAAGACCTCGGCAATAGGGGTAAGCAACTTAGTGCATTTAGGAGCAAGCTTAGAAGAAGATGAGGCTAAAGCCCCAGCCCTTACCACAACATTAAGAACCCCCTCCCCCTCCTCAGATGGGGGTTTAATTTCAAAATCCAAGTCTGGGTATGTTCACTCAGCTTGGTCTGGGAAAGCAAGCCATCCGGTGGCTGAGCTCGCCGAAGAATATGCAGGCTTCCCTTCCTTAAGGGATTGTGCCCCTCCCTTTTAGAGGGGATCTTGAACAAAGTGCACTTCCAACCTCTCATTCCTCGGTCGAGGAAGCCTTGGAGACCATTGCCCGTATTCTTCCTGGGTCTACCTCCCCTAGATCAGCTGAGAAGACCCCTAAGCTATTCTTGAAGGGTTCCAAGGTTGTGAAAGGCGAGGACTCCCTTATCGATAGTGTGAAACGTATTGCGAATGTTATTGCCTCTATCGTCCCTGAATCTGACATTCAAAGGGTCGCCGATATGCCCCTCGGAACCTCCATTTCCACAGTCTTGTATGGAGCCACTTCAATAAGTTTTCTTTCTTTTCATGTTCCATCTCTATTTCACATTGTTGCTTTATTCTTACTCTATCCTTTGGTTGTGTATGTTCCTAGCTAGCTATTCACGTGAGTGGTTTGCTAAATTGAATAAGAGCTTTGGAGCGTTCTGCTAAGGCGTCAAAGGCATTCGAGCTCAAGGATATTGAGTTGACTTTTGCCAATAATGACCTTAGAGCTTAGGTTCAGGAACTGCAAGCTAAGGTAAAGAGGCAAACTTCTGTCATTAAGGGATTGTAAACCGAGAAAGAGAGAATCGAGGATGTAGATAAGAAGACCAAGGAGGAGCTCAGAAGGACCAAGTAAGAGCTCAGGCTAAGAACTACTGACTTGGTTAAAGCTCTTAAGGAGATCCTCGAAACTTTGGATTCTTACTCGGGCATGAAGAGGGAATATGACGTGTTGGTTGAGGAAAATGATGCTCTTCAGGGTGAACTTGAGGTGCAGAGAGCTGTTGCAAAGTAGAAAGATGTTCTGGTTGCTAAGCTAGCAGATGATTGTTTTGTTCTTCAAGTATTTTACCTGAGCTCAGCGCTAAGGATAAGCGAGTTTTACTGAGCTTAGAGGATTGCAGTCTAAGCTCATCAAGCCCTAAGTGCTCACTAAACTTGGGTTCAATCCTCCTGAAGTGAGGGTTGAGATTCCTGTCCCTATTTCTATAGATGGAGCAGAGGAGGTGGCAGGTAACACTTCCTCCTTTTTTTTGCTTCTTTCTTCTTCCTTTCTGACTTATTTGTTTTGAGTTTACAGGTTTTTCCTTAATGGAACCTACTTTGAAAAACCTCAAGACAAAGGTTGCCCTGTTAAAGAAAACCATGAGTGGGGGTAAGCGCAAGGCTGAGGTCGACTTTGAGAGTGGTTCAATCCCTTCAGCCAAGGTGCAGAGGTTAGGGGTGCCTCCTTTTTCTTCCTCATGTAATGTCATAAAGAGATGGAGATAGAGATTGAATGGATGATCTTACTATCAGGTGTAACATTATTGAAAGCGTTTTTTGTTTGCTGCCTATCGAAGTAATAGAAGTCAAAATTTGGTGTTTGCCCTCTTTGGAATAATTATGAGCTTGGATGGAACCAATCTAGGAAACGCGGATACATATATGCGATCTATGCACTCCACACGATACGTTAAAATTTTATTTAAAAACTTAGATATTGATACAATTAAGATACATACATACATACATACATACATATACTACATCGTGCACACGTGCCTTGCACGTGGACTTTTTGAGTTATGATTTTGTTTTTAAAATAATTAAATAAATATAATAGCAAATACCTACTTATAAATATAACCTTTTGAATATTCCTATTTTATAATTTATGTAATTTGTAATAGACATAACACTACATATTTCCACAATGAATATTAGTTTTTATTGTTTTATTTTCTCTTAAGTTTTGATGAATTACTTTTTTTGTAAACCTCTACCCTTAAATTTTAGAACATTTCACATGAAATTAATTATTTAGATTAATTTTATTTGCAACATCATAGTAATGATACAAATATATTTTATAGTATGTGGGTATATAAAACTAAAAAGTATATTAGACACTTATTAAATTATAAAAGATATGGAATCGAACTATTTTAAACTATGTTGGTCATTTAATTATAAACAATTGGTTGAACAAATTTAAAAAGTTAAGTTGTGATAAGTAATTTAATGTGAGACTAAACATATTTCTAGTATTGCTAATCGATACAAATAAAACGGTTTCTAGTATTGCCAATAAACATAACTAAAGAGGATTTATTAAAATTAAAACATAAAAAGGGAAGAAAATGAAAAGTTATGTTTTGATAATATTATCCAAATTATATTAAAATAAATCTTATACTAAATAAGACTCTAGAACATTTATGCAATTTCATTTGAAAATTTAGAAATTTGTCATCAACTAATGAAAATAGATAGACATAAATAAGAGTAAATTTAATTATTTTTAAAAGAAAGAATATGAAAGGCTTGGATATGTGTAATATTAATGAAGTTTTATTAATATGAATTTCATATTAATATTGTTAGTATTGTAAGAGTGAAGTTATCCAATTAAAAGTAAAACATCAATCAAATCTTATTAATATGAGGTTTAAATTAAATAAGGCTATTATTGGATCAAAAAAAAAATAAGGCTATTATTATTATAATATATTATTTTAGGGTTAAAGTAGTCAATCAAAAGTTTTTCCTGATAGTGTACTTTTATTAGTAGTATATATATAGATATATAAGAATATTGGAGATTAAGAGGTAAAATTCATCACATATTAAATTAATTTATTTTGATAATATAGGAACTGCTTAAATGGTGTTTTGAATCTTATATTTGTAACACCTTTTGAGAGTCATCACCTTTTACTTAGCATCTAATTGCAATAGCTTAATTGACTTTGATATAAGCCATAAAAACTCATTATTCAACCAAAGAAATTATTAAAAATTGATAAATCTGGTAACATATGTATTGCACATTAAAATAAACATTTTGGAATAAGAAATCTCTAGTAAAATTCGTGTTTTCTACACAACCTACCTCACTAAGTATAAAACAAATGGCTCAACCATAGAGATACGCGTAACTGACAAGTATTTAACAATACTAAATATTTTATTAATTATTGAGGTATGAAAAATATCTAATATGCAACTTTGAGTATCTATATTTAATACATACCAGATACAAATATATTACCTTGATCAAGGCATCCATGCTTCTATTAACCCAATGGATTGAGTTTCAACGCAGTACTGATACCATTTCACTAAGGAAAATGTTATTTGAACCTAACAATTTGGCATAATTTGTTGATCTAATGACGTGGTTTCATTGGAATCATTTGATTAACACAAAATTCTAATGTTTAATGGAGCTCACAGTCAATCTAAAGATCATAGTGAATTAAGTCAAAAAATTAGATCTCAATAGTATTCCTCTTTCACTAATGATATGTTGTATCACTCAACAAATTAGGCGAATGAACTTTAATTGTTATAATAACTACTAATAATCATCACATCGAATAATTAATACATTAGTTTTGCGAAATTCACTAGTTTTATTTGTCATTTTATATTAGTTTGATGATATCACATGCTTGGTTTTTTTCATTTTGTTCACCATTTTCATTGGTTTTTACATTAGTTAGGGTTCATTGGGTATCCCAATGGGCAAAGTTGATTTGTATGACTTACATCATTTATAGACTAAATTAAGATAATTAGAAGTTGAAGAGACAATTAAAAACTCATTTCAAGGTCACGGGACATCTATGATATTTATTACATGGGTGATTTTGAGTAATGATTTAAGATAGTGGCTATGAGTTAAACATGAGTGAAGTGAGATTCCTAAAACTAGAAAAAGAGTCAAAAAGGGGTCAAGGGTGCACTTGGCTTATCTCCTTCGTTATTTAAGTCAGTTGGTGTTCTTCGTTATTTAAGTCAGTTGGTGTTCAAGGTTGAGAGGATAAGTGTACTATACAAAACTGGTTTTGCATGCATACATGTATTCTATTTTATTGGGTTATTTATACTTTCATATATGGTGACGTGACAATCACTTGGTGGAGGCCATCATATCAGCTAGGCTTCTGTCATCAAGCCACACAATAAGTGTGTCATATCAAGACTCATCAATGCTCGGTGACTGGGAGTAATCATGATTTCAATTGTGGGAAGGGGGTGAGAATTTATGACTTCCCACCCCTTTACCTTCGAGTAGTCCCCAACATCAAGTGCCCTATGCCGAGTAGTCATGGTTCATTGCCAATCATTTAATTTAATATCCTCAAGAATCATCTCTTCTTCTATTTTTTTGGTGGTTTAATGCAGATTCTGAATTGGTGTGACAAGGTAATAATTGATCGTCACATCAACACACTGCACGAGACGTGCTTCCCAAGGGAAATTAAGCCTTAGGATCACCGGCATATAGATTCATTCCCTCATTGTGCATGTTGACTTGGCCTTGGGAGTTCTCTTCTTTCAGTCTTGGCCCATGGCAGCTCAAGGGACACATTTGCTAGCTGCTATATGCCACGTGTCAACTCTTCACTAGCGAGTAGCCCACGTCCCGTCATTTTCCATTCCATTTGTTGAGAAAATTACTTTATGGTTGAATGTTGAATTACATATTTTCTATTCTATCGTGTATGAAGTGACTCCAATAATTGGAACTTCCAATTTGAGGATTTTAAGGGATATGGGGATGCAACACATGACAGCTTCACATCTAAAGTTGATGAATATTTGAAAGAAGACTCCAGTCTTATCCATTTATCTTGGAAACTCATTGAAGGGAAAATCCATGTGAAATTATACAGTAATTGATGGGTCAAGCTTAAATGACCTAATTCATGTGGAAAGTTCAATTTTACAAAGATCCACCAAGTTCAATATGGTCCAAGTCCAGTCAAACTCATCAGCTTGATTACGTCATCAAGAGAGAGAATGGAGGCCTTGTTTGCACCGCTGAGAAAATAGTCCACTCTCACCTCCTCTTGGACCGAGTCTCATGGAGAAAAATTCAACCACCTCGGCCATTGAGAGGAAGTCGTGAGCTCTACCGAAATAGTTGCTTAGTTGCTGTAAAGTTGCCTCAACCTGTTAAGGGGCGACTATAAATTGTAACCCCTACCAACACTTGGGGGCCAGAACACACTTGGTTGAGCACAACACTCTCCTCTCCCTTTCAACTTGTACTCTCTACCCTCCTTACATCCTTGAGCTAATAAAGGACCCGGGCGACTCTAGCCATTCAAAAGTGGATGTAGGTCGTATTGACTGAACCACTATCATCCTCGCCTTCTCTCTCTACTTATTAATTACTGCATTTAATACTGTTACTTGACAGGTGGTGTGCAAAGTCATTTTGTGCATCATCAGTTCGGCGCCGTCTGTGGGAACGAATGAAATTCTCAGTCTTAAACACTTCATTCACTGAACCTATGGGATCACCACCAGATCGTCGAATCGACTTGAGGATAATCCACTAAGAGAGGAGGAGCTTGTTCCTCCACCTACCAACTCTATCCTGAATGCTCCAGCTCAAAATTCTCAACAAATGCTGGAAATCATGCAGCAGCTGGTGACTCAAAATTAGCAAAGACTACAACTTATGCTGACCGGGCAAGGAGCACAACTTGGAGGGACACAGCCTGGAGAACCTCAAGCTCCACGCCTTGGTGTTCCCCATCTAGGCGCCCATGCAGGTTTCGGCGCCCCACACAAGGGAACACATCAGGATGGACCTCCACATCCTCCTCCTCCTGCTTCTCATGGTGATGACCCTCGCCTCCGAGAAGATGAGGGTGAGAACCAAAGCATGGAGCATATGAGTCATTTTCATGATCACTCTAGAGGAGTCCCCAATCTCTAGGATGAAAAAATTAAAGAGGTGCAAATCAGCTAGGTGACATCTTCAATGTCATGAAGGCACAAGGACCTGAAACAGTGGACTATCTTGTTAGGCGAACCGTGTAAAACCCCACACGTTCATTGTATACATATAGATATATATAATAGGTAGATTGTAAAAGTAGAGAGTTAAAAAAAATGTTCGTATTGTGAAAATAGGGTAAATAGTAGTTGGAACTTGGTTTTGATTTGTAGATGTATGCAATGGGGTGTAATAGAACTTTTAGGTATCAATTTTTAGGTGGAAAACCATGTTAAATATGTATGAGATGGATTTTTTTTGCTTAGGAATGGATTGAAAATGGAAAAAGGGATGAAACAGGCTGTGAATAGTGCACGTGAATAGTGCACTGAATGCAACTTCAAGCACAATTTTGACCTTGATACAGTCAATATCTCTTAAAACTCAAAACATGAAAGTTTTAGAGCTCTTTCTTATAATTACATATCATCTTGAATCATCTCAATCGGAGCTCGGATGAGAGAGTTATGCCCAGATAACGAAGCGATATCGAAATAGTCAATTTAGCTTCGTTTTACATTTAATGTCTATATTTGCATCTTAAATCAAAATATAAGAATAATGAGTATATTTAGACTTCAAATAAGTATAAAATTCTTTAAGAAGCACCATTTATCACCTTGATCTTCAAACAACGCAAAACTTCATTAATAACCAGTTCGGATGGGTAAAATAGTAATTTCGTTGTTTCGGATGTAAATTGATTTTGATTTTGAGATAAATCATAAAACTAAATGTTTTTAGGTTAAAATAAGATTAAAAATGAATACGGAACGTCGAAAAACCTTAGGATAGTCATATAGATCAAATTAGAATGTTTAGTGGCAAAATCGTAATTTTAGAGACAAGCCAAACAGCCCATGAACAATAAAATTCGGGATTTATGTGTTTTAAAACCTGATTTTCATCCAATTTTCTCCCCCATTATACCACTCAAATCTCACCCCCAACCCCCTTAGAACCCTAGGAGAAGATAAATGAGAAGAAGAAAGGAGAAAATAAGGTCTATAGAGCTTGGATTTGACTTGAAACTTTGGATTCAAGTAGGGAATTTCTTCCTATTCTCTTTCATTGAGGCTAGGGCTACTATAGATACATGTTTTAACTCTCATTAGTATGTATTTGCTATGGGTCATTTACTTCTTGGTTTTCTTGAAATTATTATCATGTTTTATATGAAGTTAGAGTTGATACCCAATTTTCTTGATTCAAAAACCTAGATTTCAAGGGTAATGGATTCCCCTCTTGAAATCTTCCTTTATTGTTGATGTGGGAATCTTAGAACTTTGTGTTGAGTGAGAAATTAATATTATGGTTGATCTCTTGTAATTTTCTTAAGTGGTTATTAAAAATGTTTCATGCCAAATTTAGAGATTTTGTTAATACTTGAAAATTGCTAGTTATTGAGAATATGTTGGTTCCCTTATTGTATGGTTGTTGTGACGGACTTGAATTGCCTTCGAAAAATGCTGTAGAGTGTTAAAGGTTAGCCTATTCCAGTGGGGAAGAGAAGGTTGCCTAACACTTGTAGTGAGTTGTCACTTGGTAATGCAACCACTATCTGTCACCGGAATTCGAACTAGGGTTGATATACCTTTCCTGGGGAGGGATTCGTCACTGCCATTGGGATGATAGACGCCCTTTCCCGAGGTGATTGTGATTCAATTGTGATCGGTGAACTAGGTATAGTCGTTGGGTAGATTCCTAAGTAGCAATCAACGTACATGACACGGGGATGAACCAATATACATAAGCATATGAGTTGGATTCCGTCATGGTCGGTGCATTGGTATGAGACAGTGCAACGACAGACGCCCTTCCCAACCATTTGACAATGGTTTATTGTGGAGGAATACATTTCACTATTTTCAATTGATTATCACTGTTGTTTTAACTTGAGATCTGTTTAAATGTCCCGATTTTATTTCAAAAGCTATATATGTGAAATGAGACCGACCTATTTTATAATTTTTCTAAACCTTGTTTGAGTTTAGGAAGATTTTGCTATAGAACTTAGTCCTCATCCCCTATAGTTAAATATTTTTCAGATTTAGTACTATAGGAGGATCTCAGAGTTAAAGAGCCGGGACAATGAGAGGTCCCACCCGAAGGAAATCTAGATCCCGAGGTGGACCTATAGAGTTATAATTTGTTTTGTACTAGACTAGAGAATTTACTTTGAGATCATGTAAATTCTAGTATTTTTTTTATTTCGTTGCAAGTGTATTTTAATTCTTTTGAGATGTAGATGCCATAGTTGACATATTCTTTTGATATTGTGGCCATGACTTATATTTTGGGATGATATTGTAAACAATTATGGATGACATATGGTGAATGAAAATTTATTCTATGATGGATAAATGGACCATGTGTGGTCAATGTAGTTAATTGCACAAGTTGTGTTTTGGGTAGAGCACCCTGTACAAAAGAGACTCTACCCGAATTTTGTTAAAATATCAATAGTTGATGAATGAAACTTTCTTATTCATGGAGTTATTTAGTGCTATCATGCAGGAATGGTGTTTAGAATGTAATGTCGTCCAAGGGGTTTTTAGGGCGTTACAAACCTACACACCTTTTAAACCTGATGTGGCGAACTACCCCCTCCCTCATAAGTTTAAAATGCCATCTGTGGAGACCTTTGACGGAATGAAGGACCCACTAGATCACCTCAAAACTTACAAGACATTAATGCAACTACACAACGTCCCCGACAAAATCATGTACAAAGCGTTCCCAGCCACCTGAAGGGATCTGCTCGACAATGGTTTGCTAAACTCACCCCGGCCTCCATAGGCTCATTCACCAAACTGAGCAGATACTTTGTCACACAGTTCATTGGTGGACGTCGCCAGCAGCCTGTCACCCACCTGCTCAACATAAAGTAGGACCGAGACAAGAGCCTAAGGAGATACCTCACTCGTTTTAACAAGGAGGTCCTCCAAGTTGAGAAGCCCGATCTAAACTATATATGAATGCTGAGGACATCAACAGAGACAAAGAGCAACAAGATTTCCACCTCATCCAACGTGGACATGACTGATGAGGACAACCAGAAGCCTTACGAGGACCCCTAGGTGCCCAGATTGGGTGCCCAGACCATCATGCTAGATGACTAATGGGGACAATCAGAAACTTTACAAGGACCCCCAGATGCCCAGACTGGGTGCTCAAACCATCATGCCAGGCGCCCAGACCATCACGTCAAGCGCCCAAACTAGCTCATCAGGTGCCCAGGCCATCATGTCAGGCACCCAGACCTGTTCATTAGACACCCAAACCATCATGTTAGGTGTTCAGACCTCCTCGTTAGGCGCACAAATCTCCATCATAGGCGCCTAGACACCCCTTGTAGGCGCCCAGAGCTCCACCCAAGCGCTCAAACCTCTGACGCCCAACCACATCCCTTTGGCGCCCAGACAACTCTCTCTGGCATCCAAGCACCCCAGCCTGATGCCCAGGCTCCCATATTGATCTCTGAGTCTTCTTGGAAGCTCTATGTTGACGGTTACTCGACGAGGAGAATCATCTCGTTGGTCGCCATAAGCTTGACCTACCTCTGCATTGTTCTCAAACAAGTAGCCTATACCTCAAGCTTAAAGATTCTTTTATAGGTTACCAAAAGCTTGACCTATGCATTATTCTCAAATAGACAGTCTCTATATCTTGCTTTGCGGCTCTATTGTCGGTCGTCAAAAGCTTGGCCTCTACACTGTTCTCAAACATGCAGTCTTTATATTCAGTTTGGCGACTTTCTCGTGGGTCGCCAAAAGCTTGACCTCTACACTGTTCTCAAACAGACAATCTCTATATCCAGATTAGTGGCTCTCTCGTGGGTCGCCAAAAGTTTTGCCTCTCCACTGTTCTTAAACATGCAGTCTCTATACCTAGCTTAGCGGTTCTCTCGTAGGTCGCCAAAAGCTTGGCCCCTTCACTGTTCTCAAATAAGCAGCCTGTATATCCTGCTTAGCGGTTCTCTCGTGGGTCGCCAAAAGCTTGACCTCTGCACTATTCTCAAACAGGAAGTCTATACCTCAAGCTTAAGGACTCTCTCATAGGTCGCCAAAAATTCAGTCTCAAAAGGCTAGCTCTCTCAGAAGCAATCCTCAAACTATGTCTTGGCTCTCACGTAAGTAGCCTACGTCTCTACAGGTAATTATGTTACATATTTTAATGTTTGTAATAACATTATTTTTGCCATCTCTAGGCAGGATCTTGAAACTCTAGTCATCTGCAACCTGAGGGGCTACATTAAATTAGCGTACCATTTGTTTGGCTGCCCAAACCAGCTTCTTGGCTGCTCAGATCAACATACCAAGTTGTCTGGCCACCCAAATCAGCAACCCTGGTCGCCCAAGACCAGCCTTTGCACGTTCCTCTACGCAGGCCTCCTCACCAAAATACCACCTACCTCAACAGAGCTCGCTCGCAAGGGGCCTCTATCCGTACAAGCCACCAACCTTAAATAGAGCTCGCTCGCAAGGGGCCTCCATTCGTACAAGTATGGGTGCCCACCATACCACCTACTTCAGTGGAGCTTGGCGAGCTTGATATTCAGTACCAACCAAGGGCAACCATCAAAGCACAAACCCTAGAAAATTTCATTGTTGAGCTGACACCAACAAAGGCAGAGAGCAATGAGGCTTCCACCTCACCCAACATGGACACCCAGATGCTTGACGAGGACCCTTTAGCACCCAGAACTCCTCCTTAGGCGCCCAGGCCATCTCAGGCTCCCAGATTGGCGCCCAAGCATCCTCTGGAGCCCAAAGTGGCACCTAGGCAGTTCCCACTAGCGCCCAGGTCACCTCCTTAGGCACTTAGATCACTCCCTCAGGCCCCAAGACACTCCAAGGAGCCCAGACTGGCCTCCAGGCTCCCTATCTAGGCGCACAATCTCCCACTTTAATCTCCAAACCCTCATCTATGCAACTTTAAAAACTCTATGTAGATGGCTCCTCGACTAGTGTAGGAGGAGGATCAAGCCTAATCTTGATTAGCCCTAATGGTATCACTCTCAAGTATGTCGTGAAACTTCACTTCATTGCCACCAACAATGAGACAGAATACGAGACCCTCCTCTCTGGCCTAAGGTTTGAAGTTGAAATAGAAGCTCAAAACCTCGCTGCTTACAGTGATTTTCAATTGATAGTTAATCAAATAAAGGGCGAGTTCAAAGCAAAAGAAACAAGAATGCAATAATACCTCAGCATGGTGAAAAGCTTAATCATGAAGTTTCAAAACTTCCAAATTTGTCACATTCCAAGAAAAGACAAAATGGTTGTAGACACACCCGGCAGGCTCGTCTCACCCCTTGGCACACCTCACCAATATTGTATGTTTCCTCTTCAACGACAATGAGTGTTTTCTCTTCAGTCGACATTGATCGAAATGCTTAGTGCTCGAACTCAAGAATCCCTAACCATGGGTTTCCAAAAATTTCAAGAAGTAGTCTCCACCACCGAGAGCTCAAGATTCAAACAAATGCCCCATTCTCCAAGTTTTCTTAGACACGGAGCATTGGGGGTAAATGATGGGTCAAACCAAAATAGCCTAATCCATGTGAAAAGTCCAATCTTACAAAGATCCACCAAGTCTAATATGGTCCAAGTCCAGTCAGACTCATCAGCTTGATTACATTATCAAGAGAGAGCATGGCGGCCTTGTCTGCACCGCTGAGAAAATAGTCCACCCTCACCTCCTCTTGGACCGAGTCTCATGGAGAACAATTCAATCACCTCGCCCATTGAGAAGAAGTCGTGAGTTCCATCGAAATAGGTGCTTAGTTGTTGTAAAGTCGCCCCAACCTGTTAGGGGGCGACTATAAATTGTAAGCCCCATCAACACTTGGGGGGCAGAATACATTTGGTTGAGCACAACACTCTCCTCTCCCTTTCAACTTGTACTCTTTGCTCCCCTTACATACTTGAGCTAATAAAGGACCTGGACGACTCTAGTCATTCAAAAGTGGACGTAGGTCATATTGACCGAACCACTATCATCCTCGCCTTCTCTCTCTACTTATTAATTACTGCATTTAATACTGTTACTTGACAGGTGGTGTGAAAATCCATTTTATGCATCATCAGTAATAATCGACTCTTCGAACGTGTTTTGTTTGCTTGCTCGAAGAATTTGTGTTGTTTATGATCAATACTGTATGTCATTTCATTGCTGGTTCACTAGTATAAGGAAGATGCCTTGATGCATTTGGCATGATCTCCTTTTTGGCAAGTAAAAATCTTTTATTAGTTTGAATTTGATGCAATTTCAATTACATAGTTGAACTAATTTTTGGCTATGTTCAAGTTCAATTAAATTCAAGACGAATAAATTGTTCAAGTACAATGAAATCATAGTTGATTTTGATTCTGAGCTAATCTGGGTTTGTGGGGATATGTTTCAGTTTTTGAGTTTCAAATGGACCAAAAGGGTACTCACATAACATAATTGGTAATATAACTAAATCCAAAATTAGGCGCGAGAAGACTAGTCCGGGGATTAGAATTTTCTTGTGAGGCAAGAATAGGGATTTAAATTAGTCCAATTAACAAGGATAGATCGAAGATGAACTAATTTTTTTTAAAACGGGTACAGGGTAGAGATTATTGCCCATGCCCCGACCCGACCCGCAGCCATTCTTATGGATTGCATTGCTCAAAGAAGAAATGGAAGCCAATTTTTGTTTCATCATGTGGTTCAATAAAGTGGCCAGAAAGGAAAGAAAGCAAAAGCTTTGGCGTTGAGCTAGAGTAACACGACTGTATCTCAATTCAAAAAAAAACATAGCAATATCTTCGTAAGATTTTTAGCCTTTTAACTTGCTCTCCACTGTCAGATAGGTCACTCAATGAATTCATTTCCGATCAAAATCGATTTATATTCAAATTTACTTAGTTAGATATAAGTTAACATTTTTTATCAATAATTTGGATAGGCTGAGTTTTTAATGTAGGATTAATTGTATTGTAAGTTCTTAAAATATAGAATTTGTCTCTTTTTTATCCTTAATGTTGTTAATTGCATCATTTTGGTTCTTGAAATATTGAATATGTTTTTATATGGTCTCTCAAGCGGACAACATCCAGTTTTCTGACAAATTTTTATCATAAATTTGTCACATGATACTTAAATATGGACAAAAAATAATTTGGATAACTCTTGACCAAATTTGTAAAACCCGGGTAAATTTAATTTTTTTGGGAAAAGGGCAAAATAATAATTTATCACTATAATGTGTATTTAAAATACTTATGTTCTAGACCTCGGATGAGGAAACGAAGTTTGTCGTTGGACTCATGTCGCGAAATCTAGTCTCCTTGTCGAATTTCATCAAATTTTGAGATAGTCAAACTTTTTACATGTCGTTCGAGACGACAGGATGGCGAATGACCTCTTAGTGGTCCCCAAAAATAAATATTTTAAAATTTAAGTTTGATTGGACTAAAATACCAATAAAATTAATTTGGACTAAACACGTAATGTAATAAATCGTTTCGGAAAAAAAATGGACCCAGAAAAGAGAGGGTGTGTAGCGCGTTGTGAACCAAGTGTTTGAAATTATAAATAGGGACTTAATTGAGATATTTCAGCAGAAATATCTCATATTTTCAGCCTTTGGTCGGACATAGAGAGAGAAGAGAGAAAAGAGAAAAAAAATAGTTCTTCAATCTTCTTCTTCGATTTCTCGGAGTTCCGTCGCTCGGAATCCGTCGAGCCAAGAACCAAAGTTTATCTCCTCGACGAGGGCTATGCGTACACCCTAAGAATAAGGGATTTCACCGAAGATCAAAAGGGAAGATTTTGGAGAAATCAAGTTCTTAGGCTTTGGTTAGTGTTCTTGAAGTTCTACACTTCAAGTGAGGTAGGGTTCTTCCCACTTTTGTGTATTTCTAACCTTTGATGCCCATAGGAAAAGGGTTGCTTGTATACATGATTTATAAGTTGTATATAGTTATGGAAATGACTTAGGCTACCTTTTAGCTTGAGTTTGATGCATGGTAGTTACTTATGTAATCTCTTGTAATTTTGTGATTATATGGACTGTTTTATGAACTGATTATGGGGCTGTTTTGAGGCTGTTTTTATGGAATGTTTTATAGCTGTTTCATGGGCTGTTTTATGACTAAATTGTGGGTTGTTTAGTGACTTAAATTGTGACTATTTTATGGACTGATTTGGGACTGCATTTTGGACTATTTTATGCACTGATTTGGGACTGCATTTTGAACTGTTTTATGGACTGATTTGGGGCCACATTTTGGATTATTTTATGGCCTGTTATGGGGCTGTTATGGGGCTGCTTTGTGCACTGTTAATGGGCTGTTTTGTGCATTGTTAAGGGGCTGATTTTATAGGTTGTTTTGTGCACTGTTAAGGGATTTTCATGGACTGTTTTTGTGCGCTTTCATGGGCTGAATTTGTGCACTTTCATGGGCTGAATTTGTGGGTCATTATGTGTTATAACATGCTTGTGAATTGTATTGGATATGAATGTTAATTCATGCTAGTTGATGTTTTGACGTTGTTATGGATTTTTGGAGATTATATGCATATGATATAATTGTCCATGATACATATTAAAATGTATGGTTTAATTGGTTCATATGACACTCATTCTATATAGTTTAGTACATTGCATATGTACGAATGCATCACATTCATGGGCATAAGTTATGAGTGTGAGTGTGTGTATGCATAGTTAATCAAACACCATTCTTGGTGATTGATATGCGGAATCGGTAAAGTCAGATCGAAGATCCCATTAAGCCGCACGTTACATGAAAAATTTATGTCGGGTATAGCAAGAAGGGGTAGATCCCCCCCTTGGGTACAAGACCCGGCGACTTGGTTATATACTCCCCTGTGGTAAAATTTCGAAAAAGTGTAGTATGGTATACAGAGTCGGCAATATAAAATCCAAAATTCGTTGCCCAACAAAACATAAGATTTTGATTTATAAAAGTACTCATTCAATGAGTAACACCCATCAATGATTTGGTTTTATAATAAAACAACTGTTATTTTCAAACGATCATTGGGTGGATTTTTCGTCGAATGACAATTCCATTGCACGAGTGCATTGCATTGTGTTGTGGGAGTCGGTGAGGACTCGGGTCATGATGCATGAGTGAGTTTCATCTCATTTCATAGCATGACATGATATCATTTCAACTAGAATTACATATTCTTACTTGAAATGTTGATGTGAATATGAAATGTTGTATGTGAACATTGCATGTGCACTTAGGTGGAGAGTAACATCTGTAGGAAATTACTCTACTAGGCATTGCTGACCCTATACGGGAAAACATTTTAAGTAGGGGAAATACACTGGCAGATGGCTCCAATTTGGACCCTCATGTTTGAAGAAAGCCGAATGTGGCTTTATTTTGTGTTAATGTACAACACTTGTGAAAATTATGTTTTGGCATTTGATCCTTTGCAAATGATTGTAATAGAACATATATGAACCATTGTTAAAGTAACCTTGCATGTTTTAATATAAGTATGGATAATTAGACCTAGTGTGGCTAATATTTACTTATAAATGGACCCCGTGTGGTCAATGTTTTATATTGGGCCTCGGATGGGTCATGTGAAGATATATTGCAGAGGTTGAGTTTTGGGTAGAGCTTCCTGTACAAAGGAGACTCTACCTGAATTTCATTAAATTGTGGACCCTGGTAAATGGCGGATAACGACGCGATATCAAGTTACTTGTTATCTACGGATATTCTGCGGGTTGATAGAAAATCAACAAAACCTCGAATTTTGGGGTGTCACAAAATTTCTACTCAAATGTTGGTTCAATAGCTACCTAAATTACACAGTTTGATCATGAGTTATCTATATTTTTGTCAAAAACTAAAGAACCCAAATCAAATTGGGCCAGATCCAGTAAATCAAGCAATTCCATATCATCTACTATTAAGACAGCTCAAGTCCAGTTCATCAGTCCGACCCAGTCCAAGATCCCAGGAGTTTGGAAAGATAAGAACACGTGTGAGAAAGATTATCAGGATACACACCTACAAAGATCAATTGTATCTTAATTGTACTTATTTTTTGTAATAATCATCTCCAAAGAATTAGTACCCTCACACCCACGTTACAGCCTCACCTCACTGCTTCACCGTACCTATAAATTATAAGCTCTCTCTACATGGAGAGACGTCTCACTGCACCTCCCTACACATTTTCTCTCTTTAAACTATTGTATCTCCCTTAGAGTACACATCTCTCGGAGCTTTTTTCTCTCCCTTACTTTATTCATCAATAAAAAGCCTCCGGCCATCGTTGTCGTTTCTCAGAGTGGAGAAGGTCACCCGGACCGAACCATTATATATTTGTGTGTCGACTCAATATTTACATTATTGTCATTGATTGCTTATTTATTGTCCATTAATTTCACCCCGTCACACACTTGACCATTTATCTTGCACGAGACTATTTTGTGCATCATCAAAAGCTATCCATATTATATATATATATTTTTTTGTAAAAAGCTATCCAAATTTTGTTTAAAAATTATCAAAATTAATTTTTATCCATATTTCGGTATTATGTGATAAGTTTATAATAAAAAATTAATTGTAATCTGGATGATGTCTACTTGAAGGATCATACAAAAATATATTCAATACTTTAGAGACAAAAATGATGCAATTAAAACATTTAAGACTAAAATGAGACAAATCTCATATTTTAGAGACATCCAGTGCAATTATCCCTTTAATATATATTGGCATAATTTTCATAAAATGCATGTATTGCATCTTGAATCAATTGGAATGAGTCGACAGTCCATTACTTCAACCGCTTTCAAGATTGAAGACCAAAATTAAGTCTCATTTTATACGATTGATTACAATTACAATTCGCATAAGTATTGAAAATGAATCCCGAAGGAATTATAAGCCTAAGATAATAGTTAAAAAGAACCTAAGAAAACAAAATTATATAATAAAGTACAAAAAAAATTGAATCCTCAACTTATTTTGAATTTTTGCAGCTCAAATCACTTTAAAGTTATTCATCCGACAAATCTAATAGATCCCAAATTTTTTTTATGAGGGATTTAGAGACCTGTCCCTATGCCCAATTTCTATGCCCAAGAGGATTCCTAAAAAGACACAGTCCTCTATTTTGTTTGATTAGGTCAAAGTAATACACATAACTAAAGTTATTTCCAATTACAAAAAATAATGGCAATGTCATTATCTAATTTAAACATCTATTCTAAGATAGGTACATTAAAAAAATAAAGGTACGCAATTAAATATATACACACACACGTTAGAAAACAAGTTATGTGTAAAAAAAATAACAAGTACACAAGAAAACAAAATATAGGTACACAATAAGAAAAAATTAAAAATAATAAGTACGCAATAAAAAAACAACAAGTACATAATAAAAATAAAAAAATAACACGTATGCAATAAAAAATAATGTGTACACAATAAAAAATAACAAATACGCAATAAAAAAACAGCTATGTAATAAAAAAAGGTATATAATAAAAAAAATAAAAAATAATAGATACATTATAAAAAATAACAGGTACATAATAAAAAAAAAAATGGATACACAAAAAAAAATAACTTGCACACAATAAAAAAATAAAAAATAACAAGTACAAAATAGTACGCACGCAAAATATACCTAAGTCGACAAGTCCAATTTATAAGAAACCTACAAATCAAAAAGAAACTACACTGGGATTGTCCCTTCCAGTCTTCACCAAGGCGTGAAATATATTATCAATGGCCACTTGGTCACAGGGTGGCTCAACAACATTTGAGGTCTAAAGTAACGACGATCAATGATATTTTTATATATTTTTTTAATAATAATTTAATTTTTTAATTTAAAATCTATTATTTTTACTTTTTGATAAGATTCGAAATTGTTAATTGTTTATTTAAATTTTGCTTATATATTTTTTAAATTAATAGTGTGACTTTCGATCATAAATATCTATAGGAATAAAATTAATTTCTTCATTAATATTTTTATGTTTTTTTTATTTGTTTTATATGTTCTTTATCAAAATTGTGGAATTAGATGATTTACTTTATTATAAATAAATTTATTGTTATCTTTCTTCTGGATTATGTTACTATCTTTGAATTTTGTTTATTTATCCATCAATTTTCACCTAATTTTTTGTTATATTTTTTTTTATGAATAAGAACTTTTTCAAAACATTTTTTAAATTAGAATGAATAGTTTAATTGGTGTTTTGTGTTCAAATGAGAAAAAAAAAAGTTTAAGAGAAGTAAAAAATGTGTTCGTTTGTTTTTTTTTTTGACTAAAGAGATACACTTATTATACTCCTTTCGATCGGAGAAAAAGACAGATTTTGTCGGCATTTTTTTTATTAATTTTTTTTGTTCTTTAATAAATGTGATTGGGTTAGGAGGTATGAACTTTTGAGCCCAAATTTTTATTTTTTTTGTTAGTTTACTCTTTCAAAAATTAATTTTTTAGGCAATATTGTAGTAAATTTTATTTTTTAACTTATATTATATTATTGATCTTTAAATTTGGGGCATTTTTTGTATGTGGGGCCTAAACCCCCTGCTTTTATTTTTATACTATAGGACCGGCCCTAGTATGCATGTGTATTTTGGTGTATTAGTGTATATATATGTATTTTTTAGTACATTAGTGTGTATATTTTTTTTGATATATTAGTATATTTGTGTAGTTTTATTACTTGTAATATTTAATAGAAAGATAAATATTCACACTAATGGGTACCTATTTATAATTCATATTAACCCGTTTAATTAAAATGAATCATATTATCCAACCCATTTAAAACATGGATTAATTAATATAGATAC
>CM042196.1:20933469-20943773 GCA_023539305.1 Ilex asprella
ATATATATATATATATATATATATATATGATCTCTATGTGAGTGTTTGAATCCACCGGTTTTTAATTTTCCTAAGAATTCACACATTTAAAAAAAATTGGTGGTACCTTATCTGTTGCAACTTCAGCTCGTCGACCGGCGTCCATCTTTGGAGGAGTTGGAGAGAATGTAAATTTAATGTATTTCTTTTTGTTAAAAACTCCTAACTCCAACCATTTTATAGAAACAGACACCTTATGGAGGGGTACAATTGACTTTTAAGTGAGATACTCCTTTCCTTTCAGGATTATACATGTAAGTATAATTAGAAACGTGTTTCACAATAATCAACCTACTGTCCATGTCGGTGTGGGTGTGGGTGGGGAATAAGATTGGAAGGTCAAATTAGGGAATTACGGTTAATCCTTACATGATTCAACTTGGACAATCGTCTTATGTATATCTATGGAACAAAAACTTCTTATTTATCTACGCAACTGTGAAATAAAGAGAAATCAAAACAAAAACAAAAACAAAAACAAAGTTATAGAAAGCTGTTTTCAATTCCACGACTACGGAACCAAGTTGTTCAAAGGTTTGATCTTCAAACTTGGCTAAGTTTTTCTTCTCTATTTTCTTATCTTCTAGGTATTTTTGCCAAGTTTCTGAACTTGAAGTCTCGTTTTGCGCTACTGAAGTTTTATCAAGTTTTTAGTTTTTTTGTTTTTTTGGTTTAAATGTGGGCGGTGTCCGGACCAGCCAGCTTGCGAGCATCTCCATTAATTTTGTCAGGAAAGTAATACTAAATCGTCTCAGGCATTTTGTCAAACAGGTAGAGGGTGGGGAAGCTTATTATGGTGTCGTGGGGGAAGTGTGAGATTTGCACAAGAGAGAAAGAGGGGAAAGAGGGAGAGATAATAAAGGGAGGGAGGCACAAAGATTACCTGTCGCCGGTCTCGAATTGGCAGAGGTCAATGGCGTAGATAATATGCTTGAAGGTATAATTCCGGCGAATATTGGTTCGCTAGAGATATATATTAGAGATTTATCTTACACGAAAATACAAGAGCTGGAAAGACAGATCGAACACCATGAATAATCGAAGAGAAATAAAACACACCATACAACACTCAATCAAATCAAACTGAATCGAATCTCTGAATCCTAATTATCCAGTATAATTTTTACCTCAGATCTTAGAATTTTATAAGACTGTTGATTTAGAGCTGAAGAGGAATAGACGCTGGAGGTTAACCAGCGGTGTGAGAGGAGGAGAGAGAAGGAACGGCCGCCATGGTGTTGAAACAGAAGATGTGATAGCGTATGGAGAAACAGAGGTCTAACAGTGGGGTGGGTCAAGGTGTGTGTGTCACTGTACAAATCATCGGAGCTCTGATGTCGCCGGATCACCGAATCTGCTGGTTATCGTCCACGCGTGAGAGAGAGAGACACACACACAATTTCGAGGGGTACAATTGCCGTTTAAGTGAGATACTCCATTCCTTTTCAGGATTATACACGTAAGCATAATTAAAAACATGTTTCAGAATAATCAATCTATTGCACTTGTGGGTGTGGTGTGGAGTAAGATTAGAAGGTCAGATTAGAGAATTACGATTAATCCTTACCTAATTCAACTTGGACAATCGTCTTATATATATCTACGGAACAAAATCTTTTTATTTATCTACCTAACTGTGAAATAAAAAGATATCAAAACAAAAACAAAGTTATAGAAGGTTATTTTCGATTCCACGATTACATAACCAAGTCGTTCAAAGGTTTGATCTTCAAACTTTTCTAAGTTTTTCTTTTCTATTTTTGTGTCTTCTAGGTATTTTTGTCGAGTTTCTAAACTTGGAAGTCTCGTTTTATGCTATTGATGCCCATGTTTAATCAAGTCTTTAGTTTTTTAAGAATATTCATGCGATCTAATTTATTTAGTTAATTTATTGTCCTAAACATTCATAATAATTAGATCAACAACTACCTAGTATTTGTTAGAATTTGTTATCAATTCAATAATTGTAATGAATTGAGTCAATAAATTATGTTCAAATAGTATTATTATTTTCTTTTTTGCCTTTTTGATTTGTGAATAGCTTTGGTCTTCCAATTTAGGAGCCACCTAAGACTTTCTTGTAGGCCAATAAAACCTTTCCTTTTGCATCAAGGTTGAGGGTTAATAATGGATTTATTTGTCAATTGTTCATTGGAAGTCATTCTATCTTAAGATCTTCAACTTGCCTTGTATTTGAGGTCTTATGTAATATTATCGCACACTGGGTGAGAACTTGTTCTTTGTTAAAATGCTCTTTTCTTATACAATCTCATTCCGATATTTGGTATTAGTCAAAGAAAAAGACCCTTAAGATAAGATTGTGCACATGTGATATTTCTCAAACTTTGAAGTCGCAGAAAACTTATGCATTGGGTCGTCATCTAGTAAAATGGAAAAACAATTGTCATGTATCGTATCTAAATTGTTGGAACTATTGTTTCTGTAATGGTTTGGTCACTACAAAGGACTATTGGTAGGCATGAACATCACCCATGCAAGAGTGACCTACCTCACTGATGCCTCACCATATTATTTGATAAATGCATCGTTTTACAATACAACTTTTGTCATGTTTACTATAGTTTCTTGAAAAATCATTGGGATTTTTTTTCTCTTTTTGTTCCATTCTAAGCGTTGTTCTTGTCTTGCAGTCTCCCATAGTTGGGTAACTTAGATGGAAGTTGATGCCCTACTAGTATATTAGGCCAATTTTTTTTTTTTTATTTTTTTTAGTTTTAGATAGGACTTTTTGGGAATTAGCCCACAATTAGTTTTTTATCCTATTTTTTTCTATATTTTAATGTATGTGACTAACTAGATTGGTTTATTTATTTTGTTCTTATAGGTAGAAGTCAGATCATTGTTGTGGTTATGTCATTGAATATAAAGTAGAAAGTGCCATGGAAGTGACAAACGAGGAGAAACAACTTATGCATTCCCGTCCTCCTCTTATCGCTCAACCCTGTCCTTGGCTTGTGATATTGGATGGTGAACAGAGACAAAGACAGACATTTTTTAGCATACCAGAAAATCATTATTATGTCCGAACCATTCCTGAAATGCGCAACAAATATGTATGGTCGTCTCCTTATGGATGGTGGGTGTTGAAGGATCTTAACACAGACGATTGTTTACTTCTAAATCCTATGTCAATGGAGAAGATTCAGCTCCCACCGTTGGAAAAAGGAGTTTATAGGGCATGTATTCTATTTGCACCCCCAAGCAACCCTAATTGCCATGTCTTATTTATTAAGGCCCAAGAAGATGTTGCTTTGTTTTGTCGGCCAAATGACGGTAAGTTTTTTAGACAACAACTGGAAGATCCATATAACTTGTTTACAGTAGCAACCTGTAAAGGAAAGGTTTATGGCTTGACTTTACGTGGTTATGCTCTAGTAACTATTGATTTTGTGGGGCCAACGCTTCAGTTCAGGCAAGTGACAAATGAGTATTTTCGTCCACACGCAGCAGAAACTCAATTCTTTGAAGTTTATCTGATTGAGTCTTGCGGTGAGCTCTTACTTGTTCACAAGACTTTCTATACATTTGTTCTCCGCGAGATTGTAGGTTTTAAATTTTTTAGGATAGATGCTGAAAAGACATGGGTGGAGTTGAAGAGTATATGTGAACGTGTAATTTTTCTTAGTGGGTTTGGTACCGATATTTCTTGTTACGCAACCGGAGGAATTAGAGAAAACTGCATTTACTTCACCGAGCGTTATGATAGAAACCTCTATGTCTATGATTTAGAAGATCAGAGTATTACTTTATCAAGGTCATGCCCCATTGTAAGTCGCCTTGAATCATTATCGAGTTGGGTTATGATGTCTGCAACAAATTAGTTACAGGTTGACATATGATTTTTGGGATCAGCTATCATTATGTCTGAATTCATTTTGTTATATTTGGTTTTCCAAGAATAAATTTTGATTGTAATTTTGTATCTTTTTTGGGAAGTTATAATTTTATTCCTTATTCAAAACAAATAGCATTTTTTATGAGGTTATATTTAATTGTAATACGTATCCCATAGATTAACAAATGTCATTTACCACAAATTACATTATCTATATAATAAAGTAGTTTACAATTCAAATCTCAAAAGATAAACAAAATGACTTTTGTTATTCGCAGTTGAGATCATTTTAAATTTTATTTTAAAGTTAATCTAACGACTAATATTAACACCCTAAATTTAATAGGAAAAATAGCTCTCTAAGGATATATTTAGAGTGATTTTTTAAAATTATTTCTCATAAGCACTTTAAAAAAATTAATAGTATTTGAAACCACCCTACTACTACCTCTACCACCACCACTCCCACCGCCGCCATCGCCACCCCCACCACCAACATTGCCGCTGCCACCACCACTATCACCGTCACCATTACCACTACCACTACCACCACCACCACCACAACGGTCATTGTCACCCACCACAACCATCACCGTCTCCTACCGTCACCTCTGTCACCCACCACTTCTTATCCCACTACAAACCGATGCTTAAATTCTTTATCTCTTCTCTATATTTGTGATTTATTTTTGAATATGAATATAAATATGTTTATTATTTATCATTTTTTATTACAATGTACCTTCAGATACATACAATAACTAATTTATCCATATTTTATAAACCACGTACAAAAACAATCATCACAATTTTAGATGTACAAATACAAAGCTTAATCTTATAAAGTGGAATGGGTTGCACCCTTGAGTTTAGAGAAATACTACCTTATGCCAAAAAGGCACATGGCAAAAATATTTCTTGCATTTAGGTAGTAATAGAATTAGGTGGTGCATGATAAAGTATTTTTTTTTTTTTGGAATAATTTAATTTCATTCCATCTACACAAATTGATTACAATCAACAACTAAAACGTCCCTTAGCTCAATTGGTGTGATGTCTTCCCAGTTCCTTGGAAGAGAATGGGTTAACTTGGCTCTAACTACCCAATGAACTGCTTGATTAAAAGTTCAGGATACAAAGAAAAATTATAAATTAAATAATCTTGCACATTCGCTAACGTTGCATTTGATACGTAGAATTAGACTTTAAGAATGTAATTATCCTTACTTAGGAACGTTCATTCCATTGTTTGGTTTATGGTAATGAAAATTCATTCTCATTCCTAATCATCCCTTAGGAATGACTAATACCACAAAACATAGGATTAGTGATTACCAAATTAAATGTGGTATTGCCCGTTCTCAAATCAGAGGTAATGAACCCCAATTGATCTGACCAAAAAACCAGATGGTCCCGACTCCTGATCTCTTCCCCTTAACTGCTTCTCTGTTTTCCCCTCACTCATTGTCTTCTCCCCCCCTCTCTCCTCACATCACCTCAATGACCACTCCTCCCTTACCAGGAACCATGGCAGTACTTCTATTCTTTGCCTCCTCATCTCCTCCTCGTGATGCAAGGGACCATATCACTACAAAAAAGTTGTTCTTTAGAGGCGAAAAAATTCGTCACTAAAAGCACAAAATTTGTTGCAAACGTTTTTTTTCGACAATTTTTTTTTGTTGCCAATTTGTTGAGGCTCGCCACTGAAACTTCTAGCCGACAAAATTTGGAATTAGTCGCCAAACATAATCTTTTTGGCGACAAAATATATTCGCTGCAAAAGATTAAACTTTCAACGACGAATATGTGGTTGCTAAAAGTGCATATATTTGTCACAATACATTGAAGTTTGTCGCAAAAAAAAAATCATAGAAATTTTCACTTATGACTTCTACGGCGACATATATTCATTGCCAAAAGTGTACAAGACTTTTGGCAGTGACATATTTGTCGCCAACAACTCCTTCTTTTAATTTTCCACATTTGAAATGGTTTTAAAAAAAAGGGACAAATAAAACATCAATATCCGTAAAGGCAAGACCAAAAGATTAGTTGAATGAACTTTTATTCAATTAAAACAATACTCGTCAATACAATCATACTCATTCAAATAACTTAATAATGTGCCTAATACACGAAATATTTACTACATCGATAGTAAAAAGAAGTACAAAATTAGATCCACAACTTCGTTCAATCTTTGGTACCCCAAATCTAACACATGTGAGATTCAACATAGCGTTTCCAATTTCCCATGTCATCAACATTTGATGTAGTGATATCACTTCATAAATAACTGTTGTATGCTTCGAAAAAGGACAAGGCTCAAAAAGTTTATACCAATCAACTTTATTTCTCGACAAAGCCTCCAAGCATCTGATAAAAAAAGAATTGGAAAAATATATTAAAAATGGGAAGAACTAAATTACGAAATTTTGAGACCAAGTAGAGTGATAATCATTAAACCTTAATTTGAGAGTGCAATCAAAGCCAAATCAGTGGTCAAGCTGTAGATTGCATGAACCTCCATCCACATTGATACATTTTGCAATCAAATAATGACACTTCCTGAGAATATAAAGACTCATTCTCAAAATTAGAGGTCAAATTGTCAAGCAGAACTAAAATTGAAAGATATGGGAAGGGAGTGGGAGAACCTGACCTTGTTTTTTAAGATCTCCTTGTATATTGTATATTGCCATGATAATGCTATATGAAATCACTACATATCAATTATCAAAAATCACAACATACCAAAGGGAATTGAACAGGCTATATGTTCACTGTTAACAACAAGATAAGATCTACCCAATCCAACTGCACCCTCACCGTAACCCCGCACCCAGGCAAGTCCACCAATGGCTAATGCTTGATAAGGAGCTGTCCCCTACAACAGAACCACCTGTAAGGCTGTCACATGAAAAAAGTCGAATGACACAAAGGAAGAAACAAAGAAAAATAAAAAAATTCAATAGGCCATATGTTCTTATAAAGCACACATGGACAGTGAAGCACATGATGCTTCCTGACATGGCTTCATGAAGTTTTCTCATCCTTCGTCAGATGTACATTGAAGTTCTTAGACCTTTAGATTGATTCAAGGCATTTTCTGCATGTTTCTAGAAATTGACGAAGTAGATAGTACAAATGTTTGCAAATAAAAACAGTCACTCATTTGTTTGCCTCAAACGTTGTTTCAATTCAATTGCAACTTAGCCCACATCTACATCATCTAATTCCAAATATTAAACCTTCATTACCTGCTCCAATACTTGATGATACCATTATGCTTCATGACAAAAATGAGCCTGTACAATTACAACCAATTATACATTAAAAAAAATCTTGCATGGATCAACTAACTCACCATAGTACTTGACGGAAAGAATACAAGTGGCTACAAGCAGCTTTTAAAGACTAAAAGATAAATAAAATTCTTACAAGATAACTATTTCTAGTCCTACTATAAGAAAACCAATTACACATGACTTCTAGAAGACCCAGACTACATATAATTCCACAAATTTCATACTTAATCACCCCAATTGAAGCCAATAAAGGGAGCCCGTGCACAACCCACCATTGGGAGAGACATCTTGACAGAATTTTCCAAGCACTCATGTACAAGAATTTTCCAGATCTCCATATACCCAATTAAAAAGGGTGAAAGTTTGGTCCAGTACTTAAAATCAATTGTTCCAAAATTAAAGAAAAAATATTTTAGTTGCACACAGATCAAAGAATCAAACTTGAATTTTTTTAAAAAGACTAAAAGAATCATACCTGAATGTTGATGTTCTTGTATATAATTGAACCGAAATCTATGTTCTTCACTATTGGAGCCGGTGTTCGATAGTGCTTCAATTTAGAGAAAGATCTCTTATCTTTACTCCAGGATTGCAAGAGGGACGAATTCATGTTGTGTGTGTACAAATTCGTGTAGGAGGCTGTGTGATTTGCAGAGAGAGAGAGAGAGCGAGAGAGAACATACATGGGTTGCTGCTGGCAGTGGTGATCCTCCCAATCCGTGGACAAGAGACAGTGTAAGAAAGAATGCAAGCAGGGGTTGAAAACGGCAGCAACAACGGGAAATGATCTAGGGTTCCAAAACGACGTAGTTTTGGAAAGTTAAAATATTATTCCTAATGTCTAAAACAATGTCATTTTAATTTATTAAATAATGATTTTAAACTAATGATTTTGTGACGAATAAATTCGTCACCAAAAATATTAAACTCAAAAATCTTTCTGTGACGAATATTAATCCTCAATTTTTTTTTTAATCTTTTCAAAAAATCGCAAACCAATTTTTTTTTTGCGATGAAGAATTTTGTCACCAATAAAATCAGCATTGTGCACCAATATTCACGCCAAAAAAAATTTTTGAGGAAATTTTTTTACGAAGCCCTTTATCAGCAATAAAAAAAATTCGTCGTAAAAACATCCTATAAAATTTTTTCACGAGGAACTTTGGAAATCATTGCTGAAGATAAGTTTTTGGCGACAAATTTCTCTGTTCATCGCCCAAAATCGAAGCTAAAAATTTTTTTTCTTGTAGTGATAACAACGATCGGGACTACATCTATGACCATACAAGATTTGACCTTGCCACCAATCTTAGGTAATACCTCAATCAATTTTGTCAACAATCTCATATGTGTTTTAGAGCTTTGTGAGGTTTAACATATTTTCTTTCTTTTCTCATTTTCTGAACACATGATTATCAAATGAGGACAATGTAGAGAGAATACAATGTATTGTTAGATTTAAACTCAGTTGGGACTGATACATTGGTTCTCCTTTATTTTTAGGGAGAATTACACTCAGATCTCTTGGCATTTAAAATATTACACATAGACCCCTTGAGATTTGTACGCGCGTAATCCTTAGACCCTTTCTGTAAATATATCAGTTAATAAATTATACTTAGACCCCTTAATGGTAATGTGCATTCCATTCCATTCATTTCCTAAGTTCATTCTATTCTCAAACTCATTTCATTCCTACTGGAAAGTATTACCGCGTAGTAAACGCAACGTAATATCTTCGACAATAGTGTTCAGCTCCCATGGCGGCACCCACTCATTTGAGCTTAACTGAATGACCTCCTGGTTATCACTTTCCGCTATAGCGTTATTCAGCTGCAAGGATTTAACCAACAGACAGGCCTCTCTCACTGCCTTAGCTTCAGCTGCTCCACTGACGCAACAAAGAATGATTTCGATTTTCCATCTAATATTCGCCCTCTATTGTCTTTGATAACTAACTCCAAAGCAGCTTGTTTAGTACCTTCTATGAAAGCACCATGACAGTTTATTTTTTGCTTCAAGGGGTCTGGGGGAAGCCAACCTGATTTGCCTATGGAGTTACCTACAACACCTGTGTTGGTGTTTGCTCTAGGTCTTTCTACCAACTCTGTTTTTCCCCATAGTTGTTGGATTTTAAACAAAGCCGAAACTATGTTGGGAACTTGTCCATTAAAGATAGCCTGATTCCTTGTTTTCTAGATTGTCTATGCCGTCATAGCCACTTTGCTTAAGACCTCTATTACCCTTTGGTTGTTACTCGGATTATCAATTAACTTCACCATCCAGTGTTTGATCGAAGGGGTAGGTTCCTCCCTGCTCTATAACCTAATTCCAATCCAACTACATCCGAACAGAAGATGTTCTATTGTCCAAACCACAATATTTTCACCAATATCTTTGGAATATTTTGATGTGTTTTAAGATATTTTGATATATTTTAAGTAATATTATAAAAATAATTATTAATTTTTACTCTACTTCTGAAATATTTTCATACCAAAATAATACACCGAAATAAAATTTTAATTATTGCTTATATAATTAGTTGAAATAAAATTGAATGTATTGAATTTTTAATGAAAAAATTTAGACGACGTAGGATTAGTAATTAATGAGACATGTATAGATAGAATAAACTTAGTAGTTTGAAGTAAGATAATTAAATGAGATGAAAAATAAGATTTAACGGCTGGGAATAGCCCCACCCATTTTAAATTTTGAAATGTGAATTTTATATGGATAGTTTAATTATGAAATATCTAAAATTAAGGAGATTTAATTTGTTTGATTTGTGAATTGTGTATTTTAAATGGTTCTTATTAAAATTTGAAAGAGAATAGGGTAATTTCTCTTTGCACACATGATTGTCCTTAAAGTCCCAAAAAGTTTGCACTTGAACTTCTTCCCTTAAAAGTTCATAACTGTGAACCAGCTTCCAAAAAACCCTATCTAAAACTCAAAAAAATATATTAAAAAAAAATGGGCTCAATATACTAAAAGGCTAAAGTTTTGGGGGGCCTCTAAAATTGGAGGCTGTAGGCAGCCAGCTTAGTGATCAATGCCTAGGGCTAGCCCCGCATACAAGTAGGACATCAACTTCC
>CM042196.1:20969498-20989746 GCA_023539305.1 Ilex asprella
TCCGTTAATCATTCATAAACTCGCAGTATATCCGTGGATACCGTGTAACTCGATACTACACTGTTATACTCCATTTACTGGGATCTATAATTTAACAAAATTCATATAGAGTTTCATTTCTATGGATAGCTCTATCCAAAACGCAACTTGTACAATCATACAATATTGACCATACCAGGTCCATTTATCTATATTTAAATAACAACATACAATTTTACATTAAATATAGTCCATATGAGTTCGATTACAATCTTTTACATACGTTTATGCCAAAAAACTAATTTACATTTTAATTTTATAAAAGCATAGTTTAAAAGACACATTTCGACTTTTCTTCAGCAATGAGGGCCTGGAATGAGAGCCGCCGACGCATGTCCGCACCTGAAATATTGTCCCTCTAAAAGGTGAGTCACGCTCAATAGAGTATCTTTTAAAGAGACTACTCCACAATCTAGATGCATGTGAAATGTTCACATACAATTCACAAGCAACAATCACTTCATTCAAGAATATGCAATTTAACAATGAAATCTTCAATGTCATGTCATGGTATGCGATGAGATTCACACATGCAACAACACATGCAATGTCATGCGTATGAATTTGGGTATTCCAAGCCCTCGTCACTGATGTTATACATCTAATAATTTTTTTTTAAAAAAAAAATCATGTGTCTTTGTTGGTATTCGAATTTTGGAATTTTACCGCCAGTTCTATACACCGTTACAGTTTTTTGAATTTGCATCGTCGGAAGTGTATAAACCAACAACCGGACCTTACACCCGAAGGAGTATCTAACCCTTCTTACTATACCCAACACAAGTTCTTCATGCAACCGTACAACTCAACTAGACATTGGTCCAACCTTTTTGAGTTCATGCTTCAATCACTAAGAATGATGTTTGATTAAAAAACATGTACACACACCCACACTCATTTCAAATGCCCACGAATGTGATGTAACCCGTGCACATACAAAGTAAACGTACAATTACAATTCTCAATCATGTTCAATATGTCATGAGCACATTATGAACAATTCAATATCTAACAACATTTTCCATGGTAAATTACATGATAAACATATAACCACCATAAACAACCTCAATATCAATACATAATATGCATATACCAACACAAACTCTTAAACATTTTATAACACAATCAATACAAATAACACACTTAATCCACATAGACATTTCATTAAGTACCTTCAAGACATAAATGTAAACATATAATATACTTAATCAATACATTTTTCAAGAAATCGCAAACAAGTAATTTCTAAGTATCTAATTCATGCTAGAATTGATTTTAACTATTCTTAATATTCAAGCATGTTATAACATTTTCAATGAAACCAACATGCTACATCAACATAGGCATTTTATCAAACATCTTCAAGACACCAAATCATGTAACACACAATCATGCCCAACTTATCACATTTTTCATAAATTTACCAAACAAGTAAATTCTACAAACTCAATTCATGTAAGATTGATTAAACATATTTATATACTCATTTCTCATAATCTAGCTACACTAGAAGTGCATTAAACAAGAGAATTCATCTCAAGTCATGCTACCCATATCATATAAACTTAATTAAAAAAAGAACTCTACCTCTTGAAGCATAAAACAACAGTAGAAAACTCCCAAGACCCAAAACAAGCTTCAATCATTACTTCCTCCAAATCTATTTTTTTGTTATACATCAAAACCTTCAATTTTTGGTACGTAGGCTTAGTTCTCGTCACATAGATGAACTTTGATTCTTGGTTCGGGTTGATTCGACGAACGTTGAGCCATAGATTGTAGAAAAAAGTTAGAGAATCCTCTTTTTGCCTTTTCTTCCTCTCTATATTCTAAAATTTGATGGGTGTGGGAAGAAAATCTAATTTTCTCCTCTATTTATACCCCTTAGATGCTAGACTCTCGTTGTGTCATACGTTCTCCATTACGGGATTCAATTTTGTTTCGAATCAATTGAATTTCGTCTCGGTTCAAGTTCAAAATATTTTTATTTGAACTAGCTTTAAATTATTTACCTATTTTCAAAATTTAATTTCATGTCTCGTTATTAGGTCACGCGACTCGATCGCCTCGTAAAACGTGAAAAATCTGATTATCTCAGAATTCAATGAAATTTGACAGGATAACTAGATTTCACGAGACAAATACAACGATAAAGTCTGTTTTGTCATCCTAATTCTAAAAAAGTTTGAATTTTCAACCCGTACTGTAATGACTAATTACAATTTTATCATTTTTCGTAAAAATTCAAATTTATCCAAGTTTTACAATTTCATATCAGTAAGAGAAGGTGGAAGAAACGGTGAAACCCTGTAGCACAATGTGGCGTGTCGATATAATCACTCGAGCATCCTTGATCAATAGCAATTTCTATGAACTATCACTACCTGGCAATGGCGTTCTCCAAAAGTTTCATGAATTGTAATCTTCCTGCAAGGACATCGAATATACAGAAAGTCATCAAACGATAGAGTAGAATCAACCATTGGGAAAACGGAGAGGGAAGGGGGGTGCTGATAAAAATTGAGCCTTTCTTACTTGATTTTCATTACCTGTTCAAGCACTGATGTTGGTGGGGAACATGTCATTTACACGAGTGTGTAACGACGTGTATGACTTCACATCAATACGATTATTACTAGCTAACTCGGCCTGTAAATTTAAATGAAGTTAATGGGAGAAAGAAAAGAAATTAAAAAAAAAAAATTCTTGCAATCCCAGATGGTTGAACGATAACATATTAGTGGGTGATGAATACTTTGGGGTTAATAATAAAGATTTTGCCCTCTGGGATTCCAATTCTTAGGTAAGTAAGCTCGTCGGTGTCTTTGTTCCCAAAACCCGCATAGAAAGGATTGTAATCAGACGGAAAAAGTGCTTTAATATCCTGCATGGCATACTCTTAGTTAAAACAGGCAAATTACCCCAACGGGGGAAAAGAAAGAGAAGGGGGGGGGGGGGGGGAGGGAGATCACTTGGAATGATAAGATTGTTTCATTCCACATCTAAGATGGATTGGCCTCGCATGTTTACCTCTAAACAGTGGGTCTTGAATTCTTGAGGTGCTCGTCTTATGACTGCCATGAAGGAACAAAATTTATATACCATTGGAGATAAACTGAAAAGTCAACTTATTCAGGGGATACAGCATAATGATTTGAGAAAAAAAAAGGTGAAGCGATTCCTGGAATATCTCATGTATGAGGGGCTTAATGCAAAGCATTCATGGTCAATTATTCAATCAACTGTTCATATATATCATTATTACTTATATCTACTCACCACAGAAAAGGGAGGAGAGTGGCAACTAAGAAATAATAGGGCGGAAGTAGCTACAGAGAGCAATACCCTCCACTATTTGGGTCAAACTCCAACTACTTCAATGGTTGCTAGTCCCTCTCTCCTCAAATTGAATGAAAGAGACGAAGAAAATATATAATTTGGATTCGCACAATTCAGAATCAGAGGCCATAATAGGATCAGGCTTAATGAAAAATTACATCAAAAGTGTTTCTTATTCTACATTTGGTGAATTTTCAAAAATAAATCTACATGTCTGTACACAAACTTATCATCAGTGAACACGTAATACAGAAGAAGGTTCAAAGCTAGCATAGAAACAATTGAAGTTCCTTCAAATAGCAGCAAGATGTCTGTATTTTAACATGTATCATATATGTCTCTAGCATCGTTATATCTGTCTAAGTTGATCCATTGCATGTTTGAAGAAGCATATGCAAATGTTAAGCATGATCTAGTATGGGCTAAAGCACTTCCACGCAGATTAGAGGCAACAAATAATCCTTCAAAGAATAATATATCACCTTCTCGGTACAATGAGGAAAATAAACCATCAGGTGAAATTACAACAGGTCCATTGGGTAAAGCCTTTCCATCCTGCAAGCATTCAAATAAGTTATATCAGCGTGTTAGTCGCACTCAAGAATAGCAAGAAGCAAAAGCAGAAGCAGATACCAATTGCACCACTAATAAACCATAAAGAACCTTAATGGGCTATATTTGCAGGAAGCCAATGCGAAAAATAGTTGTCATCTAAAAGTTATTCTACATGTAGCATAATGACCAAAACAACTGCACAGAGATAAGTTTATAGTTAAGTCAATTTGAAATTATATATTCCACCCATTACTGACTTACCAAGCTAGGAAAACCTGACTGATTGGTTCATTTGATAGTTAACACTTTTAGTTGCCAATTATTATAGGAACCAAGTGATGAACAAGAATTTGAATGGGTCAAGCCCAATAAAAATAAATTGAAAAAGCCCGAAGGATAGCCCAGATCGAGGCTAGTTCGACCAATTAGAAAGGAAGGCATCAAGAGGTCAACACCCAAAACCCCAATGCCAACCCAAGAGACCTGGCAGCCCTTGGATGCCCTCCTCTTTGCTCCTTTTCACCTTGGTACTCTAATCTAAGTCCAAGTCACACCAACTCAAGACAAGCCCGAGCTCAAGACAAGGATCAAGTCTAATCTAGTTGAGAGTCCTCCTCCAAAAGAATAGGAGCACGAGGGAGGAAATATAGGGATAGGTGCGGAGATCTCCTATCATAACTACACTTACCAAAGTAGTAGAAGTCTTCTCTCACATATCACCGCCTCACCACCTTACCCTAGTTATATAAATGTAAGCCTTCTCAATGTTGAGCGCACGCCTCTAAAACTCCCGCACGGACCCCTATACACATTGTTCTCTCTCTCTGAGGATCTTTGTAACTCTCTGGAGTAAACCCTCTGGGGACCAATACTCATCAATAAAGAACACCGGCCACCGCTGCCATTCCGGAGAGTGGAGTAGGTCATCCGAGATCGAATCACTATAAATCTCTGTGTTGACTCATTATTTACTGTTCTTTTATTAATTGTTTGTTTACTGCTCATCGATTGCAACTGTTTGAATACTTGACTGTTGATCTTATACGAAGACTAATTTATGCATCATCAGTTTGACGTCATCTGTGGGAACGACTAGTTTTCTCACTCTTATCCACAACAATCACTACCTGATATATGAGCCAACAACCGGGGGATAACAACTAGGCTCACCGAGAGGAGGCTCAGTTTCCCCTCGCACCCTTAGAACCTTCTGCTACAGCGGATGGACAACAACAACAACTTCTCCAAATCATACAACTGATGGTGAAACAGAACCAGTAGATTATTCAGCTAATGCTTAACCAAGGAGGCTGTGCCTCACCTTGTGGGAGGAGTCCCACTTCTTCCAACAGGAAAAGAGCCACTGCTTGTCCCTTCTGGACGCCAGACAACCCCCACTATGGGGGTCCTCGCCAGAATGCTCCAGTGCCTCGCTAGGGAGCCCGTCGTCCAGTAGCCCCTCCTCAACGCGTAAGGAGCTCACGTGTTCACCCTTTGCACGTGCCTGCGCATGAGGACGAAGGAGAAAGTCAATACGGTAATCACGAAAGCCAGTACCACCATTAAACTGAAGATGTCCCCAACTAGTGGGATGAAAAGATCAGAGAGGTGCAAAACCAACTCAGTGATACCCTCAACGCTATCAAGGCCTAGGCGCCCGAGACTATGGATTATTTGGTAAGACATACATATACTCCCTTTACTGCTGATATTTTCAATTATTTTTTGCCCTTTAAGTTCAAGATGCCCTCCATCAAGACCTTCGACCACACCAAAGACCCTCTCGACCACCTGGACATCTCCAAATCTCTCGTGCAACTCCACAACATGCATGAGGAGATTATGTGTAGGGCCTTCCTTGCCACTTTGAAAGAGTCTGCTCACTCGTGGTCCTCCAAACTCAGACCCTCCTCCATCTGCTCTTTCGCATAGCTGAGTAGGTCCTTCGTCTCCCACTTCATTGGGGGACGCCGACATCAGAAATCATGACCTACCTGCTCATCATCAAGCAGGACAGGGATAAAAGCCTTAGAGGCTACCTTGCCCACTTTAATGACGAGATTCTCCAAGTTGAGGAACCAGATGATAAGGTAGTTCTAGCTGCCTTTATGGCTGGCCTTCGCACCTCCAGCTTTATATTCTCAGTGCTTAAGAAGCCACCCTCCAGCATGCCTGAGCTGCTGTCCAGGGCACAAAAATACAGGAACTTTGAGGACGTCACCAAAATCCGTAGAGGTGAGTTCTCCCGAGGAGGGGAGAAAAGGAAAAAAATCGAGAAAACAAAAGAATATTCGACAACAAGAGAAAGAAAGTCAAAAAGGTCCCTGTAAAAGACCGTCTCGGGCCACTGCCCTCGAGAGACCAACAACCATTCACTCCACTCAATGCCTCAGTGGAGCACATCCTACTCCAGATATAGAATGACCCTGTCATCCGTTGGCCCAGAAAGATGAAGTCTGACCCCAAACGCAAGAACCTCAATAAGTACTGTCGCTTCCACGCGACTATGGACATGACACGGACGACTGTTTCCAACTGAAAAAACAAATTGAGGAGGTTATCCAGCGGGGTCATCTCAGACAGTATGTGATTGGTCGAGGACCAACTCTTCTACACAAAGAACGAGAGCACCCACAGCCTCTCGATGAGATTCAAACCATCGTCGGAGGGTTAGGAGGAGGAGGTGACTCCAACTCTGCTAGAAAGGTGCACGCCCATAGAGCCATACGTGTAGAGTCTCATAACTCTCACCCAATGAATACACCCCGACATGGGGAGGATGAGGTCATCACCTTCTGAAATAGAGACCTTGTGGGGGTCCAAGTCCCACATGATGACCCCTTAATTTTGACCTTGATGGTGGCCAATTACCAAGTCAGGAGGATCTTAGTAGACAGTGGTAGCTCAGCCGACAGCCTATTTGCCACAACCTACAATAGCCTTCACCTCAACATAGAATGACTACAACCAGTAAGGACTCCCTTGGTTGGTTTCTCAGGAGGATGAGTTCATCCCTTAGGATCTATCACCTTGCTTGTCACAGTAAGACTGCACCAATGAGCTTTACTATCATGATAAATTTTCTCCTACTTGACTACCCTTTTGCTTATAATGTAATCCTTAGACGACCTGCCCTCAATGCCTTAAGGGAAGTATCCTCTACTTACCACTTTCTCCTCTGCTTCCCAACCTCCAATGGGATTGGAAAGATAAAGGGAGACCAAGTCTCAGCCAGAGAGTGCTTCGTGGCCTCTATGAGAGCTCGAAGATCACACGAGACTCTCCAAGTTGAAGTACTTGACCCCAAGGATGACAGTACCCTAGAAAAGGGTGAACCAGCAGAAGAACTTCAACCCGTAATGATCGATGATATTCTCCCAAAAAGGAAGGTCTACATAAGCTCTTCACTCTCTTAGGAGCAGGCATCCTCCTTGGTAGACTTCCTCAGATAGAATGCAGACGTCTTCGTCTGGTCCCATGAAGACCTAAAAGGCATCGATCATAAGGTGACCTCCCACTGATTCAATGTTGACTCCAGATACAAGTATGTCTGTCAGAAGTTGAGGAGTGTGAGCACTAAGAGGGGATAAGCCATGGAGAATGAAGTAGACAAGTTGCTGACGAATGGGTCAGTAAGGGAGGTAGCCTACCTAGACTAGTTATCCAACATGGTAATGGTAACAAAGACCAATGAAAAGTGGAGCCTCTGCGTGGACTTCACACAAAGCTCAACAAGGCCTATCCCAAAGACAACTATCCTCTTCCACGCATCGACCTACTCATTAACGCCACTACTGGACACGAGCTTTTAAGCTTTTTGGACGCTTATTACGGCTACAATCAGATCAGCATGGTCTCACTAGATTAGGAGAAGACCTCATTTATTACCCCGAGAGTCATTTACTATTATAGGGTAAAGCCTTTCAGCCTCAAGAATGCCGGTGCCACATATCAGTGCCTCATCAATAAGATGTTCAAGGCCCACATTGGGAAGACGATAGAGATCTATGTAGATGACATGTTGGTAAAAAGTGAAGCAGCCGCAAATCATATAACACACTTGCAGGAAACCTTTGATGTGTTAAAAGCCTATAGAATGAAGTTGAAACTTGAAAAGTGCACCTTTGGTATCAGCTCAAGAAAATTCTTAGGATTCATGGTCCACCAAAGGGGTATTGAGGCCAACCTCGATAAAATCAGAGCAATCTTAGAGAAGAAATCTCCTGCCTCAACCAAGGAAGTCCAGCGCCTCAATGAGAGGAGGCCTTTCAGAGGTTGGTCTCTAAATCTATAGATAAATGTCTCCCCTTTTTCAAGATTCTCTGCAACTCCTTCCAGTGGGGCCTAGACGCCAAGGAGGCCTTTTAGAGGCTTAAAGCCTACCTTGCCACACTACTTCTATTCTCTCATGTAATATTAGGAGGGACACTGTACCTTTACTTCTCTTTTTCACCCTTTACTGTAATGTCTATCCTCATCAGAGAGGATGGGGGTATCTAGAAGCCCGTTTGGTATGTAAGTAGAGCCTACCGAGGAGCAGAGATAAGGTACATTAAGCTTGAAAAGTTGGTCCTTGCACTTGTCGTCACCACCAGGCACCTCCGCCACTACTTTCAGAGTCACACCATTGTGGTTGTCATTAATCAGCCATTAAAAAGAATTTTGGGGAAGCATGAAGTCTCCGGCAGACTACTCAAGTGGGTTATGAAGTTGAGTGAATTTGATATGCAATACCAGCCAAAGGCTACCATCAAAGCACAAATACTTACATATTTTGTAGCCGAGTCAACACTGGCACATAAGTCACACGAGGAAGCACCAGATGCCCCTATGCCCATCTACTCAGTGCACATCAGTTCCACCCTCCAGAAAACCAGTCCAGATGTTTCCCATGGGAAGGTCCATGACCTGGAGAAGAAGCAAGAGACAACTATGCAGACTGGGTTGAAATGGGTCTTGCCCACCTTACCAAGGGCGTTGCCCACTAGGCCTTGGGTGTAGCCCAGCCTACCTAGGGCTTTGCCCTCTTAACCCTTATCACACTCTCCTCACTTTTTTTTTCAAGCGCCGCCTTCATCACCCATTACACCATCCTGGAAGTTTTACATAGATGGGTCCTCCACTAGCAAAGGTGGTGGAGCCGGACTAGTGTTAATCAGTCTGCATGGCACTCCATTGAAGTATGTTCTTTTCTTACACTTTGTTACGTCAGATAATCAGGTAGAGTATGAAGCTCTTATATCAGGCCTAAGGTTAGCCTTGGAGATGGAAGCACTCAACCTCATGACCTATAGTAACTCTCAAGTCATAGTCAACCAAGTGATGGGACATTTTGAGGCCAAGAAAAAAGGGATGCAGGAGTACCTCTCGGTGGTCCAAGCCCCTCCTTACAAGTTTGCCTCCTTTGAGATCCACCATGTACCTCGAGAGGAGAACGTTATGGCATATACCCTTGCCGAGTTTACCTCTACCAATATACTCATGGGCCCAGCGTTGATAGGTCATCGATTCGAACCCAGCATCGCTAAGCTAAAGGAGGACAAGGTCCAGTGCGTATCCTCGGAGTCCAACTGGATGACTCCTATCCGAGCCTACTTACAAAAGGGCGTTCTCCCAAACAGCCTAGCGGAAGCCATGAGGTTGAGAATGAGAGCGTTTAGGTATGTCATCCTATAGAACACCCTATACAAGAGAAGCTATTTTCTCCCACTACTTTGTTGTCTCACCCCCAAAAGATGCTATACAGGAGATTCATGAGAGGATATGTGGGAATCACTCAAACGAGCATTCATTAGCTCACAAAAGCAGTCAGATAGGAGTATTATTGGCCTACTATGATCCGAGATGCCAGAGACTTTGTCAGGAGATGTGATAAGTGTCAGTGCTTTGCAATTGTGCCCAGACAGCCGCCCGTGGAGCCCACCACCATTCAAAGTCCATGACCTTTCTCCATGTGGGGGATTGACATTCTAGATCCCCTATCTATTGATGAGCACATAATATTGCACATTTCATGGCCTCATTACATTCATTATAACTCAACTTTTACATTTAATTACTTAGTGTTAGCCTATTTTATGAATAATGTTGAATTCTCGATGTTGCATGTTTTGATAGCTTAAATGTTGGATTTTAGGACCTTGCAACTATGTTGGATGTGTGGTAATGGCATGGACACAATACATGAGGAATTGGAGGCTTAAAAGTGAAGAAATCAAGGAGGTATTGGTGTTTTGGAACAAAGGCACCAGCTGCCACATCACTGGGAAGTACTGCCTTGGTTATCCTCCATTTAGACCATGATCTACTCAGAATCTGGAAAAGTTTAAAACATGAAAGTTGTAGATCTGGATGTCTTCTGTATCTTGTCAAAATTTCAGCTCAATCCAACGGTTAGATCAAGAGTTATGCCATTTCTACCGAAGGTGGTCCAGTGTAAAAAAACAGTACCGGTACTCTTGGTACCTGTACCATATGGTACCGGTACCTAGTACCGGTACCACGAACATTCTGGCCAAAAAATAGCCTGTAACTCAACTTTGAGGCTTTGGGGTCCCACCTACACTTCTCCCACTTGCCCCCCAACATTTCCTGACACAAGAACACGCCTCCCTTACACATTTGGAAGACTTGGAAGGCTTGGCATTAATGAAGCATGGGAGAGGAATGGGCAGGCATGTGGGCTCCTAGGCTAGGCTTGCCCTAGCCTGTGCAATGCATCATTTCAGCCCCCTCTTGATAGGAGCTAGAGCAGACAGCTAGGGAGGATCCTCATGGACGTTTTTTGCAAGGCATACACTCCATATATCTCAACAATATTCAGCATTTTTTAGAGTTGGCTACCTAAGCTTAGGAGTAGATATAGAGAGAGAGTTCCAAGGTTGAAGATGATGAAGAGTAAATTTTGTTTGCATTTTCTTCTCCCATTTCACTTGCTATTGTTGTAGTAAGCTTTCATACTCTTGTAATCTTCATTTTATTACCTTAATGTCATTTACTTCAAGTCTATTTCAAGTTTAGTTGTATAACTTAGATTTCACCATTTATGCTTTCAAGTTCTTCATTTCTTAGTTTAAAATGGGTATTGTTGATTTCTCTTCCTAGTTTAAGATTTCTTGCATGTAGTTAAGTTTTAATCTCCATTTCATCCTTGTCTCTTTACATTATGAATGTCTTGCTTTTAATATGAGTAGTTAGGATTTAAGTTGATTAATCCAAGGGAAGACCTCCTCTTGGGGATTCCATTTCAACTTTTCTTCATTCCTCTCTTTTGAGTCAAATGGTTCGGTTTGACGGGGTTGAGAGTGGAGGAGTTGGTGAGCCTTTGATATCCCGTAGGCCTAGTCACGGGTTATGCTTAGATACTCACCAATCTCGTCCCTAGCTTCTCCCGAATCAATCGTTCATTCATGCTCAATCGGAGGAAGGCTTTGAGTTGATTTGGTATTCCCATTGGAATGAATCCTTTGGATTAGTCAACATTTGTTTTCTTGCATTTTCATTTACAAACCAAACACAAAACTCAAACAAAAGATTTTACACTTTCTTTTCACTTTTGCAAAATCACTTTCACAAAACTCCCTTTCCTTCCCTGAGGAGACGACCTTGGAATACTCTTCCAAGTAAAACACCGACCACGAAAGACTTCTTGCGATTGGGGAGCGCTTTTGTGCACACTTTACATTCCACTTTTCATTTCACATATATTTTGTTCATCCATTTTCCACCATTCACATTCCGTTGTTCCCTATCTCTTATATCATCCCGAGAGAGAGTGACACTCCCTTCACACATAAGCCATACACATTTGAGGGTGGTGTTGAGAGGTAGGGAACGACCGCGTTTTCAATCAATCATCTATGAGTCGAGGCCAATGCAAGTTTGTAGTCATAGCTATCGACTACTTCACCAAGTGGGTAGAAGCTGAAGCCTTAGCTAGAATCACAGACTAGAAGATAAAGGACTTCATATGGAGGAGCCTAGTCTTCCACTTTGGGATACCTCACGCCATTGTGAGTGATAACGCCAAGCAGTTTGATAACAAGCTCCTTAATAGTTTATGTTTAGAACTCTAGATCAAGCAACCCCACTCCAACCCTGCCTATTCATAGACGAATAGGCAAGCAGAGGTCACTCTTAGGACCATACTCCGTAACTTGAAAGCCAGGTTGGTGACTGCAAAAGGAAAGTGGGTAGATGAACTCCCAAGAATGCTATGCGCTTGTTGAACGACCCCAAGAAGTCCCACGGGCGAGACCCCCTTCTCTCTAGCCTATGGGATGGAGGCAGTGAAACCCATTGAAATCAGGGTACACTCCCTTAGGGTTTAACACCATGACCCTACCAATAATCTAGAAGGCCTTCACATCAACCTCGACTTGGTGGTCCAAGAGAAGCAGATAACTATGCTCAGAAATGCAGAGGACAAATGTCGCATGTTCAAGTACTACAACTCGAGGGTGAAGTCTCGTGCCTTCTTATCTGGGGACCTGGTTCTCAAGAAAGTCATCATGTCCACCAAAGACTCCTGGGGAGGGAAATTGGACCCAATTAGGAAGGACCCTATACTGTCACGGAGGTGGCAATGCCAAATACCTACAAAATCCAGAATTTTGAGGAAAAAGTCCTGACCCATCCATAGAATGCAGAACATCTAAAGAAATACCATCACTAGTTGGGGGCAGTGAGTCATGCGTTGGTGTCCACTGTTTAATGTTTTTCCCTTGTCGGTCAATTTTCTATATTAGTCGGTTCTCTTCAAATATTTACTTTGAACGATGGAATAAAATTTCTCAATATTTTCTCAAAAAGTTGTATTTCATTCAAATCCATGAAATTTTTACAAAAGATAGACATGGTGCATCAACAAACCAAACAATGCAAAGGCACCACACTTCTAATGACTCTCACTGCCTCTACTTACATAGTCCTCATCGTTAGACTCAGGGGCCTCATAAGGCTTGAGCTTAGAAAGATTGCAATAAGAGAATGCTACTGAGGTCTTACTCCTGAGCTCCTCATAGCCATCAATGAAGGAACTGGCCCTGGCCCTTAAGGCAACATCCCTCTGAGCCTCTGCCCTGGTAACTCTCTCAAGTGTTACGCGAAGGTCAGCTTCAAGTTGAGAAGCCTTCTCTTACGCATGCCTCAACTCCTCAGCGGTATCCTCTCATGCCTACTGCTCAAGCCTCAATTGCTTCACGGCATCCTTTCATGCCTGCTGCTCAAGCCTAAGCTGCTCCTCAGCAACCTCACGTGTTTGTCTCTCCCTCGCTTGGCCATTGACTGCATCCCCAATCTTCAGGGTGTTGTTAAATAAGCCAAGTAAGACAACAACTACCTATAGGCATTCAGAGATAAAAGTACAAGGAAAGTCATAAAGTAAGTGATTGATTGATATATGGGTTGTTCCTAATCTCTCAACACCACCCTCAAATGTGTGTATGACTTATAGGACTAAGGGAGTGTCACTCTCCCTAGGGCTGATGCAAGAGATTAGGCAACAACGAATGTGAATGGTGGAAAATGGATGAACAAAAATATGAGTGAAATGAAATGTGGAATGTGCACAAAAGCGCTCCCCAATCGCAAAGAGTCTTTCGTGGTCGATGTTTTACTTGGAAGAGTATTCCAAGGTCGTCTTCTCAGGGAAGGAAAGGGAGTTTTGTGAAAGTGATTTTGCAAAAATGAAAAGAAAGTGTAAAATCTTGTATTTGAGTTTTGTGTTTGGTTTGCAAATGAAAATGCAAGAAAAAAAGTGTTAGCTAATCCAAATGATTCATTCCAATAGAAATACCAAATCAATTCAAAGGCCTCCTCCGATCGAGCATGAATGAACGATTGATTTGGGGGAAGCTAGGAACGAGATTGGTGAGTAGCTAAGCATAAACCGTAACAAGGCCTACGGAATATCAAAGGCTCACCAACTCATCCACTCTCAACCCCGTCAAACCGAACCATTTGACCCTAAAGGGAGGAATTAAAAAGAGTTGAAATGAAATCCCCAAGAGAAATCTCCCTTGGAGTAACCAACTTAAAACTAGCTATTCATATTAAAAGCAAAGACAAGCATAAATGAAATGGACATGGAAAGGAAATGGAGCATGAAACTTAAACTAATGCAAGAAACTTAAACTAGGAAGACAAATCAACAATACCCATTTTAAACTAAGAAATGAAGAACTTGAAAACATAAATGGTGAAATCTAAGTTACACAACTAAACTTGAAATAGACTTGAAGTAAATGACATTAAGGTAATAAAATGAAGATTACAAGAGTATGAAAGCTTACTACAACAATAACAAGTGAAATGGGAGAAGAAAATGCAAAAATAAAATTTACTATTCATCATCTTCAACCTTGGAACTCTCTCTCTATATCTATTCTTAAGCTTAGGTAGCCACTCCTTTTTCTCAATGTTGAATAATGCTGAGATATATGGAGTGTGTGTCTTCAAATTTCGTGCATGGTGGTCCCTAGCTGTGAGAGCAGACCTCCCACCAATGGGGTTGAGTTAAAGGCTTTGACAGGCTAGAACAAAGCTAGCCTGCAACTCACATGCCTGCCCACTTCTCTCACATCCTCATTTATGCTAAGCCTTCAAAATCTTTTCAATGTGTAAGGGAGGCATGCTCTTGTGTAAGAAAATGTTGGGGGGCGAGTGACAGAAGTATAGGTGGGACCCCAAGCCTCAAAGTTGAGTTACAGGCTGTTTTTCGGCCAGAAGGTTCGTGGTACCGGTACTAGGTACCGGTACCATATGGTACCGGTACCGAGTACCGGTACTGTTTTTCTACACTGGATCACCTTCGTTAGAAATGACATAACTCTTGATCTAACCGTTGGACTGAGCTGAAATTTTGACACGATACAGAAAACATCCAGATCTACAACTTTTATGTTTTGAACTTTTCCAGATTCTGAGTAGATCATGGTCAAAATGGATGACAACCGAGGCAGTGCTTCCCAGTGATGTGGCAGCTAGCGCCTTTGTTCCAAAACACCAATACCTCCTTGATTTCTTCACTTTTAAGCCTCCAATTCTTCATGTATTGTGTCTATGCCATTACCACACATCCAACATAGTTGCAAGGTCCTAAAATCCAACATTTAAGCTATCAAAATATGTAACATCGAGAATTCAACATTATTCATAAACTAGGCTAACACTAAATAATTAAATGCAAAAGTTGAGTTATAATGAATATAATGAAGCCATGAAATGTGAAATATTATGTACTCATCAGTAAGCCAGAATATGACAAGGAAAACCAGATGCAAAGTAGGAGTACGAAACGTACCAAAGCAAAGCCTTCAACAGTAACATTAAGTATGCCTTCTTAACCTCGAGAGACTGTCTCTTGGGCCTCGACGCCTGTCATAAAGTCGCAGAATCTCTTCCTTGCCAACCTTACATCTCCTAGCATAGACGCTGATGCATCACCCATAGAGGGATGACCTGGCGGGCACTTCGCCCCGGTGAAACGTGGCGCTAGAGCCTCAGCCCCCGTAGTAGTGCTAAAACCGACTCTAGGGGGTGAGGGAACATCAATCAGAGAGGGAGAAGGAACATCAAGAGGCTCTATCTCTATGACATTGGCTTAACCGGTGGACCCTTGCTGAGAGGGACTGGATGCACCAGACTTTGTCCTACTAGAAGGAGGAGTGGAGGACGCCGGCCTAGAAGTGCATACCTCCCCCACTATCGATCTGTTAATGGGAGTACCTGTAGAATGAATGTAAGTTAGATAGCCTACGACGTAGTGTTTTCAAGAAGACTCCTATAGAAGTCAAATACCATTCTTCTTTGGCTTTGAGGGAGGCACGACAACCCTAGCTTCCAACATAATCTCGGAGAACTCTTTCGTGGGATTGTTGCGAACCATCTCGAGCAACCTCTCTTGGTCTGCAGAAAGGGTCGACGAGCTGCAAATAGAAAGTGACACCATAAAAACAAATACATGATAATCGTGACAGAGGTTAACGGTAAAACTCTTACCTAACATGGGCACCATGTCCCAATCGCACTCGGAAGCCCGCTTATCTCTGATGAAGAAGAACTTCTTCTTCCACTTATACAGATTGGACATGAGCCTAGTAATGAACTTACCCGCTCTTGGGGTAAAACCGTACCACCCTTAGTGGGGAGTAGGGTTTTCAAGGAGCGAATATATGGCAAGAAATTCTTCGAATGGCAGAGAAATGATAGCAGGCTGGACCAACCACCATAACTCAAAAAATACAGATATCACTCTCCAACCGTTGGGAGCCAGCCTCCCTAGAACTAGAGACAAGTGCTCGAGAATCTGACATATAGGCCCAGGGATAGGGAACCATAGGGCCACCTCTAACATGACCTCATAGACAACCATTTTTCCAGAAGAGTCACAACATGCGGTCTCGTCGGCCTCAATACAACGACAAGTCACGCGAGGTGGAATGTGGTATGAAGACACTATTACATCAATATCCTTGTCACGGTCAAATAAGCTAAGTATGAAAACTACCTTGAAACGATCGGCCCCTTTAGCGTTTGGACCTCCGTCGGGGTCCCCATCAGTCTCCCTCTCGCTTGAGTGAATATCCGCTAAAAACAAGTTTAGACCATTGCTAAAGGAATTAATTGTGTCAACGAAAGAGCAAAAAGAATACTGGGACACATACCTCAAGAGCTCGTATCGCCCAAGTGTTTCCCAGACTTGCAAAGGTAGGACTGCACAGCACCCGCGAAGCTTGGGGCGCCGCCTGAGGTGCCTATGGCACCGCCCACTCCACGACGGACACCCTCTGCCTCTTCGGGAGGTCCACTCCACTACCACATGCACCAAGGGCCCCTCTTGATGCGCTAAAAGGATTGAGTGGAGACCCCTTACTCTTGCTCGTACCCAATCTCGTACTAACAGTTCCGAAGGGTCTCTCACCAGTTGCCGAGACCATGCCAAAACCACCGAGAGGAGAAAGTCCCCAGCGTCTGAAGCCCGAAGGGAGATCACCCAAGCCCCTAGCGCCACCCATGGGGACCTCTGGTGCACTTACTCTATGTAGCTCCTCGCCAAGGCCAAGCACTCCTCCGCCTAAATCACACCTAGTACCATCCGGAGTGTAGGCACTGCCTCTATCATCTCCTCCGCACCTCCAATCCATGATTCAAGACTTGAGCGTTGTCAACAAGCAAATCAGGGGCCCCACTTGACTGAACACCACCATGGGCGCCACCCACTAAACAAGCACCACTATGGGCGTCGCCCATCCTACCACTATGGGCGTCACCCATCCTGCCACTATGGGCGCCGCCTATAGACATAAGACCATGAACTTTTCTTGGCTCCCCTCCCCGAATTTTTGGGCTTCTAGTTTCCATGGGTGTTGAATAATGATAAATGGTGAGAAAGGATGTTGAATAGTAAACTCCTAAAGAGTCTTTAAATAGGGAAGGAGAGGCTTCTTGAGGAAGCTTGGTAAGTTAGCTTCTTGAAGAAGTTCAATGAAGTAGCTTCTTGAAAAAACTTGGAGCTTGGAGAGAAACTCTTTGAAGAAGCCTCTACAAATGAAAAAAGAATGAAGAAGGTGGGAATAGTTACCTCTATTTGTAGATGAAAAAAAAATCGATTGATTTTGTTGAATTGTATTAAAAGCTTAAATTCAGAGTGATAGAAGTATTTTATGGGAAAATTAATTGACCAAACCACCTTCGGTTGTCATAGATCTTGAAAAAATACCAGCATTAAAAAAAAATTCGCCTCAAATGGACTCCCGTCCGCAAAGTTATGGTCGTTCAAAGTTTTTCCAGATTTCTATACTCCAACATAGCATCCAAGCTCCTCCTGGTGCCACCCAGCTATCCCTCTTGCCCAAAGGAGGTGCCCAAGCCATGTCTAGCGTCGCCCAGGCCCACGCCAGCACCCAATGCATAGGCCTCCTTGGTGTCCTCACCAAAGCCATTGCTCCATAAGTGCGGTTAGTGGTTCCTGCCTAGGGCGTCACCCAACATATCCTTCCTTAACATGGGCGCCACCCATTAGACCATCAAAATGGGCGCTGCCTCCTAGGCCCTCACAATGGGCGCCATCTTCCATTTCTCATAAAATTCCTAGCCTCCTTTAAGTTCATAGCTCCCACTACCTTGTTTTAATTTGGAAAAGAGAAGACTAAAGGCCTATGTATGTAGGCATGATCTTTTCAAGATCCAACAAGATCAATGCCATAAAGTCCCGAAGATATATTTTTTATATCCGATATCGATGAATTCAGCAGAATCGCCAAAGATGAAAAAGCACTGTAGGGAGCACAAAAAGATACATGCCCTCAACCCCTTCCTCTCACAAGAAGTCAGAGGCTTGGGGTTTGGGGATAAATGACGAACCCGAATTTGAATGGGTCAAACCCAATAAAATAAACCAAGAAAGCCCGAAGGAAAGCCCAAATCGAGGCTGATTCAAACCATTGGAAAGGACGACATCAAGAGGTCAACACCCAAAACCCCAAGGCCAACCCAAAAGACCTGGCAGCCCTTGAGCGCCGCCTGGGTTGGCCCTTTGGGTACCCTCCTCTTTGCTCCTCTTCACCTTGGTACTCTAATCCAAGTCCAAGTCACACCAACTCAAGACAAGTCTGAGATCAATATGAGGATTAAGTCTAATCTAGTTGAGAGTCCTCCTCCGAAAGAATAGGAGCACGAGGGAGAAAATATCGGGATAGGTGCGGAGATCTCCTATCATAACTACACTTACCAAAGTAGTAAAATTTTTCTCCCTCACGTCACAGCCTCACCGCCTTACCCTAGCTACATAAATGTAAGCCCTCTCAATGATGAGAACATGCCTCTAAAATCCCCCACATGGACCCTTATACACATTGTTCTCTCTCTTTCTCTCTCTCTCTGAGGATCTTTGTAACTCTCCAGAGTAAATCCTCTGGGGACCAATACTCATCAATAAAGAACACCGACCACCGCTGCCATTTTTTAGAATGGAGTAGGTCATCCAAAACCGAACCACTATAAATCTCTGTGTTGGCTCTTTATTTACTGTTATTTTATTAATTGCTTGTTTACTGTGCATCGATTGTAACTGTTTGAATACTTTAGTGTTAATCTTGCATGAAGACCAATTTGCACATCATCACCAAGGTAAAACACAAACAATGTAAATTATATGCTGAAGCATAATGATAAGCATGGCGTAGTAGTACCTGCTTGAGATTGACTAGAAAACAACGTGTTAGATCTGCTTGAACAATTGAACGTGCACTCAGAAATAGTAGATGAGATCCGTTCTCCTGCAATAAAAAATCCATTAATATTGAATACTAATTTAATCAGCAAATATACAACCGCAACTAAAGTGTGCAAGCATAACTCAAAATTATAAGCTTCCACAATATTATTTTTTGGATAAGAATCGTCAATTTTATTACTAAAGCTTCCACAATATATATGTTTGATAACCAAGCTGCCATAACAACTATATATCAACCAGGCCATACCCTGAAGGAAGTATATACATATAATGATGGTCTAATTAATTTACTTATCAAAGTCAGATTTAGTAATGAAGAGGAGGTGGCAACCATTTTTTGCAAGCACAAGTAAAAAAGTCTATTAAAGCAACGCTGTAACCAAGCCCAGCTAAGAAAAGTTGCAAGTTGTTCCAGCTCTACTCAGTTATGTTTCGTTTGGTAGGAATGATAAAAAAATAAAAAAAAAAAAGTAAAGTAGAAGAGATACATTTTCTATCATTCAAGGAAAGAAAGTAGGAATGATACATTTTTCTTCCTTTGTGTTTGCTTGGATAGATAAAAATTAAAAATGATTAATTTTTTTTGTACTGGCTAAGATGAGGGGTGACAATCGAGTTGAGTCATTACGAGTTTGTATCGAACATTAGTTTACACTTACCTCAACCCATTTATGGTGCGTTAGGTAACGTTTTTGTTTTCATGTTTTTTTTTATAAAAAAAAATAAAAATTTGTTTTTTCTTTGTGATAAAAATTAAAAATAAAAAACATGTTTGGTAGTCATTTACGTTTAAAAAATTATAAAAACAAAAATAAAAAATATATTTGGTATTAGACCAAAAAATTCACCACCCAACGCCTCCACCAACCAGCCACCACCACCGAAAATCAGCCAAACCAGCCACCCAACAACCCCACCACCACCGAAAACCAGCCATTCACCAATCCACCACCACCGAAAATCAGCCACCCAGCAACCCACCACCATCACCTGAAACCCACAGCCACCTAACCCACCCTATCCCTGAAACCCACAACCACCCACCACCACCTCCTGAAATCCACCCCAATCCCCATC
>CM042196.1:20989846-21011269 GCA_023539305.1 Ilex asprella
GCCGAAATCCAGTCACCCAACCCAACACCACCCAAGCCACCCCATCTTTGAAAACCCACCACTGCCCAACCCGACCACCACTGCCCAACCCGACCACCACTCCCCAAAATTCATCACCACTACCAAAATAGAGAAGGTTAAGAGAAAGAGAGAGCATCGAGAGAGAGAGAGAGAGAGAGACTAGATCGATGAGGTCTGAATCCTTTTGCTTTGGCTTTGTCTTCCGTCTTCGTGGCTTGACTTCGTCTTCGGCATCGAGAGAGAGTCGACAGAGGAGTGAAAGGGAGAGAGAGATGGTCTTTTATAGTCGAGCAAAAAAATCCACCTTTTGTTACTAAGGAGGATCGAAACTCAGACCTCAGTAAATCCTCACGCGTTTGTGTTTTTTTTTGATGTTTTCAAAAACATTTTTTTGAATGTTTTCATATTTTAGCCTTGTTTCCAAAAAAAAGTAATTAGAAAAAAAAAATATTCACCAAACATGTTTTTTTTTTTTGCCACAAAATGAAAAAAAAAAACAAAAACTATGAGTTACCAAACACTACCTTAATTAATTGTGTCGTGTCGTGTCGAGTTACCAGTTGATCTGTTTATTTTCGTGTCGTGTTCGTGTTCGAGTTAATCGAGTTTGTATTATAAAATTCGTGTCGAGTTCGAGTCGTGTTGAGTCTAAAAATTTCACATCTAGTTTAGATGGGAAAAAAATTATTTTTATTTTTTTATTTTTTTTAATATATATATACGTATTTTATCATTGTATTTTTATGTGAAATTAATGTATAGATAATATATAAGATACATATTTTTGATAGTCTATTGAACCATTGAAGGAAAAGAAGAGAAGAAACAGAAAGAATCATATTTTTCTACTTTGTGTCGTGGCTTTTACGTAATCAACAGGTGCACTAGTAATGTCATCATTCAACCATGGTCAAACAATTGATTCGATAGGGGAGGCAACAGACCAAGTTAATCTAAAATGTGACTCTTTGATTGTTACGGATAATGGTATTTTAAGATTCGCAATAGAATAGTGAAAAAGATGAGCCGAATCATAAGTATACCAAAAAAAACATTGAGGCTAAGAGATATCCACGAAACCCGAGGGTCTGGATCCTTACGGGTTCACACCCCTGATTATGATGTCATCATGCTATGCTGGTAAAATAGTTTCACGAAAAGAGATGAAAGATGGGAACCAGACTCTTTCCCAGAAAGCACCCTCCAACTCTAACAAATAAGCCACTTTCCTTCAGAAAGGAGATTTCTACTATTTGCTAATCAAAAGACTACCGGACTGATTGGGCTGCAACCACTCAACCTAAAATATAGATGTAGTTTCTCCTAACAGCAACAAGGTCCAAGGTCTATGATGAATCAAAAGCTAATAAAATAAGATAGATCAAGTAAATACCTTAATTGCAGAGAAAAGACGAACTATTCCAGGATGTGTCCAGTCCTTTCCAACCAGGGGCATGAACTGACCACGAACATCAGACCTAGAAACAAACAGGGGCAGAGTTAGAAAAAAATATAGGTGGACACATTAGTAGCTTTTAATTTTTTTTAATTGACTGTAAAAATTCTTTAAAATCATATTTATTGAAATTATATTTAATACTTAAAAGTTCAATAGACGTAGAAGATTAAAAACTTATATAAATAATATGAACAAAAAAAATTTAGAATTTCTTATCAAGAATGCAACTAATTATTATCACTTAGAATTGACACTGATATATTTTTATTAATTGAAAGAGTTATAAATCAATTTTGTCAACAATGTTTTTTTTTTTGTATATAAAATCATAGTAACAATCTTCCATTTATAATTCTATAATTTATTACATAACGACACTCATTTTTACTCAATAACAAAATAACCCAAAAATTTTAAAAAATATATAAAATAATCTTGATGGTGTTTAAAGTGTGATAGAGCAGATGATGTACGCTAGAGGGAATGATATTGAGCCACAAGGCTCAATGGAACAATGTGATGATAATGGGATGGGGAATGGATTGCACAGTAGAGTTATAATAGTTCATCAGCTTGAGAGTTCGGCTAATCTACTCTTCAACGGAGTTTCTTGCTCTTAGATCAATATTCGAGGATTTCTTCGGGAGGATTAGAGTATTCTTGATGCAAATTTTATTGCCTCTCTCGTAGCGAGATCTTTGCCCAGCATTTATAGGATGATTCCTAATTCTATGGGACTTGTAGTGAGATCTTTGCCTTCCTTTTGTAGGATTTTCCTTGATTTTAGAAGATGATCATGGATGATTGAAAGTTTTATGCCTTAGCAGTAGCTTATTGTCATGGATGGGATGCCTTCTGGTAGCCAGTTTTCTTTCACTCATTTTGTACTGTACAGACTAAGGAGGTCCCGAGGTTAGGACCTCTTAGATCTGGATCTCTTGGCTGACCTCCCTTCCTGACCTCAATTCCCGAGCTCAAACAAAAAATTCTTTCTAGGCATCATCAATTGCCCCCAGTCTTTGATCAAGGTGAGTTTGAGCAGGGGCTGAGCTGTCTTGAGTCGAGCTAAGCCTTTACTATTTTAGCTTCCCAGGATTCCATAGAAAATCGATTTCCCCTGGTTTGATCTGAAGGCTTCACTAGGCTTGCTCTCTGATTCACTTTGGACTTCAGTTTAGCTCTCATTCTCAGTTAGGTACACTTCTTGGTTATGTTCTTTCCCTCGTTCTGAATCCCTCAAATCCGAGGTGGTTGCTGCATTTTTGGACCTTTTATTTTTGTTATTTTAGGAGTCGGGGTTGCTCTTTGTTTTATCTTCCCCTTTTTCTGGACCCTTACTCCACTACCAGGGTCTTCCTCGTTGGTCGTTGCTGTCTCGACCCCTGGACCCTTAAGGACTGTCTTTGCTAACGTCCCTCCTCTGTATACTACCTTTCTCCTGTCCTATCTTGTCTATCTTTTCTGAAGCTACAATATCGTCTGTTTCCCTCATGGGAGATAAGTCTCCAAAAGGTAGAGGAGGATGAGCTAGGAGATGTTAGTGATGACATAGATAGTTTTTCTAGGGTTGAGGCCATATAAATGTCTGAGGTTCCTCAGGTTTCACCAGGGTCTTCTTCCCACCCTAAGCGGTCTCGAAAAAGGAAAATCTAAAATGAGCTTGAGTAGTGCTAAGGTCTCTGGGCATGTTCCTTGCACCTCAGATCTCATTGGTCATAGTGAGGGTCACTCATTCTCTTATGAAGGCACTGTCTGCTAGATTCAATTTTCCCGACGGCATGCATATTGGATACCCTCAACAGAAATTAGATATGACTCTGATGTCCCTGAGAAGACCTGTTTCTTCGTAGCTTCTCTGGAGAATGGGTTTAGGTTCCTTATTCATCCATTTATCAAGTCCGTCCTCCAACATTTCAATGTCTACCCTACTCAAATCTCTCCTAATTTTATGAGGTATCCTAGTTGGCCTCATCATTTTCTTTAAGAAAAATGAAATCAAAACCCCCACAATTCCTTTACTCATGCAATTCTTCAACATCAAGTTCTAGCCTGACGATTTTTTGTATATTTCCAAAGGGTTGATTACCCCGGCCTTGATCACTAACCTGCCTAGCTCTCACAAGAACTGGAAGAAATAGTTTTTTTTTGTGTCAGAGAAGGTGTGAGAATTTAACCCTGTTAAGTGTATTAGGGTATTATGTGTAAAGTGTTAAGAGTGTTAGGGTCTTATGTGTAAATATTATAAGAGGGTGTATTTTTCTTTCTTATTTATTGAAGGTTAACTATAAATACAATTGATGTATGAGAGCTAGGTTATGTTTTTAACATCTCTCTGTTTCTCTCTAATATCATGTTAATCATCTACACTTAACATAGTATTAGAGCAATTTTGATCATAAATATATTTTGAATAAATTAACTCTGTTCATAGTGGTGGAATTGTTGTTCGTTGAAGCCATCGTGGTGATGGTGGTACTGTTGTTGTCGTTGAACTTTGTGTTATGGGGGTGTTGCTGTTATGGTGGTGGCAGTCGACATTGGTGTAGTCTACTTGGTGGTGCCTTGCTTCGTGGTGGTGTAGTCGGCGTTGGTGCAGTCAACTTGTTGGCGCCTGGCTGTTTGCTTCATGGTGGTGCAGTCGGCATTGGTGTAGTCAACTTTGGTGTAGAGATTAGGGTTTGGTTGAAACCCTACTTAGTGAAGAAAACGATTCAAGTGGGTTGATTTTTGGGTTTGGGTAACGGATCCAAGTCCACGGGCATAACTATTCTTAAGCCCAGATCCAGACCAGGATCCAAGACCCCGAAGATTTAGTCTGGATCAAGTAAAATTCAGGCCATACTGGTCCAAGTTCGGCTCAGTTCCGGTTCAACCCTGGTTTGATCCGAACTAAGCTGGCTCAGGTAGTTCTTCACCGGTTCAAATCGGTTCTTTCAGTTTTTGCTCTGGTTCAGTGGTCTAGTTCAGTTGTTGCTCTGGTTCATTGGTCTAATGAGTTTCTACAGTCCGGTTTAGCGATCCAGTAAGCTTTTGCAGTTCGGTTCACCTAGTTTTTACACTAGTTCAGCCCGATTCAGGTAGTTTTTACTCTAGTTCATCAGCCCAGTGACTTAGGCTATCTGGTTCAGCGATCCAGCTTGGTTTTCTAGCCTGGTTCAGCCTTCCAGTAGTCTCTTTTCCTTTGGTTCAGCATTGCAGCACTTCTTTTTTGTTATTTGCTGCACTATTATGTAACCCAAGCAAGATACCAGGTCCCTTACTCCATCTTTGCCTCTTCCGACTCTTATCAATGGTCCCATTACCTATGTTAAACTCAATGGGACTTGATGATACCTAGAATAAACCCCAAGTATGAGCTCGACTAAACCAAGAGGTCAACTCGGACATGCAGAGCACAGAGCTCAGATCTCGAGCTCCCCTCCAAACTCATAACCAAGGAAGTGAGAAAGTGAGAAACAAACAACGAGAAAGTGGAAGACATCACTAAAACAAGGTCTAAACTACATTCAAGGCACAAAACTCTCAACCAACCAAGATTCTCTCCTAAAATCAAGGAGGATTCCACGCATGAAAGATGAGTATCTCGGTAAAGATCCCACAAAACAAAGAATAGCTCTATAAATGTTGTATCACGCCTTCACGGTAGGGGGCAGAACCCTAATTTCCTCTACATTGCATTGTAAAGCACCTAAGTACTCAATAAAGAAAAAGAATCAAAAGCCTTCATTGCAGGGTGGACTAGCCAAGCTCTTGAGCCATTGAACCATTATATTTTCATTGTGAAAATCCCCTCTCCCCTTAAGATTCTTCACGGTAAGTCATATGAGCCTAGTAGCTCAGATCTATGTCATATGGCCTAGACCACTCACTACCATTGTCCACGCCTTCTGCTCACCCCCATTAGATTAACACCATCAGTTTGGTACCGTCTGTGGGAACGACTGTTCCTATTATAAATACGCTGATCTTTCAGTGACTGGTGGTCTCAACTCGTAACATGAGTAAAAGTCAAACTAACCTACCACGATCACAGGACTAATAGGAAGCCACCAACGATAGACAACTCGAGAATGACCAAGCGGCTAATTTGGCCGTAGGGAATCCCCCCACATATAATGAGGTTGAGGCCCTTCGCCTTGTCAACCAACGCCTGCTGCAGAAGAACGAGGAGCTCATGAAGCTCTTGAAATGCCCACAGGAGATACGACTGGCCCAAGAAGGCTAGAATAACCTCCCTTGCAGAGAAAAACCACACCTCGACCCCCTAGAGAAATTAATAAAAGAGGGGAGAAAAACAGGACCATGGGACAGGTTCTTCATCCATTCTCTAGGAATGCCCACAACGAAGAAGCACAAAGTCAGGATGATGGGGAGGAAATGAGTGATTTCTTCCCTCCTCATTAGAAAAGAAGATATCAGTACTGGGAACAGCGCTTCAAATATATCAAGCAAGAGCCTAGCCATATGAAGGAGGCTGTGAGAAGTAAAGCTATGATCATAATGGACGCCTTGGTACAATAGACCGAATCCCCATTCACCACCGGCATGCTCCACTTTTTCCTCCCTCTGAAATTCAGAATGCCACAGATTAAGGCATTTGATGGGACAAAAGACCCCGTGGATCACCTTAACACTTACAAGAACCAAATAGAGCTGCATGGATACCAGGATCCAGTGCGTTGTCGTGCCTTTGCCATTACATTTAAGGGGTCAGCCTTAGCTTGGTTCAACAGGCTCTCCCCAGCCTCGATCTCCTCCTTTAAGGAGCTTTTCGTATCCTTTGTGTCTCATTTCATAGGAGCTCGAACCTACAAGAAGTCGAGCTATCACCTATTAAATGTGAAACAAGGACCTCAGGAGAACCTCAAATCCTATGTCTAAAGGTTCAATTCGAAGTCATTGAAGGTTGATGTCCCAGATGAAAAGTTTATCATTACAGCCTTCATAGCTGGTTTGGGAATGCAATCCAAGGATTTGATGTTTCATTATCAAAGAATCCTCAGGCAAGCATGACCTAAATGTTGGCTAAAGCAAAAAAATACAACGAAAGCGAGGAAGCTTTTCTCTCAAAGGTATGGAGCTCATCCGTGCAAAAAGAAAAGGGAAAAGAAGAGAAAAAGAGAGACCGAAGTCCCAGAAGAGAAAAAGGACGAGATAAATCTCCAACAAGAGATAGAGACCATTCTCCCAAAAGAAGGGGAGACGTCAGAGATAGGTGAGGCCCACCACAGCCAGAGTTGCAATTGAGGTACGCACCTCGACAGCTCCATCCACTCACAGAAACAATATCACAGATCCTGTATGAGGTGCAAAATGAAAAGTTCCTGAGGTAGCCTCCTCGGATGAAAACAGATCCCGCGAAAAGAGATCCTACTAAGTATTGTGAATACCATAGAGATCATGGTCACCACATTGATGATTGCATCCAGTTGAAGAAAGAGATCGAGTTTCTGATCCAACGAAGGCATTTACGCCGCTATGTAGCTCATGAAGATCAGAACTGAGCTCCATTACCACCACCACCTCAGCAGCAAATCCCTACGCAACATCAACAACCTTTGGGGAAAATTAGAGTGATATTTAGAGGATTCGCATGAGCTGGGAATTCCAGCGTAACTAGAAAGGCACATCTGCGAAGAATTAGAGCCAGCGAGACACTAAAAGTATACACTATGTCTAAGACACCTCGGTTGAGCATAACCATCACCTTCTTAGACTCAAACCTGGAAGGTTGCCATTATCCCCATGATGACCCCTTTGTGGTGAGGGCTTTCGTGGTAAATAGAATAGTTCATCGAGTCAAGATTGACAACGGAAGCTCTGCGAATATCATTTTTGCTTTTGTATTTGACAAAATGGGCATAGGTATATAAAAGCTAGAGTCAGTAAATGCTCACTTGTTCGGGTTTTCGGGGGAGAGAGTGTTACCCCTGGGATCAATCTAACTAGTGCTTACTATGTGGGATCCATCCTGCTAAGCCACATCAATTGTGAGTGTTCTAGTGGTTGATGCCCCTTCTGCGTACAACATGCTGCTTGGAAGACCCTCCCTTAATGCAATGAAGGCTATCCCGTTTGTCTATCACTTGGTTATAAAGTTTCCAACGAAAAATGAAGTTGGAATGGTCCGAGGAGATTAGCGCGTGGCAAGGGAATGCTACATGGCTTTCATGAAGCAGAAAAAGGTTGAAAGCATTCAATTAGATGAGCTTGACATGAAAGGTGAGTTGGACACAAGACCGATACCATCGGAAGAGCTAGAGCCTATATAGCTTGACGAGGAATCAAAGCATCTTGTTGACGTCGGGTCGGGACTGATCAGGGAAATTAAGGACCTTCTAATTCATTTTCTGAAGCATAACACAGGAGTATTTTCCTGGAAGCAAGAAGATGTGGAAGGTATTGACCCTTGGTTATCACACACAAGCTAAGTGTGAATCCAACTTGCAAGCCCGTTAAACAGAAGCGGAGAAGCTTTGCCTCAGAACGATAGAAGACAATCAACGAGGAGGTCAACAAACTTTTTCATGCCAAAGCCATCAGGGAAGTAAACTACCCTATCTGGTTGACAAATGTGGTTCTCATCAAGAAGATCAACGACAAGTGGCGACTTTACATTGATTTCATTGACTTCAATCGAGCATGCCCCAAAGATAGTTTTTCCTTGCCACAGATAGATCTAATAGTGGACGCTACAGCTAGGCACGAGCTCCACAGATTCATGGACGCCTTTTTCAGGTTACAATCAAATCATAATAGACCCTAACGATCAAGAAAAAATCTTTTTTATGACTGAACATGAAACATACTATTACCAAGTCATGCCTTTTGGGTTGAAGAATGTTGGAGCCACATACCAACGCCTGGTGAATTGGATGTTCCAAAAGTCAATTGGGACATCCATGGAAGTCTACATTGATGATATGCTGGTAAAGTCACTAAAGGCTGAGCTCCACATCCAACCTCCTGACAAAATCTTTCAAGATCCTTATGGAGTACAAGATGAAACTTAACCCTGTGAAGTGCATCTTTGGAGTATTAGCAGGAAAATTTCTAGGCTTCATAGTCAACAGTAGAGGAATTGAAGCCAACCTAGAAAAGGTTAAAGCAGTACTTGATATGAAACCACCATCCAGCATAAAAGAGATTCAACGTCTGACTGGGAGAATAGCTACCTTAAGTCGTTTCGTGTCCAGATCAAGTGATAAATGTCAACCCTTATTTCAAGTCCTAAAGAAGGCATTCCAATGGGATACACGATGTGAAGAGGCTTTCAAGGCCTTAAAAAACTATTTGAGCTCGCCTTTTGTTCTACCTAGCTGTCTCAGACTTCTCAACCAGTGTAGCAATAGTAAGGGAGCAAGGTAGAGCTCAACAACCAGTCTACTACTGTAGTAGGGCTCTGAGGGGGGAAAATGAGAAATATCCTAAGATGAAAAAGCTTATTTTAGCTCTTGTTACAATGGCTAGGATACTTAGGCCCTATTTCTAGGTTCACACCATCGAGGTCCTAATAGATCAGCCAATGAAGTAAGTGTTACATAAACCAAAATCTTTCGGGAGGCTAGTAAGTGGGCTACAAAGCTTAGCGAATTTGATATTAGATATAAGCCAAGAACTATCATCAAAGTACAGATTTTGACAGATTTTATCGCAGAATTTACAATAGTTGCACCTATGGATATGGAGGCAATACAGCTAGTACCCGACCTCCCCATGTGGAAACTTTTTGTAAATGGAGCTGCCAATGCTCAAGGTAGCAGAGCAGGTTTAATTCTAACCTCTTCATACGGGATATACGTCAAATACGCAATCAGGTTTGGATTTAAGGCTTCAAACAACGAGGCAGAATATGAAGTTATCATTGCAGGACTCAGCCTTGCTCACTCAATGGAGGCAGAGCTGTTGGAGGTCTATAGTGTTTTCCAGCTCGTGGTAAAGCAGATAGAAAAGTCATATGGGGCTAAGGGTGAGAAAATGGCTCTTTACCTTAGGAGGGTACAAGAACTAATCAAGAAGTTTGTGCAAGTTAAGGTAAGGCATGTTCCCAGGTCTGAGAATTCACGAGCAGATGCTCTGGCAAGGCTTGCAACTGCATCGTAAAAGAACTTGGATAGATTGATACCAGTGGGGCATGTAGCAGAGCCATCAGTTAGTGCTGAGAAGGAAAAAGTGCTCCCTGTTTTGACTCAGCCGAGCTGGTTGGATCCCATCATAGGGTATCTGCAGAATGGAACCTTCCCTGAAGACCCCAAGGACACTGCGAAACTAAGAACCAGGTCAGCTAGATTTTCTTTCTTGTAGGAAAATTTGTATAAGCGAGGTTTTTCAACACCTCTCCTTAACTGCATAAAGGATGAAGACCCCAACTACATACTCAAAGAAATCTATAAAAGAATCTGTGGTAATCACATTGGAGCTCGGGCTTTGAAAGGAAAGACACTAAGGAAAGGGTACTATTGGCCCATAAAGCTCAAGATGCTGCAGATTTAATCAAGAAATGCAAGGTCTGCCAAGTTCACGCCAACATTTCTCATTCTCCACCAGAACTCTTGACTTCAGTAGTGGGCCATTGGCCCTTCCAGCAATGGGGTTTGGACATACTTGGACCCCTACCTACTGGCATTGGACATTGCAAGTTTGCTATCATTGGAGTGGACTACTTCACCAAATGGGTATAGGTGAAGCCTCTGGCAACGATCACAGGACAAAAGGTTCAGAACTTTACGTGCAAGTCAATAATTTGCAGGTTTTGGATCCCCAAAACAATAGTCTCTGACAATGAGAAGCAATTCGATAACCCTAAATTCAAGCGATTTTGTGCTGAGCTCAGGATAAAAAACTACTTTTCAACTCTAGCTCATCCACAGTCTAACAGACAAGTGCATGTCACAATCAGAACCATCAAGGTGGCTTTAAAGACCAAGCTTGAAGCTTTGAAAGGAAAATGGGTGGAGCGCATCCCAGAAGTCCTATGGGCTTATAGGACAATAGCTAGGTCAGCAACCCAAGAAATACCATTTGCATTGGCATTTGGAACTGAGACAGTGGCGCCTGTAGAAATTGGAAACCCCTCTCCCAGGGCTAAGTTCACAGAACCCTAGTGCAACGATGAATCACTTTTGCTGAACCTTGATCTCCTGGATGAAAAGAGAGACAAAGCTCTATAGCACATCCAGAATTACCAGAGGAAGACAATAGAGTTACCAAAAGAAGACACAAGAGTGTCAAGGTTGAGGATCTGGTACTCAAGAAGCTCCTACTTGCAAGAAAAGACCCTTCTCATGTAAAATTAGGATCTAATTGAGAAGGCCCTTTCATCATCTCCAAGGTAATAAGACCTAGGAATTACGAATTCTAGACCGAAAAGGAGAAATCTTGCCTCATTCTTAGAACACAGAACATCTCAAAAGATTTTTTCAGTGAGTTTCTTTTGTAAGAGAATTATTATCAATAGAATAACGAGTTTTTCATTTATTTCAGCAAGATTCTTCTAAGTAGCCAAGTAGCTATCGACGAGCTCAATTGCTAGGGCTGTTAATCGAACAAGTCCGAGCTGAGTTCGAGCGAAGCTTGAAAATATTGATTCTTTATCGAGTTTAAAAAATTGTTCAAGTTTGGCTCATTTAGGAAACGAGCCGAGCCTGAACGAGTCGAACCAGAGCCGAGCCCGAGTATTTACATATAAATGAGTCGAGTTTTTAGAGCTTGAGTCAAACTTGTAGTGCTTATTTTCTAAATGAGCCTAAAAACTTGTTCAAATTTTAGCTCGTTTAAAAAACGAACCGAGTCTAAACGAGCAAAATCCGAGCTGAACTCAAGCCAAGCTTGAGTAGCTCAGTTTGATTAATAACCCTATCAATAGCTTAGAAAGTTTTTAAGTAGCTAAGTATCTATCGACGAGCTCAGTAGCTCAGAAATTTTTTAAGTAGCCAAGTAGCTATCGACAAGTTCAATAGCTCAGAAATTTTTTAAGTAGCCAAGTAGCTACCGATGAGCTCAATAGCTCATAAAGTTTTTAAATAGCCAAGTAGCTACCGACGAGCTCAATAGCTCATAAAGTTTTTAAATAGCCAAGTAGCTACCGACGAGCTTAACAGCTCAGAAAGTTTTTAAGTAGCCAAGAAGTTACCAACGAGGACCTCTGACCTAGAGGTCCACGGCTCAAAGCACCACAAGACGGCTAGAAAGCTAATGATGGACTTTTTAGTTCAGAAATTGAGTCACACAGCTCAGGATGAACTCATAAGTTCATAAAACGAGGAGGAGCCATGTAGCTCAGGAGGAACTACACAATTCATAAAAACTAGGATGAGACATGTAGCTCGGGATGAACCCCAACGTTCACAAAACGAGTAGGAGCCGTGTAGCTCAGGAAGTCTCCTAAGTTCATAAAATATAGATGAGCCACGTAGCTCTGGATGAACTCCTAAGTTCATATGAACGGGCCCTATAGCTCACGACGAACTTTACATCTCCTACATATGAACCTCGCAGCTCATGATGAACACCTCGGTTCGCAAAAATCAAAGCGAACACTTGAGTGCAAGATGTGCCCTAGTAGGGCTAAGACAAGTCATGCAGCTTATAAACATACAACAAAGCAAGAGAGAAACTTGTTAAAATCCAATGTTCATAAACATAGGCAAGCATCCAAAAGAAAAGACAATAAAGTCTATTACAGCAAAATTGTATAAAAGGGGAAAAGCTTTTAGTTTCCTTCAAGTTGCTTCTTCAATCCAAGGACTTCCTCCTTCAGGCGTGCATTCTCCTCCCGCAGATCATCTCCTTCTTTCTCTGTCTTTACAAGTGTGCTGAGAAGCTTGTTCTCAACAGAGGAGAACAGAACTACCCCAAAAGAAGACTCACCCAAGGAAGAGGAATCGTTAGACATGTCCTTCATGCGTTTTCTTGAAGATCCTCCAACATCTTCATCGGACTCAAGAATGAAGGAAGTAGGAGAGTTTGGAAGCAAAACAAAATCCCTGGCAGCAGCTGCGGTACTAAATAAGAAGAGATTGTCTCGATGTCATCAGCTCAGGAAAAGACATAAGCTCAGCCTGTGCTATCTCCTTAACTTTCATTGATTCCAACAGATCAAGACCAGGTGCACCTATGCAATAGCAACACAATGAGAGCAGGTCATCAAGGACCCAAAATAAAAAATACTTAAGATACTTACCAGTATAAGAGAAACTTCCCCAAGATCTGGGAACTCTACACCCTCTGTAGTGCAGCTCGGATGATCTCAAGAATCTCTGAAAGTGAAAAAAAAAAATTTAACCCACCCTTCAGGTGGGAAAGGTAGATCATACACCAAAGGACGTGAGCACAGAATCCTCCACAGAAAATAGCTAAAGTAGGGAACCTCATCATCTTCAAGTTCATAAAAGTAAAGAAATTTGGAGATAGTAGGGAACTCCTTATTACCCTGTAGTCTCTAAAAGATGAAAAAGCTAATCAAGGCACCCCATCCACTAGGAGAAAGGTGAGAAGGGCACAACCCACAATAAACCAGAATCTACCCAATCAAGGGATTGATGGAAAGTTGAAGGCCCATCTCCAGAGCACTTTCAAATAAACATACCTCTCCACGAGGGAGATAGTCACAAGGCTTATCAGAGGTCGGGATTCTCATAGGCAAATCTAAATTAGGGAAGAATCCCTTTTTCACCACGTCCAAATCCAAAGAAGTCATCACCGAGGGAAACAAGTGATTGCACTGCAATTCTCTCTCAATTCCTGAGGAAGTTCGCTCCTTCAACAAGGAAGAAAAGGGGCAGCCATAAGAATTTCAAAGGAAAAGAAAGACAAAGTAAAAGAATTCTTCAAGGATCAAGAAAATCCCCAAGGTTCAAGAAGAGAAAGTTCCTGGAAATCATGGAAAGTCCAAGGGAAGCCTGGGTTTTAAAGAGCCAAGAAGCATGTGAAAAGAAAAGTCGATGACCCCTTAGAGTTTATAAATTAGAATGACAATATCAAATTTAGAAAGTAAAAGGGCGTGGGCAATGAAACCCACCATCCAATGCTCCCTTAACGGCACCAAAAACAAGATCACCGACGGTTGTTCATACGAAGCCAACATCTAGGGGAGCTCGGGAAGAGCCTCTTACTGACAATTGATCTAACAAAGAAAACTTCCCCAGTAGCCTCAACATTACATTCAGTAAGCTAAGAGAAGTCTATTACAATAAGCTATGGCGTAACTTGGGAGCATAACCTCAAGGCCATATCGAGGTAGACCGTAACTGAGCTTTGCCAATCAGACTCAACTAGCTCGGGAAAGTAAGATTATTCAGGAGGAAGACCTCCGTTGATTTTTGTCCTAGCTAAAGAGGAACCTAGACATACAATTGTCATCCCTTAAGGATGGGCCTCCTGAGATATATTCTCAAGGAAACTTCTCAGATTTCTTTGGGATGAGGTCGGCTCAAGGGATGCATGGACCCTCTATTCTCATGATATGTAGGGCAAAGACCTCAGCATCAAATTATTTACTTTATTTATCAAATCCAGCAAACCTCTTTTCATCATGAGGAATGTTAAAGCTCCTAATACCCCTATAAGGGGACCAAAATAGCAAGAAAAAGCTTTATAAGAGACATCAACACTTCGATTGGCCTCTCAGCTTCTCCAGGCTAAACAACTTTGCTTTCAGGAGAGCTAAACACTCCTTAAAGAAAGGGGCAAGGAAGGGGAATACAGAGCATAGGAAAATAGGATTACATCTCAAATCAGAGTTACATTTCATCTCAAACAAAAAAAGAAAAAAAAAAGAGAGAAATGAAAAATCCCTAAGTTTCTAGAGAAGGTGTGAGTGAAGGATTTTGAAGCTCAGTCGATGAACCTTCAACAGTAAGAGGCAAAAGAGGAAAACTTTTAGGGGTGCTAGTCATAGGGACCCCTACTCCCGTTGTCGGCGAATCTTGAGCAAGTGCCTCATTCACAAGATCGGCAGAGAAGGGCACATTAGCAAGAACAACGGCAAGGTCAGATGGAAGCTAGTAGTCGCAGGAACAGAGGTCATCCCGAAAGGAAGAGCTGCAGAAACATCCTGGGTCAAGACCCCCACAGGAGGAATAGACATCTCAACACCTTCTAGAACCACACCAGAAGCAGGAAGATCTAAGGCGCCTTCCTCACCCTCTGTATCGGACTCCTCCAATTCCTCCTTAGTTGGGATTGCAAAATCAAAGTCGAGGTTTGGATAGGTCTTCTCAGCTTTACGCTGAAAAGCAAGCCACCTAGTCGCCCACTTGGTGATGACGTCATCCCTATGCTCAGCAGTTGTACCATCCTTCTACTTGATAGCCTTCTGTGCCTCGAGCTCACTACAAAGGGTACCATTAGCCTTGGATAGAGTGACGTATTCCCCTTTTAGACTCATAAGGGAGCTCTGGGCATCAAAAGCCTCTTGGCTGGCTTTGGCCCAGGCTTTGACTTTAGGCTTTAGCTCCTCCCTGGTCATTTTGAGCTCATCATTGGCTTTCTTTTCTCCCTCCTCAGCTTTATCTTTTGCTGCCTCTAAGCTCTTGGAGGTAAAAGCTTGCCTCTCTATTTTTTCTTGGAGATCTTGCATTCAAGCTCGAAGGTCATCATTGTCAAATGATAGTTCATCAACCTTAAGCTTGTATGCCTATAGAGCCTTGGTAGAGCTCTCCGAAGATTGGGCCCTGCCAATCAAGCTCTTCACATGGATAGCCATCTAGGGAAAAGAAAGAAGGTGGAGGAGGATTAGCATAAAAATACACCATAAGGGTGAATGGACATATAAAAATGTGAAGACTTACAACAACTGCCCCTTGGAGAGCTGAGCTGATAGACATCTCAAGAGACATGGAAGAGGCCCACTGAACGTCAGAATTAGGGAGGACAGAGGAAATCGCCCCAACAACAAGCTCTATGTTCACAAAAAAGGAGTCCTTACATTCCTCTACCTTGGAAGGTCTCCCTTTCACAATCTTGGGTCTCATCAAAGGTGGCTCGAGAGTCTTTCCCAAAGGACTGTAAGAAATAGTATCAATTTGAAGGTGGGGGATCAACCCCAAAGCCTTCTTGACCTTAAACGAGGAAGGAAAAGTCTGGCCTTGCTCAGGAGCCCGCCCAGAAAGAGGATGAACCCTTGGAAAAGATGAGGTCTCTCTAACCTGCGAAGTGTTTGATGATGGAGCTAGGACTTTGGTAACCAAAATCGGAGGGGATGAGGGCACCCCCAATCTCTGGACCTTAGCTTGGGTAACAGGGCTGCCCCCAGATTTGACCTCAGCTTTTTGTTTGCTGTCTTTTCCACTTTTCTTCATCTAATCGATCTTCGCCTAGAGCTCTTCTGGAGTGAACTTCATCGAAGCTTAAAAAGGGGTAAGTCAAGAAAGGAGAGAGGTAAAAAGTCAAAACACTGCAAAGAACGGATATATAAACAAGAAAAGGGTATTACTTGCCATATCCTTGAGTAATAATAGAGATCGGTACAGGACATTTGATCCTCACCCGAGGGAGGCTAAATCCCTGCTTTACAAGAACCCAAGGCCTAATGAGTTTAGATTATTTCTCAGAATTACACTTTCCCAATTTCAGCAGCACCCACTCGTCCTCAACGTTGAGCTTAGGTCGAACACCTAAAAAATAGTACAAGAAAAGAAAAATCAGTAAGACAACTCACTTACTCGATCTCAGCTAGCTCAAGCAGGAACTTACCAGTGTTGTCAGGGACATATCAGGCCCTAGGAATAGGGAGAGTGTCCGTCTTATCTGCGGGATTACACTCTCATTATGACCCACCCACATAGAAGAAGTGCTTTTTCCAGCCCTTATAGGAGCTCTGGAGTTCATATATGACTACTTGGGCCTTTGTTCGCTTTGAAGTATACAAGAAACCTTCAGAAGCAGTGTGTTTTACGTTGAAAAGTTCTAAGAGTAAGGAGATGGTGGGAACTCCAACCTTATGTTTCTTGAAGAAAATGAGAAGACCAACAAGAATACCACAAAATTGGGGGATAGTTGAGCTGGACAAACATTGAAATGCTGTAGAACACCCTTGATGAAAGGGTGCATAGGGAAGTGTAGACCATTCTCAAAGGTAGCTAGGAAATAGCAAACCTTCTTATGAACTTGGGAAATGTACGGGGTAAACTCATCTAGACTCCAGTACTGAACCCCAGGGAAAAACCGAAATGGGAACTAAAGACCTTTAGGTCAGAAGGAGTGAGGTCACTTAGGCCCACACGTTTCACGGTTCTGAAGGCAGCTCTTGTACCCTCGGTGCTGCTTGAGATTCCTACGCTGTTAACCTTAGTCTTGCCTTTGCTGAGCTTTGGGGGCACTGGAGGGGAAATTGGGGGAGGCTCCTTAACATTTATCTCAGCATCAACAGAGTCGACACCTGGAAAATTGTCAATTTCATCTCCCACCTCTCCTAAGTCGACATCCTCTTCGGCAGACCTATCCCCCTAGAGGAAAACAAATCAAGGAGTGGCTCTAGAGGAGGTAGACATGGTTGGACAAGAGAAAGGGAGATCAAAAGAGTGATAGAGAGGAGGAGCACTGGTTAAGCACCTCCTAATAACCCTAGGGTCAGCGCAGTAGGTTCCAAAGCCAAAAATTCGCACGATAGAACCCCAGTCCACAAAGGAGGGAAGAGGACACAAGCAATAGTCTCGATTCCAAAAATAAAAGAACCAAAAAGCTCAGAAATGTAGTAACTACCTCGAACTCGAGGGATCCAGAACGGGAGAAGAGCTTAAAAGGGGTAAAAAACGTACCTAGAGTATAATGAACAACGAACTACAGCCCAGAGTGGAATCAAGGAAGGGGAGCAGTGTAAATCCTCGAACTAAACTAGGAAAACTTAATTTTGAGTAAAAAACCAGAAAACTTTGAGCGAAGAAGCTAGAATTCGAGAAAAGAGGAGCAAAAATTGAAGTTGAATAGTGGAAGAAGGTGGTTCTAGTAGTCATTTGGGCATTTATAACTTGAAAGATGTGGGCTTGAGCGTGCGTGGGAATCAAGAAACCATGATTACTGAAAATCGTTGAAGGACAACCCCCACGTGCAAGCCAAGGTTTGCCATGTGCTGGTCTTGCTCGATTTTAGGCAGCTCAGCCCCTTCTTAAGCTCACTTGCACCAAGGGCTAGGGGATAACTGATGATACCTGAAATAAACCCCAAGTATGAGCTCGAATAAACCAGGAGGTCAGCTCAAATATGCAAAGCTCAAAGCAAAGATCTCGAGCTCCCCTCCAAACTGATAACCAATGAAGTGAGAAATAAACAACCAGATAGTGGAAGACATCCCTAAAACAAGGGCTAAACTACATTCAAGGTACAAAATTCTTAACCAACTAAGATCATCTCCTAAAATCAAGGAGGATTCCATGCATGAAATATGAGGATCTCGGTAGAGATCCCACAAAATAAAGAGTAGCTCTATAAATGTTGTATCACGCTTCCACGGTAGGGGGCAGAACTCGAATTTCCTCTACATTGCATTGTAAAGCACCTAAGTACTCAATAAAAAAAAAGGAGCAAGAGCCTCCATTGTAGAGTGGACTAGTCGAGCTCTCGAGCCGGTGAACAACTATATTTTCACTGTGCAAATCCCCTCTCCCCCTAAGATTTTTCACAACAAGTCATATGAGCCTAGTAGCTCAGATCTATGTCATATAGCCTAGACCACTCACTACCATTGTCCAGACCTTCTACTCATCCCCATCAAATTAACACCATTAGGACTAATTATACTTTATGGTCCCAATTTGTTCAAGTCTTTTTTCAAGGCAATGGATTTAAGAAATATTTGATGGATCTTAAACCCAAAAAAGATACTCCTAAGCATGATCATGGGAACAAGATGACACTCAAATTATTTCTTTACTATTGAATAACATTAAGCCTAATATTAGTTCTACTTTGCTCTATCTTGACACTGTCAATGAGATATGGGATCACTTAGCTACTATATATTCTGATATATGTAATTTTACCCGAGCTTATGAGGTGTGCAAGGAGTGCTTTCGGCTGGAACAGATTATTCTAAGCATTGAAGTATTCTCACATTTGGGGAGTTTGTGAGGAGATGAAGAACTACCATCCGTTTATTACTGATGCAGCATTTTGGCAGAAGTAACATGAGGATATGAATGTTATTAGGTTTTTGGTAGGATTGAAACGTAAATATGAGGCTATTCGTTCTCAGATTTTGGGTGATTCTAGTCTTCTTTCACTACTTAAGGCTTTCTCTCATGTACAACGTGTTGTTTTATCTACTTCAGGCATTGATCATAGTGTCTCTACTGATCGTTTAGTTCTTTTGGTCTCTAGTAGCCATAGTGATGGTCATCAATGTGGTCGTGATGGTCGAGGAAGTTGTACAAGAGGTCGTATGGGTAGTCGTGGGGGCCATAGTGGACCTTGTTCCTGTACTCACTGTGGCTGTGAAGGGCACACTGTTGATTTCTATTGGAATTTACATGGAAAACCTTCTGGTTCTGTGAATCAGGCTTCCTATCAGGATGACACATCTGTTGTTGCTTTTGTACCTCGGTCAGCTCAACCAGACACTAGGTCGGTTACTATTACATGAGATGAGTATGCTCAGTTCATGTCCTAGCAATAGGTTATTCTATCTCCCTCCACTGCTACTTTTGCCCAGTCAGGTACTGCTCCCACTTGTTTATTGTCCTCTACTCGCAATCCTTAGATCAAACCCTAGTGCTTCTAACCACATGACTGGTGCGTCTGATATTTTTTGTACTTATCAGTATGTTACTTTCACACGTAGTGTTACTTTTGATAATGGTACTTATTCTAAAGTTTCAAGTCTGGTGACTACTCACTTGAGTCATGATATGTCCCTATCTTCCATGTTATTTGTTCCTTAGTTTTCTTTTAGTTTACTTTCAATTAGCAAGATTGTTCGTTCTCTCAATTGTTCTGTAACATTTTATCCCTCTTATTGTGTCTTTCAAGATCTCAAGACGAAGAGGAAGATTGGTACGGAGCATGAAGTTGGTGGCTTGTATTACTTTAATTTTGATTCACTTACTCGGGCTCTACAAACCTCATTGTCTCCTTTTCAATGGCATCATCGTCTTGGACATCCCCCTCTCTAGAATTTGAAGCGTCAAGTTCCCAGTCTTAGTTATGTGCCATTTTTATTTTGTGAAGTTTGACAACTTAGTAAGTATCACCGTGTGTCATTTCAGTCTAGAGTCAATAATCGTGTGTCTACTCCATTTGAGTTGGTACATTCTGATGTGTGGGGTTCAATAAAAAATATTTTATCTAATAAATATCCTTATTTTCTGTCATTTGTAGATGACTATTCTCGTGTGACTTGTTTGTTTCTGATGAAAGCTTGGTTTGAATTATTCTCTATATTTGAGACATTTCGTAAGGAAATAAAAACTCAATATGGTTGTCGTATACTTATCTTATGTTCTGATAATGCTCGGGAATATGAATCTGATCCTTTTTCAATTTGTCTTAGTAAAACTGACATTATTTATTAGACTTCCTGTACTTACACCTCTCTACAAAATGGTGTTGTTGAATGCAAAAACCGTTATTTGTTAGAAGTCACTCATGCCCTGTTTTTTCAGATGAATATTCCTCGATATTTTTGGAGTGATACTGTTCTTACTGTTTGTCACCTTATTAATCGTGTGTTAAATGGATAAAATCCATATTCTGTCCTTTTTCTGGTAAGCCCTTATTTATCCTAACTCCTAAAGTTTTTGGATGTGTTTGTTATGTTCACAATTTGGGTTCTGAATTTGATAAACTTGACCCTCGAGCTACCAAATGTGTATTTCTTGGTTACTCCCGCACACAGAAGGGGTATCGTTGCAACAATCCTTTTCTGTAACGATACTTTACTAGTGTTAATGTCACATTTAAGGAATATGTTTCATATTTTTCAGCACCTTCTCAGCCTTTGGATATAGACTTAGGGTCATCTCTTGTACCACCATATTTAGATATTTTGCTACCCATTATGTTACCATCTATTTTACCTCTTCGTGTATACTCTCGTAGTCCTCGCCCATCGACTGAGGTGCCCATACTATCTTCGTTGCCACCTTCTGATCCTGGTAGATTAGGTAATTTAGACTTTTATGATCCTGGTTCTTTACCTATTTCTCTTCAAAAAGGTACTCATTCGTGTATTACTAACCATCCCATTGCTCATTTTTATTTCATATGATGTCTTGACTCTTGTCTTCTCTTATTTTACCTCTCAATTATCTATTATATCTATTCCTAAGCATTTATAGGATGCATTATCTGATCCGGGTTGGAGGAAAGCTATGGAGGGGAGAGATGAATGTCTTACATCTTAATGGAACTTGGGATCTCATTCCTTTACCTTATGATAAACGAAATGTTGGTGGTCGTTGGGTGTATACTATTAAATTTGATCTGAATGGTTTTATAGAGTGTTTCAAAGTTCGACTTGTTGCAAAGGAATTTACTCAGACCTATGGTGTTCATTATGAGGAGACTTTCTCTCTTGTTGCCAAAGACTCATACGTTCGTATCTTGATTTCTTTGCCTGCTAATCTTGATTGGCCCTTGTTTCAGTTAGACGTCAAGAATGTCTTACTACATAGTGACTTAGTTGAAAAGATTTACATGAAGCAGCCACCTGAGTTTACTACTTATGGGGAGTATGGTAAGAGTGTATGTCTGTTAAAAAAATCTTTGTATGGTTTGAAGCAGTCACCGAGGGCATGGTTTAGTAAGCTTTTCAGATGCAGTTTTAGAGTTTGGTCTTCTTCGATGTTAGACAGACCATTTTGTGTTTCGTAGACAAACGAATACTGGATATGTTCTATTGGTGGTCTATGTAGATGATATTGTGATTACTGAAAATGATTCTGAGGGGATTGCCAAGTTAAAAATCTTCTTGCAAGATATAAGAATTTGAAAAAATTCAGGTATTGAGG
>CM042196.1:21011369-21023144 GCA_023539305.1 Ilex asprella
TGGATATGTTCTATTGCTGGTCTATGTAGATGATATTGTGATTACTGAAAATGATTCTGAGGGGATTGCCAAGTTAAAAATCTTCTTGCAAGATATAAGAATTTGAAAAAATTCAGGTATTGAGGTGGCTCGATCTAAATAGGATATTTGTTTATACTAGAGGAAATATGTACTTGACATGCTAGAGAAAGTAGGTTTGCTGGGTGACAGACCGATTGATGTTCCTATGGATCTGAATCAGAAACTTTTGATAGATGATGGTGCACTGTTTAAGAATTTGGGTCAGTACCGTAAATTAGTTGGGAAGCTCAATTATCTCACTATTACTCGACCGGATATCTCCTATGTCGTCAGTAAAGTAAGTCAGTTCATGGGGTGTTCGAAAGTACCACATTAGGAGTTAGTTACTCGTATTCTGAGATATCTCAAACGTGCTCCTGGACTCAGACTGTTATATTGAGCTAATGGAAAACTTAGAGTGAAAGGTTTCTCAGATACTGATTGGACTGGCTTTCCTTCTGATCAGATATCAACCACTGGTTATTGTACTTTCTTATGAGGTAATGTTGTCTTATGAAAAAGTAAGAAACAATATGTGATAGCAAAATTCAGTGCTGAGGCTGAGTATAGGGCAATGATGCATACAACAAGTGAGTTGACTTGGGTACGACACTTCCTCCAGGAAATTGGATTTTCAGTTCAACCTCCTATACAATTTTTTTGTGATAACCAGACAGCTATCTATATCGCTATCAATCTAGTATTTCACGAGAGAACCAAACATATTGAGGTTGATTGTCACTTCATTCATGACAAGATAGTAGCTGAGGAGTTTACGACTCCATTTGTGAAATTTGAAGATCAGCTTGCACATATGTTTACCAAGACATTGAGTCGTACATGTCTTACAACAATTTGTTCCAAACTTGGATTATATGATATAATATCAAGAGTATTAGGGTATTATGTGTAAAGTGTTAAGAGTGTTAGGGTATTATGTGTAAATATTATAAGAGGGTGTATTTGTCTTTCTTAATTATTGTAAGTTAATTATAAATACAAGTGCTGTATGAGAGCTAGGTTATGTTTTTAACCTCTCTCTGTTTCTCTCTAATATCATGTTAATCCTCTACACTTAATAAACGTGAATGATGCCATGATACTCTTTCTGTCCCATGCACTTGGGCAGGTCCTGATAACCTAGGTGAGTTCTCATTTTAGGCAGGCTCCTTTTGCCTATTCTTATTATTCTATACGCTGACCTTGTTTCTTTGGATTGTTTCAGGTATTCGCCCCGAGTTGGGAGCCGAGGATAGGCTTGCTTTGACTGGGTTCAGAGATTGGAGTCCAAAGAAATATTCTAGCTTGATCAAGCATTCTAAGCTCACCAGGCTAGGTTTTAGCCCTCAAGAGGTGATGATTGAGGCTCATATTTCCCTTTTTGTAGTTGGAGTGAAGGAAGGGGCATGTAGTACTTCTTCTTTTTGCCCTTACCTTTTATTCTATTTCTCCCTTCTTTCTTGCTAATTTGTTCATCTTGGGTTCTAGTTTCTACATCAATAGATCCATCTACCAAGGATTATAGGGCAAGGGTCAGTCAAATGAAGAAAACTAGAAGTGGAGGCAAGTGCAAGATAGATGTCGGGTTAAGCAATGGTGCTTCCCCCTCAGCCAAGGTGCCATGATTGGATATGCCTCCTGCTTCTCTTTCCTCGTCCCAAGTGGTCCTTGATCCACCACCGAGCTCAACAATGGTCATGCAAACCTCACTCCCTCGAGGGACTGTGACTTCCTCATTTGGAAGGGTTGCTAAACAAGGCACAATCCCGACCTCAGCTGAAGTCGTGAGAACCCTGGAGACAATCACCTGTATTTTGCCCGAGTTTGCCTCTCTTGGGCCGACTGAGGGGTCCTCTCAGCTACTTCTCAAGGATTCCAAGACAAAGAATCCCAAATTCGAAGACAAGGGCTTCCTCTTGAATAACGTGGAATGTGCAGCAAAGGCCATTGCCTCTATCATCCCAGAATTTGACATTCAAAGGGATGCAACTATGCCCATTGGATCTTCCATTTTCACTGTCCTATTTGGTGCTACTTTAGTAAGTTTCTAGTTCTTTAGATTCCATCTTTATCTTGCATCATTCCCTTGTGCTAACTTTTAGCTTTCGGGTCGAGTTTGTTCCTAGCTAACCATTCACGTAAGTGGTTTGCTGAAGCGGATACAAGCTCTGGAAATTTCTGCCAACGCTTCTAAGGCGTTTGAGCTGGATTTTACTAATAATGACCTTAAGGCCCAAGTCCAGGATTTACAGGCACAGGTAGAGAAGCAGGACTTCCATTATTAAAGATCTAGAAGCTGAGAAAATGGAGATTGGAGATGGGGCCAGGAGGACCGAAAGGGAGCTCAAAAAAATAAATGAGGAGCTCAGATAAAAAATTGTCAATTGAGTCAAGGCTAGTCAGGATGCTTTCAAGGCTTTGGGTTCTTACATAGGCATGAAGAGCGAGTATGACGTCTTGTCTTAGGCGAATGACGCCTTTCAGAGTGAACTCAAAGTGCAAAGAGTTTCTGTTAAGTAGAAAGAGGCTCTGATTTCTAAACTGGCAAATGATGTGACTACCAAGTTCACTTTTGGATACCTTGCTTTTCAACATCAAGCCATACGTAGGTTTCTGGATTTCGATTTCAATTTTGAGCCCTCTTTCGATGAGGAGGAGGTATCAGGTGCCGAAGGAGAGGCTGAGGCTTTAGCTCCCTCATCTTCTAAGCTAGCAAAGCCGACCTTGTAGCACGTGTACAACTATTTTCTAAAAACGTAACCATCGCCATAATTTTGGAAGTTTAATGGATCATTTTTTCGCCTTCATGGGTTCCTTGGCTCCTTAAACCTTGGGATTTCCTTGGAGTTTCCATAAAGCTTTGGACTTCTTGTTTGCTTAAAAATCTTAGAATTTCTTCTTATCAACAATCTTTGGGAAAGAAATCTTGGGTTTCCTGATCGTCAGTGGCTCTTGCGATCTCTGTCTTTTCCTTGATTTATGATGGTTGTCCCTCTCTCTTCTTTGTTCAAGCAACAAGCTTCCACTGGGATCGACTTGAGGTGGCAAATCCATTACTTAGTTCCATCAGTGGTAACATCCTCAGAGTTAGAAGGAATTAAAAGAAAATTTTCCCTTCCTATGGACTTGTCCTTACGAGTTTCAAGTCCTAATGAACCCTGTAACTTTCTCTCTCCAGGGGAGGTTTGCTTCTTTGAAGGCGCCTTTGAGAGGGGCCTTCGTCTCCCCATCCATCTCCCCATTAGGTGGATCCTTGTCTACTACGGCTTGTGTCCTTCTCACCTCTCTCCTAGGAGGTGGGGTGCATTGACGAGCTTTTTCCTTTTCTGGCGATTCCAAGATAATAGGGAGTTCCCCACTATTGTCGAGTTCCTTTATTTTTATGAGCTTGAAGAGGACAAGTTTCCTTGCTTCAGCAACTTTAGATGGAGGCCCTTCTTCGAGCCCCCACAGGTCCTAGACATTCCCTCTTCCCCTGAAGGATGGGCTCAACATATTTTCTTTGCCTTTGGGGACTCTTAGAGGTCCGTAGAACAACAGAGTTCATACTCTCGAGTGCCTAACTCATAGGCTCGTTTTTCCTACAAAGGTAGACTTTCCTAGCCTACTTGTTATAATTTGTGAGCAATTGGGTTGGTTCTTATAGGGTTTCTTCAGTACAGGTGCCCCCAATCTGACCCTCGTTGAGCTGGTGAGGGTTGAGCATATGGCTTATGTTGAGCCTGTTTCTTTTTCAGAGCTCATTACACCAGAGAACCTTTTTTTTTCAGTGTTGTAGCTGCCGCTCTGGAGCTTGCCTCCTTCCCAGTTTCCCCTGATTCCTTCCCTGCTGAGACAAATGAAGATGAAGACATTGCTACATCTTCCAGAAAGAGCTGGAGGAATGACTCATCTTCTCCATTGTCCGGCCCTTCCTTTGGTGAGATTTTATTTTCTGATGCTGGGATGAAGCTTTCTAAGAAGCTCACCGAGGCGGAGAAAGAACGAGACGAACTAAAGGAAGAGAATGCACATCTGCAGGCTGCGAACGCTTCCTTGGAAAAGGATGTTGTTGAGCTGAAAAGAAAACTCGTGGGAAACTAGGACTTTTCTTCTTTCTTTTGTACCCCATCATGAATTGGAAAAATAAATATTTTCTTCTTTGTTTTTTGTAATTTTTCCTTTGTATGGTTGCAATTTTCATGCTGATCGTGTGGTTGCTTTCCTGTTTTCTTATGAGTCGAAGAACTCATCTTTAGTTTGTGAGCTAAAGAGTTTATTGTTTATTTATGAGCTAAGGAGCTCATTGTTAATTTATGAGCTAAAGAGCTCGTCATTGATTCATGAGATGAGGAGCTTATCATTAATTCATGTGTTGACGAGCTTATCGTTAATTTATGAGCTAAAGAGCTCATCATTGATTTATGAGCTAAAGAGCTCATCGCTTGTTTATGAGCTGAAGATCTCATCGTTTGTTTATGAGCTGAAGAGCTCATCGTTTATTATGAGCTATAGAGCTCATCATTAGTATTTTAGCTGCTTAATGGAATCATGCTGGGATGAGTTGCAAACTTGTTTTTATTGAAGATAGCTTTCTTACAAAATAAACTTATAGAAAAAACTTTTTTTGATGTTCTGCGTTCTAGAATGAGGTATGATTTTCCCTCTTATGTTTGTAATTCGTAGTTTCCATGTGTGATTACCCTCGAAACAATGTAAGGTCCTTCCTAGTTGGGTTCTAACTTTCCATGTGTGGGGTCTTTCCTTGTCGGCAGAAGTTTCATGAGTACCAAATCTTCAACTTTGAAACTTCTGGGTCTGACCCTCTTGTTGTAATACCTAGTTATTTTTCTTTGATAACTTACGATGTGCTGCAAGGCCTTGTCCCTTTTTTCTTCCAAGAGGTCGAGATTTAGCAAAAGCGACTCGTCATTGTGCTCGGGTTCAGAGAAATTAGTCCTGGGGGAAGGTATGCCGATCTCTATAGAAGTCACTGCTTCAATCCTAAATGTCAAGGCAAACGGTGTTTCCTGAGTTGCTGATCTGACTTTGGTTTTATAAGCCCACAACACTTTTGGTATGTGTTCTACCCACTTCCCTATTAAAGCTTCTAGCTTGATCTTCAAAGCAACTTTTACTGTTCGAATGGTGACCTCAGCTTGCCCGTTGGACTGGGGATGAGCTGGGGCTGAGAAGTAATTCTTTATTCGTAGCTCTGCATAGAATTTCTTGAACTTGGGTTGTTGAACTGCTTACCATTTTCTGAGATGATTGCCCTGGGTATTCCAAACCTATAAATTATGGATTTTCAAGTGAAGTTTTGGACCTTTTGTTTTGTAATTGCCAAAGGTTCGACCTCTGCCTATTTGGTGAAGTAATCTACCCCAATAATTATGAACTTGCATTGCCCAGTAATGGTGGGAAGGGGCCCAAGTATGTCTCGACCCCATTGTTGAAATGACCAAGGACTTACCACCGAGGTAAGGAGCTCTGGTAGCCAATGAGAGAAGTTGACGTGTATCTGGAAGACCTTACATCTCTTGACCATATCTGTGGCATCTTTGAGTATGGTAAGCCGGAAGTACCCTTGCTTTAATGCCTTTCCTACCAGAGTTCGAGCTTCGATATGGGTCCCACAGATTCCTTCGTAAATTTCTCTGAGTATATAATTAGCTTCTTCCCCTCCCACACACTTAAGGAAAGGTGCAGAAAAACCTCGTTTGTACAAATTATTTTGTAAAATTGTAAACCTGGATGACCTGACTCTTAACTTTGCAGCTTCCTTAGGATCTCCCAGTAATGTTTCGTTCTGGAGGTACTATCTGATTGAGTCCATCTAGCTCAGCAGGTCAATACAGGGAACACCTCTTAGTCTTTATGACTTATGGATGGTTTAACTAAGTGTTCAACTGGGATTAATCTATCCATGTTTTCCTAGAAAGCCTTGGCTAGTCTTGCTAATGCGTCTACTCGTGAATTTTCAACTCTGGGAACATACTTGAACTTGACCTGCAAGAATTTTTTGATTAACTCCTGCACCTTTTTGAGGTATAAGATCATTCTTTCTCCCTTAGCCTCATAAGCTTCCTCTATCTACTTCACCACTAGCTGGGAGTCGCTGTAAATTTTGAGTTGTTCTTCCTCCATTGAGTGAGCCAGATTGGGCCCAGTGATGACAACTTTGTATTCCGCTTTGTTGTTTAAGGCCTTGAATCTGAATCCGAGGGCATACTCGACTTCTATTCTATCTGTAGAGGTCAGAATCAACCTTGCACCGCTTCCTTGCTCATTGGTAGTTCTATCTACTGAAAGCTTTTAGGTGAGGAGGTTAGGTACCAGCGGGGTTGCTTCTGTAAGTGCTTTTGTGGTTGTAGTGAATTATGCGATGAAATCTATTAGAACCTATCCTTTGATTGCTACCCTGGGCTTGTATCTGATATCGAACTCTATGGCCTATTTGACCAACCTCCCTGAAGACTTCGGGTTTTGCAGTAGCAGCTTCATTGGCAGATATGTTGGGACCTGAATGGTGTGAGCCTAAAAGTATGCTATAAGCCTCTTTGTAGCTGTGACCAGAGCTAAGACAAGTTTCTCTATCTTTGGATATCGTTCCTCTACTACCCTCAGATCTCTACTACAGTAGTAAACTGGTCGTTGAGCTTTATCTTCTTCCTTTACTAGTGTCGTGCTGGTTGAGAAATCTGAGACAACGAGGTAACGGGTGAGCACTTCTCCTTCTACAGGGCTTACCAAAATCGGAGGTGAACTCAGGTAATATTTAAGATCTTTGAACGCTCCTTCATATCGGGAGTCCCACTGGAATGCCTTTCTCAAGATTTGGAAAAAATGTTGACATTTTTCATTTGACCTGGACACAAAGCAACTCAGGTTTGCGATTCTTCCTGTCAGACGTTGAACTTCTCTGGTGTTAGAAGGGGGCTATATGTCTATTATTGCGTTGACTTTCTTAGGGTTAGCCTCAATTCCTCTGCTATTGACTATGAAACCCAAGAACTTTCCTGCAGAGACCCCAAAGGCACATTTAGCGGGATTGAGCTTCATCCGGTACTCTTGAAGAATCTGGAACGATTCTTCAAGGTGCCCAATATGGAGCTCGATTTTTAGCAATTTTATCAGCATATCATCGATTTATACCTCCATGGACGTTCCGATTTGTTTTTGAAATATTCGGTTCACCGGGCATTGATAAGTAGCTCCAACATTCTTCAGTCCAAACGGTATGACCTAGTAGCAATATGTCTCTTGCTTTGTCACGAATGAGGTCTTCTCTTGATCACTAAGGTCCATTCTGATTTGATTATACCCAAAAAAAAGTATCTATAAAGCTGAAGATCTCATGCCTCGTTGTGGCATTTACAATCTAGTCAATTCGCAGTAAAGAAAAACTGTCCTTGGAGCAAGCTCAATTGAGGTCGATAAAATTGATGCAAATGCGCCACTTGTCGCTGGTATTCTTGACGAGTACCACTTTCTTGATAGCTTTGGCATGGAGAAGTTTGTTGACTTCTTCATTGATTACTTTTTGATGCTCTACGGCAAAAATCTTTAGTTTCTGTTTGATGGGTTTGCAAGTTGGGTCTACAATGAGCTTATATGTGATGATGGTGGGGTTAATTCCCTTCATGGCTTCTTGCTTCCAAGTAAACACTTCTATGTTCTTTTTGAGGAATTGGATTAGGAGGTCTTTAACTTCCTAGTTGAGCTTAGATCCCACGTACACCAGATGTTCTGGCTCCTCATCAAGCTGGATAGGCTCTAGCTCTTCCGATGACATTGGCCTAGTTTCTAGCTTGTCCCTCATATTGAGTTCATCCACCTGGATATTCTTGACCTCTTTCTTTTTCATAGACACCTAAATGGCCTTTATGGCATTGAGCGAAGGCCTTCCTAGCAGGATGTTGTATGTTGAGGGAGCATCGACTAATAAGAACCTTACGATGGTGGTATTTTGGCAAATGAGACCTCCCATGGTGATCACTAGTTGAATTGACCCTAGAGGTAGCACCATCTCTCTTGAGAATCCCAATAAATAAGTGTTCACTAGTTCGAGTTTATCTCTACTTATATCCATCTTGTCGAAGACAAACGTGAAGATGATGTCGGCAGAACTCTCATTATCAATTAAAACTCGGTGGATGGTTCTATTGACAACGATGGCCCTTACTACCAGGGGGCATCATGGGGATGCTGGTATCCTTCCAAACCCGAGTCTTAAAAAGTAATGTATGTGTTCAGGCGAGGGGTTTTGGACACGGTATGTACTTCCATTGTCTCGTCAACTCTGATTCTACGCAGATGAGCTTTCCTCACAGAGTTGGACTCTCCTCCTCCAGCGAATCTTTCGGATATTACCCTAATCTTCCCTAGAGGTTGTTGGTGTTGTGCAGGGACTTACTGTTGAGGCGTTGGAGGTGGTAGACCTCGGTTCTGATTATCATATGCTACAAAGCAGCACAATTGTTCCCGTTGAATCAGGAACTCGATCTCCGTTTTCAACTAGATGTAGTCATCTATAAGGTGGCCATGATCTTGATGGTACTCACAATACTTGGTTGGATCTCTTTTTGCTAAGTCTCCCTTCATTCGAGGTGGCCACCTTAGGAATTTCTCATTCTGCGTCTCGTAAAGAATCTAGGATATTGTGGCTGTGAGAGGGATGAGCTGTCGAGGTGCATATCTTGGTTGTAATTCTAGTTATAAGGGACCCAAACAATCCCTGACTTTTTCCCTTCTTTTGGGAGAACGGTCTCTGTGTCTTCTTGAAGATTTGTCTCTGTCCTTTTCCTTTCTGAGACTTCTGACTCTCTTCTTTTCCTATTTCATTTTCTCCTTTTGTGTAGATGAGCTCCCTACTTTAGAAAGGAGAGCCTCTTCGCTATCAATGTACTTTTCTGCCTTAGCTATCACCTCTACCATACTAGCTTACAGGTTCTTCAAAATGGAGAACATTAAGCCTTTCTAATGTACTCCTAATCCGGCGATGAAAGCAGTGATGGAAAACTTTTCATCTGAAACATCCACTTTCAGTGATTTTGAATTGAACCTCCAGACATTAGACCAAAGATTCTCGTTAGGACCTTACTTCACATTTAGCAGGTGGTAGCTCGGTTTTTTGTAGGTGCGAGCTCCTATGAAGTACAACACAAAGGATATTGAGAGTTCTCTGAATGAGGAGATAGACGTTGGGGCTAGCCTGTTGAACCAAGCTAAGGATGAACCCTTTAACATGATGACGAGGCTCGACATCGCATTGGGTCTTAGTACCTATGCAACTTCATCAGGTTTTTGTAAGTATTGAGGTAATCCATAGGATCTTTTATCCCATCAAAGGCCTCTATCTGAGGCATTCTAATTTTCGGAGGAAGAGGGAAATGCAGTACGTCGGTGATGAATGGGGACTCAGTCTGCTGCACTAAGGCGTCCATGTTCATTGGGGTCTTTCATCTCACCGTCTCCTTCATATGGTTGAGTTTTTGCTGGATGTCTCTGAATTACTGCTCCCAATATTATTCTCTTCTTTCTTGTGAGAAATGGAGAAATTCGTTTCTCTCAGTTCCAACATTCTGGCTTTGAACCTCTTCGTTGTCCTCGTTCCTGTGAGGCGGCTGGGAAACATGGCCCATGGCTTGGATATTCTCCTCCCCCTTATTAACCTCCCTCAGAGGATCAAGATGTTGATGTTCCCCTTGTGGGGGATCATTCTGGGCTGGTCGGGTCTTATATAGACCTTGTAAGAGCTTCAAAAGCTCTTCATTTTGTTGAAGTAATTGTTGGTTAACGAGGCAAAGAACCTCTAGTTTATTATTTTGAGGAGATTACGCCATGGGAGATCTGTCTCAATGGTGGGAAGGAAGTCTTGAGGGTTTTTTTGTTGTCCTCCACTGATGGCTTCCTGCAAATTCTGCATTCACGGAGGATTCATTTGGCTTCTGCTCATGTTATGAGTAGAGACCATTAGTTACTGAAGAAATCAGTGTATTTGTAACAGGAACAGTCATTCCCATAGATGGCGTTAAACTGATGGTGTTTAAAGTGTGATAGAGCAGATGATGTATGTTATAGGGAATGATATTGAGCCACAAGGCTCTATGGAACAGTGTGATGATAATGGGATGGGGAATAGATTGCACAGTAGAGTTATAGTAGTTTACTAGCTCAGGAGCTCGACTAATCCACTCTTTAATGGAGTCTCTTACTCTTGGATCTATATTCGAGGATTTCTTTGGGAGGATTATAGTATTCTTGATGCAATTGTTATTGTCCCTCTTGTAACGAGGTCTTTGCCCAATATCAATAGCCTAATTCTTAATTATGTGGGATCTGTAGCGAGATATTCGCCTTCCTTTCGCAGGATCTCCTTTAATTTTAGGAGATGATTATGGACGGTTAAGAGTTTTATGCCTTAGCAGTAGCTTATTGCCATGGAGGGGATCCCTTCTGGTAGCCAGCTGTCTTTCACTCATTTTGTACTGTGCAGACTAAGAAAGTCCCGAGATTTGGACCTCTGAGCTCTAGATCTCTTGGCTGATCTCCCTTCCTGACCTCAATTTCCAAGCTCAAACAAAAATTCTTTCTAGGCATCATCAAACCTCTATATGTTCAAAAAATATTCGAACATGTCTAGAGTGTGTCTAAAAGCAAACAATAGTATTAGTTTCATCTAGTTCGAGATTTAATTGGTGGAGACACAATAGTTTGTGACCATTGAATAGATAATGGAGTTTATTAAATATTAAGACTCACTATTAAATTTAATATCACAATGTATTAGGTCTTAATTACATTCTTTGTAAAGTTAACAATCATTTAGTTAGAGATCTATTCAAATTGATATCACCAGCATACAATATTAGGGTGGGTAAAACTAACTATATCTAAATTTTATTTTAAAAAACACAAGTCTAATGAGAAGGAAAAAAAATTGGGGGAGAGCATCTGCCCACACTAGCCCAAGGGTGGCTCCGCCCTTGGAAACAAGCACATTTAACTGAATTACTGTAGCAAAGTTAATCTAATTAGTAATTTGTCTGAGCCAAGCCACTGTCACTACCAATTGTCATGCCTGCTTCGGAACTAATAATTTAACAATGAGGTGTCTTTTCTTTTAATGTTATTTGTTCCCAGATGATCTCAAATAATGTATCATATGGGACGTCATGATTTGAGTTTGCTAATTATACAATCCTTGCCTCACCTATATTTTCCATGGTTCTGAAGAGTGGAAGGAATATGAATACCATTACAAGAAAAATAGAAATATTATTTGCCACTTCCACAACTCAGAACATGATATATTTCACTTCCAGGCTAAAGTGAGAACCCGAATATCATTATTCCTTCCTTCATAATTTTCCATTAGTTTTTATCAAATCTCATCATCAACTCAACTCAAGTGAGCTTTGTCTCAACAATATCTGGTCATTACATGATTCCTGTTCCGCCATTACACTTTATCAACAATCATATTTTCAGTTAAGTTGCAAGAATATAATATATTTTTTATATAGACGATTTCGGTCAATATCTACCCCTTGCTTTACAATTGACATCTACATTGTAGGGGTGACTACCATATTTTGCAGCCTAGTCCATACAAGAAATCCACAAATCTTACCTGGTAATTGTCCCATCAACATCTGAAATCACAATTCTTGCATTCCACCTCCATAAATATATATGAGCTTCTACCTGTTCCACAGGAACATGGCTTAGCAA
>CM042196.1:21023244-21057240 GCA_023539305.1 Ilex asprella
CTCTTACTTATGTTGAGGAGCCAATAAATTTTGGGTAATAGAATCAATATGTTGGTCAATTGTTACGGAAGGGCCACCCAATTGAAGAAGCTCTTCGAAAAAGTAAAGAAAACAATAAAAAAAATCAATATTACTATTTACTCTTAAAAGGTACATAGATTTCGAGGACAAAAATTTTTTAAAGGGGAGAGAATGTAATATCCCAAATTTAAAATATATATAATATTAGTTTTTAGGTCAATTTATGATATTTTTTTAAAAAATAAATATTAATGTAATTAAGGAATAAGAAATTGTAACACCCCAAAACACACCCTGGACGATATTACACTCTAAACACCATTCACTGCATGAGAGCACTAACATAATCCATCAATAAATAAGATTTCATAAAGTTATCCATATAATTTACATCATTATCCCAAAGGAATAGACCTATCTTGGCCGTTACATACCAAAAGTTAACTAATGTAGCACAACGAAATATAACAAAATATAAACTAGACTTTACATTGTTTCAAAAAAATATCCTAGTCTAGTACAAAAGGATGTGTCGCTCTAAGCGTCCACCTCGGGATCCACCTCCCCGTCTAGTGGAGTCTCCGAGTGTACAGGCTCCTCGACTCCCAACTCCTCATCTAGTACATGGTCTGAAAATATGTAATTGTAGGGGATGAGCACGAAGCTCTGTAGCAAAATCTTCCCAAACTCAAACAAGGTTGAGGGTTGAGGTATAATTTCTTGTACTTATGTATGTATTAAATTTTATTTTTGCATATAAACTATGTGATTTATTTTCACACCTCATTAGAGGTGGTTGTTAGTTACGGATCATTGTGCTCATCCAAATATTTAACATTTTTCTGGTGAGAAACAAGGCGATGAGTAAGTTTGCAGATAGATAAGAGATTAGAGGACTCGAATACTTATTTTACTGTAGGTCTTTAGGAATAAATGTCTTTTGCAGTTTTGAGACAAATATTTAATTATTTTAGGAACAATGTTGCTTATGTTTAGAGTAGTGAATTTTACAGCTTGATTATTATTTTACATGGATTTAGTATTGATGTTGGTGATGTTTAGTTTATTCCTTTGGTATTCATTACGTCGGTGGTAAGAATTATTTTATTATTTGTCTTCCGTTGTATTTTGGATTTATTATGCACATGATTGATTAGTTAAGGCCTTGGTGGCAGTCCGTCGCCCACCCTATGTGATCTGGGGTGGGGGTGTGACAGATATGATAGAAAATTGCAGCTAATTGAAAATTTGAACACTACAACTCCTATTTCTCATATTCTTTCTCTATCTAATTAGAATGAAAATTTAATTAGGATCGTCAAGACAAACAATGTTATTTCATATTCTCTCTCTTAGCATTGTTTGTCTTGATGATCATAATTGGGCTTATTTACTCAACATATTTGTATAATTTTATAGATGAGAAAAAATTTAAATGTTAAAAAAAAATTCTCAATTATAGATATTTAAAACCAAGTTAATCATCAATAAAAAATAACAAGGGATACCAATTGCACAAAAAAATAAAAAATAAAATTCAAAGCTAAGTTAATCACCAATAAAAAAATAACAAATGATACCAATTGGACTAAAAAAACTAAAAAATTCAAAGTCAAGCTAATTACCAATAAAAAAATAACAATGACTAATAAAAAAATAAGTGAAACCAATTGTACAAAAAAAAAATAATATTCAAAACCAACGATCGATTTTTTTTATTTGCATCGCTTTCCTCTTACTAATGTTCATATTTTTTTAAATAATTAAATAATGCAAAATAGATATTGAAACTAAAAAAAAGGTCAGTTAAATTAATTTTTTTTAAAGTGGTGAAATTTTGAATTTGTTGATTTGTTTTAATTACAGTGTGAGAATATTTTTGTAGCATCTGAGAAGTCACAGTAATAGAGAATTTAAATCAATTGTCCTCGCATTTATAAGTAGATCCATTGGACAATATTAGTTCAATTGTATTTTTTTTTATTTTTTGAAAATTTGATTTGTAATTTACTGCGAACTAAACGGCTCATTCATTATATTTAACCAGAGGTTAAAAAACTGAACATTCATTAAAAAGAAGAGCTACCATGAAAAAATGTATGGAGAGATAATTTTGTAATTATGTTAATTTAATTTCATGAAGATTTTCAGATTGTATTAATATAATATGATTCTTCTTCATTTCAACTCTTACACTTCTTTTATTTACAACATTCTTAGATGCATCGTTTGTTTGGCGAAATTTTTGTATCATAAAACACGGGAATGATGAATTAATAAGGCCCCGTTTGGTAATGTTTAAATTTTTCGTTTTTCGTTTTTATTTTGATATTTAGAGAAAACAAGAAAAAAAAAACTCGTTTGGTAATCGTTTATGTTTTTTGTTTTTGTCATCGTTTGATAAACGAGGAGCAATTTTTAAAAACTAAAAAAAAATCGTTTTTAGTTTTCGTTTTTCAAAAACGAAAAACAGAAACATTACCAAACGGGCATGTGTTATTCGATTGGGAAGATAGTCATCAGTACTGAGGGCATCTTAGTAATTTTGAATAAAACCGCGAAACGAAAGGCACATCACTCGAACTATCAAAACGATCACGGGGATCCGGAAATGCTCTGACCCCTTCTTTCTCTCGCCATTTTTCTCTTCTCCGCAGAAAATCCTCCCTCTCCCTCTCCCTCTCTCTACTTGCCTCTCAAATCTGCCCTGAAGAAAGAAGAGTGGTGGTGGTGGTGGTGGCGGCGATGTCGTGGATACGAAGTGCGGTGTACAAAGCTGTCGAAGTAGGCGGCAACAACAATCTCACTCGCACCGTCCGTAGCTACGCCGATTCCGTCGTCCAACAAGCTGGCCAAGCCGTTGCTGGTGGCACGAAGATAATACAAGAACGCATTGTAATATCCTCTCTCTCTCTCTCTCTTGTTGTATGTATATTTGTTTACTGTCTTGCATCTACTAGGAGTTTATGATCTGGCATTGCTTAACTATCAAGTGCTTACTAATTCATAATTAGCTAGGGATTTATTTGGGGCTACTCAACACAGGAATGTAGAATTTCCTTGCATGGGTTGAGTATTATGTAAATCAATGAATTATTAAGGCGTTGACTTATGCACCAGTTATTTTACGGACCACATTGTCGGTTCATGGTTGTGGAGTATTCTTGCTCTTTGTAAGGTCATTTCTTGCTCAAATCTTGTCCAAAATTGTTTTCTATATAAAAATGAATTCCAAAACACAGTATATGATCATATAGGGATCATTGCTGTAGTGCTTAAATGCTCGGGCTAACAGTTGCAAGGTACTAAGTTTGAATGTAAGGCAACTATTGTGTACACAGAATGCCAATCGTTATCTAATCCAGCTATCACAGCATCCATGGTCAACGGGGATCAAATTTGGCAATGGCATTTACTTTCTAACCTTAAAGTCGCTGCTCAGGCTTGTGTAATCTTTATTATTCAACCTAATTTTTTTTTTTTTAAACTTCTTACATTTTGGGCCTGGTGCATTTCCGTTTCTGTTGAGCTAAAAAACGCGAGAATTTTGCGTGTACTGTAAAATATGAGTAAGATCGGGCAGAAAAGAAGAGTGCAAGTGAGCCAAACAAGAGAATTGATCAGACAGAGTTTCTCTTTTTTATAGTGGTGTTAAAAAATTACCCTCAAGATCAACAATTTTTGCAACCTGCCTATTTAACGGGGATTGGTTGCTATATTGATAATTCCTGGGTAAATTTTTTCAGACAATTGACAATTGCAGTAAGAAACTTCACATTCTAAAGATACTAAAAGACGTTCATGCTCTCTCCCTCCTCTATCTGTCTCCCCCCCCCCCCCCAAATGGAACTCTTGGCTTCTGTAATGTCAATTTCGGTTCCTTTGATTCCCCATTTCATGAACACTGAGAGATGGAGAAAGTTTCCAAATCCATTTTTTTTTCAAATCTTATAGATTTTCAATGAGCTTATCACATCAATCTACTGTTTTTTTTTGTTGTTGATGGGTTATTCCTAAAGAAATCGTAATAGTTGTTGTTTAAGAACGGAACTTCCATGGAATTGCAGGCAGCTCGGAATTTTAAAAGCTTTAAGCTTGCTGTGAAAAGATTAGAAGAAGTTTCCGTGTCTTGTAGAGGGATAGAAAGAGTTCAGTTGCTAAGAAGGTGGTTGGTTGCACTAAAAGAAATTGAAAGAATAATTGGAGGTGATATTGAGATTAATGGGACAAACTCTGAGCAGCTTCATATCTCTGATGAATCCAAGGATTCCCCGAGGAAGCCTACTGTGGTAAGTGTAATTTTGTATTTGTTTTTTGAAAGTAAGTAATTCCTGTGTGGTCAAGGAGTCTTGGGCTGCACAGGATGTTTGTTATTAGATGTAATGATCCATAGAAGAGTAGGGCTATAGAGAAAAAAAATATTATTTTTTTCCTACCGGAATTGTGGATATGAAATGCTTGTCAAAATTTTTCTGCATTTCAAAGTTATGAAGGACAACTTGATTGCACTTTTGTAACATTTCATCCCTCCATGACCCATTATGACATGTAAGTCTCCCCCTTTTTTTTTTTTAAGATGTGTATAAGAGACAGAAAAAGAACAGTGCATTATGTTGCTGTCTCCACCCCACTAAACAAAATTACCACCAATTAATTTTTCAATTTGTACCTCTTTACGGTTAGTTCTGTTAACAAATCAATATCAGTTCCCACTATACAGAACCATAATGGCCTTTGCGACCCACCATCACACTGCCACTGCTACCATGTTGGGCACTGATTCCTGCCACTCCCCACCATTGTCTCTCTTTTGATGCAGCACTACTTCGACATTGGATCATTCATTTAAGATGTAAAGATTTGTGATTTTATCATCTTGAAAAGTCATTTTTTCAATTAACCTCACCGCCGAGGTAAATGTGTAATTTTTCTTTTTAAAATACACATTATGTGGTTTTAAGCAATTTTCAAAAGCTCTGAGCATCAATGATTTAGCTTTCACAAATAAGCACTTATTGCATAGACCCTAACAGTGGACCATCTAAGATGACCTTGTTGGTCGGTTAACTACACTAAGTTGTACTTTGCATGCTTGATAACAGGTAGCTTGGTGCTTGTGAGAATTGAGATTTGGTGAATTTTCTCTCATTATTTGTTTGAGCAGCTTATGAATATGCTCATATCTTTATACAGGTTTTGTATTATGATGCTGATCTTGGTGGAGAAGCAATGAATTTCCGCGAGGTGTTTCTTCACAGTCAAGCTCTTGAAGGCATGACGTTGTCCATGGTAAGCTGATTCAATAGTTCTTTCAGCTTCATAATCATATACAGTGTGTCCCAGCAATTGACTTTGCATATGTCCCTGCTCTTTTGCTTCCTTCTACTTTGGACTCGGAGGATACGAGTTAAGAATAGCATAAGAAATTATAACTGATCAGCTATTGTTCTGTCTCGGAGGCTTGATAGACAAGATTCTTATTGTCTTTATAAAAAAATGGATCTGAGACCAAAATTTGAAGCATTATGAATTAAGGGCCACAGTTAAATTTTTTTTTTCTTGATCGCAAACCGATGATTATTACTAATGTTAAGGGCCGAAGTAATGGCAGCCAACCTTTTGTTGACGTCCTTGGAAAACATGTCATCGTTGGGTTAGGAGGGAATTTGCAAGTGCGTGTTTGGTTGCATAGTGAACGTCAACTTTGTGAGTTTCAGGCACAGTTTATGATATACCACACTAAGCTCTTGGCCATCAATACCAATATTAATGAAGGCTGTTGTCCTTTGATGATGAGATATGCCCTTTTCCTTGGAACTTATTTTCTGCACTTGTTTATTTGGAAGTATTATTGGCTTCATTGAAACCTCTGAATTGGGATTTCAACCTTAATCTATTCTTGGTTTATGCTGTTCTGTCCTTGCTTGTTGCATTGGGGATATTCATTCAGTTATGAAAGAAAATTTTCTAGAATCTTAGCCGTCGTGGCAATGCACTTGGTATTTTTTTTTCCCAAAAGTTGATTCACTTGGTATTGCATAATATTGTTGAGATGAATGGAAGGCATTAAAAGGAAGGATTCAAAGAAATGAATGCTTTCACAAGTAGTTAGAAAGTGGCAGCCTTGAAGCTAAAATAAGGGAAGGTTTTCTGTAGAGAGGGACATCATTGTCTTGATGATATGGCTTTGCAAAGAGCTAGTGGAGAAAACAAATCCAAAAAGCCAACTACAAGTAGTAGGGATCAAGGATCTACTGAGTGAGTTGGATTCTAAAGGCATTTGAAGTGTCTATCCATGTCTTATGAAATCATCCCAGTGTCATGAAATATGCAATTAATTAATTGATTTGGGTCTTGAGGGTAAAACAGAGGGCTTCAAAGTTGAAATTTGATTAATTAGAACGCATTTGTTATTTGATTTTGTCTAATGATATTAGATTTGAGTTTTTTCAATGTTCTCTCCACTAAAAGGTCATGAATATTAATATTGTTCTGAATACCACTCGCAGTTCGGAAAATATGAAGTCCTATTCCCATAAACACACTATCAATACCGATATTTTAGATCATAAAAGTTAATTCCCAGAGCAGCACCTCAGATGTGATACAATCTTTCAGGAGTAAAATTGGATGTTTTTGCATGCTTTATTGCTGGAGACTACCATTTGATTGAAAGACCATCCCTACATTTCTTTCATACTCACTGTGCCATTTTCCAATTCACATTGTTTGGTTCTTTACTTGCTGATCTATTGAGGTTAACCACACATTTAACTCTTTTGTCGGACTCAGATTCTTGAAGCACCAAATGATGAGGAAGTTTCTTTACTTCTGGAGATATTTGGGTGATTCTTCTCTCTTTTTTTCTGATTTTTTTCATGCCTTATTACTGAGTCCAAATTCTAACTAAATGGCCGACATTGCGTGACTAGTTAGTCGTAAGAAACAGTAAAATTGCGTGTTAGGATTTTCTGCCTTCCTGCTCAGAACAATTTATCAATGGCTTATCTAATTTTTTGTCTTGGTTTGATGGTATTCAGGCTCTGTCTTACAGGAGGAAAGGAAATTCATGCTGCAACAGTGAGCAGCATACTAAATTTGGCAAAAGCTTTCTCAAGCTATGAAGATGAAGTACTGGTAACATGACAATATGGACTCCTTCAATTAAAAGCATCTTTATGGTTCATGATGATGTTGCAAGAGAAAATATATGAGCTCACTGATCAGCCCCCTTCCCTGACTCATTGTTCCAGGCCAAGAGAGAAGAACTTCTACAATATGCTCAAGGTGCAATTGCCGGGCTGAAACAGAATGCTGATATTGCAAGGTGGTTAGAAAAAAATTCTCCCATGATTGGATTAGTTGGCCTTGACGTTCAGCATTGCACCACCTTAAATGTATTTGCAGTCTATGTTTATCTTCATTCTGTATATGTATGTCTATGAATTTGCTGACATGGTATTTATTTTGAGTGCTATCTAAGCAATGTGTGTTGATTTTTGTGAAACTTGTTCAAAGTTTTTAACTAGTAAAATAATAGTTTCTGCTTGGTTTTCCTGACAACAATGCTTTGCCCTTAAGTTTTTCCTTCCTTTTAGTTAGAGTGCAAATTAGTTGTACATAGGTTTGCTTAATTTTTGTGTCCTACAGTTGAGAAAACAAGCTTTATCTTGTCAAGGGACCTTTAATGATATCCAGCTGTTGTAATTCAATCTTCCAATAGCATGAGTTTGATTCTTCCATTTCCTGCATTGTTCTTGTCATTACGTTGATATTTGCATGCCTATAGCTTCGCTACAGTGATAAAACCTTGATTTTAACTTATCTCTTCCCCTGCATTGTGATCTGCTCTCAGGATAGATTTCGAGGTCTCAAATATACACCAAAACCTAGATGGAATGAGACCCCAGCAGCTTTCCAGTGACGGTGATATAAAATCTTCTGAAGCTACTACTCTCGCTACAGCAGAGGTAAGATACATTTCAAGACTAATTTAATAATCTTATTTTGCTATGTATTAGTGGAGAAGCCTGCAAGACTCATGCAATGGTTTGGGAGGTGATATTTTATCAATTTGAGAAAAGCTCTTGACACTCCCGGCATGTGCTAGTGTGGCTCCTACTTGCACGTGTAGAAGTAAATGGAAAAATTGGAAGACAAATACATTGACATAACATATGCACCTATGGCACGAACAAAAGGGAATTATTTGATGAATCAATGAATCTGAGTCTTGCCCATGCTGGCGCTAAGCCCAAAATCTGATACTGTGTTAGAACATCCAATCAAAAACCAATTGGTACCGAGTGAAAAGGCTAACAAGGCTCATATACTAGTTTGGGAGGTGATATTTTATTGATGTGGGACAAACGCCCTACAATTTTAGTCTCTGGTTCTAGCTGCTTGTCTGCAACATAACCAATTTCTTTGTGTCCGCATTACTACTTGAAGTTGTAGTGAGGACAAACAATGAAATATTTTTGTGCATAGAACCTTCTGATTTAGATGCGTGGTAGAAAATGTTTAGGCTCATTGAAGCCAGATGCCTTTTTCTTTTGCAGGATCTGAAAGAAGCTTGTGCACAAATTCAACTTTGTTCCAGATTGGAGGCACTTTTACTGAAGAAGAAATATTTAAACAATGGGGATGCTCCAGAGATTCACGCTCAAAAGGTGCAATTCTCTCATGTTGATGGTTATAAATGGAATTCAAAAATGGTATCTTGTTGGAGCAAGAATGCCTATTCATGAGCCAACTGGAATTTCGAGATCTTACTGTCTTATGTTTTTTTCAGTATTTTTAACCCTGAGCATTTGCCCATAAACCTAGCTCTCTCATCAGCGTTAGTACCTGTGTTAGGCTTTGGGTAGCCCTCAACTCTTCAACAAGGAGACAGCTGACACCACTGAGCTCCAAAGCCCGTGGTTAAACTGTTTTATGTGAGAGAATTTTTTCAAACATATACATAATATCTCCAAGCTTTGATGGAGTAATCATATGTGAATTAGATGGATAAACAATGTAAACTCTAAAGGGTCCTATTCTCAACTTTTGCCAACTAGGCACAGTTGGATTGAGTTCTTTTCTTCTCATGCCTGCTTCATTTTTTGGCATTTAGTTAATGTTTTTAATAAAATGCAGGTTGATAAGTTGAAAATTTTATCAGAATCTCTTGTTAGCTCTGCATCAAAAGCTGAAACGCGCATTTCAGACCACAGGTTTTTGGTTATTATTCTGTCATGTATTTCTAGAGAAGTTTTAGGTGTCACTTCTCATGCTTTTTATATTCTTAATAGATGTCAAAAAGAAGAGGCACTTAACTTTCGGGTAACCAAAACCGATGAAGTTAGCCAACTTGAGAAGGTAAACTCCGATTCAATAATTACTGATGTTCATGGGAAATCTGTCAAACAACTACATGGAATCAGTTCACACAGATGTGTTCATCTAAGAATGATTAGGCGATATGAATTTAGATACTATATGCTCCTTTGTAGAAGCTTCATTTATAAATCACGTGTCCATGGAATCAGTTCACGTAGATGCTTTTATCTGAAATGATTAAGAAAGGAGGAGTTGACAGACTATGGATGCTCTTTTGTAGAAACTTCATTTATCAACCATGTGTCCTAAAGCCTGATAGTAGCAGTGCCATAAAACTTTATCTGCTTCATGAGTTGTGATACATATAACAGAAAGTTGTCACATTTTTCTTCATAACATCATTTAATTATACTGCTTACGATTGTGCTGGTTTGACTTGCTGAAATGAGTGTCACGTTGGCTTCTCTTTGTAGTAGCGCCTCGACCGGCGACTGCTGGGTCCCCCTATCTCTCTTAAACTTCCTCTGGTCTTTGGCTGGAGCTGTACGATGCAGAAAATCATCCCGCGTACGGTTCGGGGGCCAAGCCTCACCCCAGCAGTGAGGGTGCAGCTTAGGTCAACTAACACAAAGAAGATATAGATCACTAAGCGATTCCCTTTGGGTCCTGAAATCCATATGGGTAAAGAGCATTGTTGTTTGCGAGGTCTCGATCCTTGGACCCATTTTTGATTCCATTTGTGGGATGATGATCTATGAACCGTCCCTAACTAACGGTGCGCTAATGTTTGAGAATGATGAATCACTTCGTACTGATCAGTTGCCAATTTTTTTTATATTCTCTGGTACTTCACAGACATATTTTTGCTCATCTTGATGTGCAACTCTTGAATGGCTTGAGTTCAACGTGTTTGGCTGGATAATGTTGATTCAGGATACCTGCCAAAAAAGTTTCACCTTCTGCAAACATATGTAAAAAATCTGCATTCCTTGAAAAATTCATAAGTGTGTGATTTCCTAGTTATGTATATATTCCTGTGAAATTAGTATAGCTTCATATGGTTGTAATTCTAGGTATCATAATTAATTACAAGCGTAGAAGAGATCTGTCTGAACTCTAATTCTGTTGCTTGAATATATGCATGTTTCTGGTTCCTTATCATATTTATACTGCTTGTGTTGTTCTTTATACTGATTTTGAGTGATTTGAACCGCATGAAGTATAACGGCCTTTTTTAGGAATTGGCAGCTGAAGTCGAAGCACTTGAAAAGCAGAGAGATAAACTTGAAGCTGAGTTGAAAAAGGTACTGAACATTTTTTAATTGATTCCCATCCCTGACAAGAAATCTGTTGATCACTTCTTTTGGTAGATACGATTTTTTCAAATGTTATTCATTTAAAATTCCTTCTACCATTTATTTGATTGTGAATATGATTATGTGGTGTCATGCACATTTTTTGGATTGCCATTATTTTATTTTTCTTGCATGCGTCAATGCATGGGAATGATCCACTTGAAACTGACATGAACTGGGTATGTGTGTGGGATGTGTCTTACACTTACTATTGGGAAGTGGAAACTTGTCCAGTCTGAGTATCTAACAAAGGAACAAAAGAGCAACTGATTAACTCTCAAAGTTGCATGGAGAATCTACATATATTCCTTTCTAGTGCGAATGTCCATGTAATTGAGCAAGCTGGCATGTTAACTTCACTCCATCTTGGTTGAAGAACTCATGTTCATAATTTGGTTATGTCTGTCACGGCCTAAGGTTTAGGTATTAGATGAATACAGTGGCAAAACTTCAATTCAACCACGTATACTGATTTCGGTGTACTATATAATTGACCCATTTTTTAATTTAAGCAGCAGCACAGAGGCAATATACAGGTTTTGCGGTGGCATTTTTTAGATGGGATATTTGGCAATGTTTAAGGCCACTATTTGATGGTGATATTTTCCATTTCATAGTACATGCAAACGTTTTGCTTGCATGGAAGTTTCCTTGGTTAGGAAATGTGTTGTCAGGTTTAATTGTTTGTGCACTCGACCTGATCAAGTAGTAGTTGTCCAAAAGAATGAAAAAAATTTGTGCACCTATGCCCTTTAGAAATTGTGTATGCCAAGTAGTTGAAGAAATGCCCAATGCTGAAAGGGTCCAAACCCCCCCCTTCGGGTAGGCAAATAAAAAAGCCCATATTCACACCCCGAAAATTTCATTTATCATATCAGTTTTAACCATAAAATATATCTTCACGCAACTAACCTTGTTATATCCAATGGGTGCATGTTTAGGTCAATACCTCGTTGGCTTCTGCACATGCTCGTCTTCATATTGCAAGGGAAGAAAGAGATCAATTTGATGAAGCTAGCAATCAGCTTCTTGTACACTTGAAGATAAAGGTAGGAGAGTGTTTGCATACTTCGCTCACAACTCTAATGAGATGTATTCAAAATTACTTCATAGGCATGCTTTACACCGGTAGTGCTTAGTATGCACTGTGAATTGGGATTCTCGGTTGAGATTCTATTCCTTGATGCTCAATTGTAGGAGGATGAGCTGTCAAGATCTATTGCTTCATATAGAGCTGAAGCGGATGTTTGTAATTCATTTATTAATTTTCTGGAGGCCACCTGGGTTTTTCATTCCTCATACACAGAGCAAAAGGAGAAGCAGGTCAAGTATGAACTTATTCTTTTTGTGCTTGTGGCTTAATTTTAATCCCATTCATCTTTAGTTGACAATATTTTTGTCTGAGGCCTGGAGCAATAGAATTATATCATGAACTTTCCATTTCATGTTAATATGCTCAGCTTGCTCTTTCTATATCATGTAATTCATGATACATTGTAATTAATGATATTTCTTTTAACGTTCAAGTGATGAGTTGGAGAGATATGAAGATTATTTTGTGAGCTTGGCTGTTCGACTTTTATCTTCTTACAAGGTATTTATTTACTAGTGGCCATGTATATGAGTGAATATTTTATCATCTTATTAGCTGTCATATATTACTGTGCATTTTATATTTTTTATTGTTCCTCACTAGCATTATACCTTTTTCTTTTATAACCAGGATGAGTTGGGGCCTTCTATCACAAGTATCAGGAAGCTTGTGGAGAACCTGAAAGAGTATAGTACTTGGTTCCTTTTAAATGTTTGGGTAAAGAGGAACTACGTTTCTAATTTTAGGCATGTGCCAGGTCAGACATCGCAGTTGATGTAAGCAATGAACATACAGAAGAGGTCAACAAAAGGAAAAATCTTGAAGAAGAATATCTGAGTTTAGAGGCCAAGGTATTTAGTATACGTACATGTATGTGTGTATCTATCATAATATATGGATAACTCTGTAGTTCAATTCAATGTCTCAGTTTCAGATTCTGTACTGTATTGTTTTGGATTGAAGTTACTATGAAGCATGACACCTCTCATTTGTTCATCTTCTTAGACGTCCCTTTTTTCAGTGGCACTTATATTTGACTGTTTTGGTTTTTCTTTTCTTTTTCTATCACTTACGTGGGAAAATCTGCACATCTGCACAATTTTGATCATTGATTTACTTAATTGACAAAAATGTCATCCTTTATAGTTTGTCACGTGGTGCAGTTTATAGCTATGTTCAGTGTAGTGGAAAGCATCAAAAGGCAGTTCTATACTCAAAGTGAAGAGATTTCTAGGTGAGGTGATCCCATGATGTTGTTACTTTCTTCACACCGTTCAAATATGTGTAGGCATTAGTTGCCTCGTGTATTATGTGTTACCCTACTAATGATAAACAAGGCTCATTCTGCACCAGGAAAGGTGATCATAGGGTAAAAGAAATGTTTGTTGCTCTGGGAAAGATCAAAGATGAATTTGAATCAATCGAGAGACCAACTTTGGAAGCTGAGATTCGAAGCCAGAAAGCAGGTACACCATCGAAGGAGAGGCCACAAAGAAGTCTATCTCCCTCTTTTAAACAGGCTTCAAAAGATCAATTTGAATCCAATGAGGTACAAAAGTTTGAATTTGGGACTCAAACGAAAAAATCAGACACTTCAACAAAAGAGAGTCCCCAGAAAAGTCTATCTCCAACCGTCAAACAGACTACTGAGACACTGGAAGACAAGCAAGATGAATTTTCTGAGTTGCCTGTGATTGAGAGTGAAAAACTGTCGAACCCAGAGGCAGCACTGTCAAAGTTGAAATTGGAGTTGGAATTCGAGAACAATAACAGAAACCTCTCAAAGGAGGAGATTGGTGAGTGGGAATTTGATGAACTTGAAAAAGAACTGAAAAATGAATGAATCAGCATCCCATAAGTAGGCCAACCTTGCTCCAAAGATAGCTCTGTGTTACATTAGCCTCGCACAGTATTTGAATTTAGCAAGAAAGCTCCACGTGCCTAGATTGGTTGAGGACCACATTTTTCTTGCAAAATGTAAAGCTGACAATATCAAGCATCCAGTAACTCTGCAGAAGCTAAATTATAGAGAGAGAAATTTGGCTTACGGAGCTTGTAGAGGTTAGAAAATTTGAATATTTGTACATTCTTGCGAAAGAATATGGTTCTATGGAACAAATGTAGCAGTCTGATTTGTTTGTTTTTTGTCCCGGACTATCCAACTTGGCTAATATTGTTTGTTTCACTGTGTCTGAGGGAATCAACCTCTATGGTCCGTTAAAACTTTGTATCTATTGATTTGATTATTATCAAGAATGGAGATCATGAAGGAGAGGATTTTTGAGTTGTTGAATCTTTGGTTGCGTTTATGAACTTATGCTTTAATCATCGATCTGAGATATGTTTCATCACAAGGATAATGTCATTATTAGGGGCGAGAGCTTGGTGCAATGCTAAAGAGGTTATACTCTGATCTGAATGTCACGGATTCAATTTACAAATACAAGCTCCCCATAAACGGGGATAAGGCCACCTTCCGTAACGATGATGGAGGGCTGTTTACTGGGCTGCCTTTTTATTTGGGTGACATTATTCATTCAAAGCTCTTTGTTGCTTTTAGACTTGGAAAGTCTTTCAACACAGGTTGGAAAGGGTGTTTGTTGAACAAACCTTACGGTCCTGCAATCGCACATTCTACTTTCAGTTACAAAGTATACATTTTGTGAACCAGAAAGTAACTCCACCTAGCAGAACAAGCCAATAGAGTTGGGCCACATCAGAAAGTTATCAGACTGTTGCCTTCTGAGTTTGTCAGGTAAGCCTCATGTGATCTATCTTCTGTAGACTAGGCTAGCACAACTGACCTTTCCAGGTACCCTTATTATTACAAGATTTGAAGATGATCACTAAATTTCGTAACACCCGAGTTACAATAAAATAATTTTATCATTGAAGATGATCAAACATAATTCATAACTCAAATTTGCGGCACCTGAGTTATAATGAAATAGTTTTATTATTGTCCCAAGACCCGCTTTCTTTTGAATTTTCAAACTCCGGCAATCCACCAGCTGGACTATAAATCCCATGAGGGCAACAATACCTTGATTAGACAAGAATTCATTTTGAGCTCTGATCTCATAGTTTATGATGCAACACATTGTGCAGTTTTTTATAAATAGGATCGATAAATTGCTATGAAAATTAACTATAATTCCTTTTGGTATGAGTTGATTTGATGATCGAATAAGGATTAATGTAAAAATACGGATCTAATCTATGTGGGTGATTTCGCACATTCAAAAAATTGTATTGCAATCAATAGTCCAAATAACTTGTGGGTGCTATAATAGAAAGAATAAAAATATCCCAGAATGATTTCTTAGCTTCATCAATGATTTTCAGTTTACCCAGAAAAGTCTCTTAAAGAGAGAGGAGGAAGAAACTTTCTGAAAAGGGACTTTCTGAAAAGGGACAGTTAACAAAAGCATAGAAACAAAAGCCCTGCATACCCTCTCCATTCCTCAATGCACACAACCACATAATTGTTGGGTAATTGTTGCCTAAAAAAGTGCATGCACGGTTAATTTACTGACTTAATTTGCTAACCTAATTTATTATAATTTTTGAATTGATTGTCGGGCTCATCAAATATTAAAATTTAGTGTTAATTTAATGATTTTACTGAAGTCATATCATTATGTCAATAAATTATGTCTAAATAGAATTATTCTTTATCAAAAGAAAGTGACAAATGATATGATACTAATTTTTTTTTCGAGTATCGTAGTCAAATCCAATTATTGGACCCTATGGTGGCTATAAACACTGGTCAAAGAGCTTTAAAGTTAACATCTAAAATCTAAAAAAGACTAAAGAGACATATTTTGACCAACCCAAATGAGGAGACCCATAAGAGGGTAATGGCTCATATCTTGAAAGTGATTATAGAATTAATTGGGGAGTGGAGGTACAAAAAACCAGGTTTTGAGGAATGGGCAGGTTTCAAATTTTGAATATTTGGTTGCAGAGAAGTTGTGGGTGTTGCAGGCATCTGCCAGAATTATTCAATTGTTACTGTAAATAAAAAATGGGATGCTTTTGGACTGAGGTGGAGGACTCAAACCAATGAAATATTCCATGTAGATTTACACACACACATATAACATGTGAAGACGGGTCTTGACGCTACGGTAAGATTATTTCATTGTGACTTGAAAGTTACTAGTTCAAGTTACAAAAATAGTCTCTCTGCTTGAAGAGGCAAGGATACATATATCTAACCATTTCCAGATTCTGTAATGACGGAAACCTCAAGTACTAGATACGCCTTTTACACATATAACATGTATCATAAACCAAAATTTCAAATTGCATTCAAAAGTTTTATCTATCTTGTAAACATTTATCAGAAAATCAGTAAAATTATTAGTTTCACTCTCTGTCCATGGGAATCGAATCCACAACCAAGTGGCTAAAAGCCATATCCTACTTAATTCTTCTTGTTTTTTTGGGGAAAACATACAAACTGAAGTTTTTTTTTTGGAAGGTACAAACTGAAGGTTTTAAATAGTAAGAATTGGCGAAACAGTGATATATTTGTACTTGTCTAGTTCAAGATACAACATTGGATACCATAATAAACTTGCTACATGCCAGAAATATCTGATGGCTTAGAAGATCATGACAAAAAACACATAATACCATGCTGAAATTTCATTGTATCTATTTGATAGCATCCACTTGAACCATCCAAGGGAATATGGGTTAATAATTTCTTGCAGGACTAATTTTTTGGGTTACACACACTATCTTAAAAATACCTATATGTAGATATATATTTATACTAGTATATATTAAATATCTTTAATTATGTCCACCATGCAATTTTTTTAATGCATTAATTATTATACCCAAATGATAATGAACTTTTTAACAAGTTTTGGACACGTTGTGAACATGTCTCAGTAAGTTTTCTAAAAAATTATGAGACTATTTTATTACTATACAAAATTTAAGGTCACAATAATAAAAATATAGGGTTATATTTTGTAAGTAATCCACAAAACTCAGAGTCACAATTAAATATTACAAAATTACTTAGAGATAGAAATTAAAAAAAAATTGATATAAGTATATTTGTTTGATAAGATTATGTGCACGGTGATTCTGACACAATAAATGAACGGACAGATCTCTCCCTTGATGAACTCGAGTTTACCTAGAAAATCATAAGTTCCGCAGCAAATAGATATTGAGGAATGGTGATGAAGGATTTTGAGACTCTCTCTCAATTATTTGCTCATTCTTGAATGATTGAACTGCATCTTGTCACTCAAAAATAAAGGTTAGAAGGGTGTCAGAATATTTTTCGGTGTGACCCCTCTTACGATCAAGTCAGTATGTGAGATAGGGATGAAAAAACATTGTTCTATTGCTTGAGTCAGGTGTCCTTCTTTTTGGAATGCAAGGATGTTTTCCCTTTTATTTAGTGTTTGTCTCTTTTCCTTTCTTGTTTTAGTTCTCAGGACCGAGTCCTTTGTTGGGGGCTTCGACTCCTTGGGTCCCTCGGGGGTGAGTAAGGATTCTTGGAAGAGCTTGCCCTCAAACCATGCCGAGGTCGCATTCCCTCTTGCCCTTTTAGAGGTGAGAACTATCCTTGAAGATTTTGAAGTTAGGGGCCACGCTCCATTCATGAGGTTGTGCTCCCTCTATCTTTTCGGGGGGAAGTCTTTTTTCTAAGGCCTTGCCCTCGGTGTCATACCCCTTTCAGGAGGCTTTGCTCCTTGGGTCTTTCTGGGACAAGACTTTTTCGAAGGCTTTGCCCTCGGGGCCACACTTCCTCCAAGAGGCTTCGCTCCTTGGATCTTTTTGGGGCAAGTATTTTTCTAAGGCCTTGCCCTCAGAGCCATGCACCTCCAGAATGCTTTGCTCATGTTGTCTCTTTGGAGACAAAAGTCTTCTTAGAAGACTTTGCCTCCAGGGCCATGTCCCTTCCAGGAGGCTTCACTCTTGTTGTCTCTTCGGAGGCAAGAGTCTTCCTAGAAGACTTTGCCTCTGGGGCCGTGCCTCTTCCAAGATGGTACACTTAGTGGAAACAAGTCATTCTTTCTAAAAAATAGTACTTTTTCAAATTCATAACATTCCAAGGTTGAAGTACAACATTCTCTTTCATATCTTCTAACTTGTATGATCCGGAACTTCCCACTGATATGACTTTGTATGGTCCGTTCCGATTAGGTCTCATGATCTCATCGGCTGGGTCACGAGTGTTCCCGATTACCTGCCTGAGGACCAGGTTGCCTATTCGAAAATTTTGGGTTTCACTCTTTTATTGTAGAGTTTGGACACCCCTCTTGATATTTTGCTAATCGCAAGACAATCATTTCTCTTCTCTCCTCCGCAAGATCCAGGTACAAGCCGAGGTGGTGATCGTTCTCCCCCATGTCAAAAGTTTGCGTTCTTATTGCGGGGAGACCCACCTCCAATAGGATAACCACCTCCACTCCTTGGCAAGGGCATAAGGTGTCTCGCCCATTGAGGTCTTTCCCACTCCCTTTGATTATCATATACAAAAAAGTCTCTTCCATTTTTCTATCAAATCTCTCTGTATTCTGGCACATAAATGAAGGGATCAAAGAGATTATGGCAGATCATGTTCAAATAAGCAAAGTTCTGTTATTGACTGACAAATGGAAAGTTTATAGTTTACAGCTTACCGCTCTCTACTATAATAATATAATAAAATAAAAAATTTAAGAAAATTCAAGAAAGAGAATAGCTCCATAATATAATAAAAAACTACCATTAATTACACACACCAAGTAGTGGCTTGATTAGAGGAAGAAGCCGGAGCCTATGCACTATCGAAGAATGGACCTGATAAACTCCAATCAGACAAGTGAATGGGATGAAGGATAGCAGGCAAAGCAAGCAACACAACAGCAGGGGATTCATACGTAGTTGGGGAAGTAACCCAGGGATTCGCCCTAGCCACCAACCAAGCAAAGCAAGCCAGCCAACAAAGATTGATCCAGTTTTTGTTGGGGACTTTCCCAAAGCCATTTAGGAGCTCTTCCACCATTTTCCTTGTATTTTTTCAGCCTTTTCTTGATTCCATTGATGATAGTCTTGTTTAAAGACTCTGCTTTTCCATTGGCTTGAGCCTACGAAGGAGTGGAGTAATAATTTCAAACCCCAAGATGCTCATAAAAAGACTTTAAAGATCCGCTATTGAACTGAGTCCCGTTGTCTGATATAAGTGCTCGAGGGATCTTGAACATTGTCACTATGTTCTTCCATACAAACTTCTTGATGTTTGTGTCCCTGATATGAGTCAACGACTCAGCTTCAACCCACTTTAAGAATCTTTTGTAATTGGTTCCAATTATTAAGAATTTTTTGTTTATGGGAGCTTTTGGAAGAGGCCCGGTAAAGTCAAGTCCCCATTGGGCAAACGGTCATGAACTGGCCAGTGGGTGCAAGTCTCCTACTGGTTGCTTGATGGTAGGGGCGAATCTTTGACATTGGTCTCACTTTTGCACGTAAACTTGCACATCTCTTTACATCCGCAACCACCAATATCTTTGCGATATGAAGCGATGGGCCATGGACCTTCCACCCAAGTGCCCTCCACATATGCCTTCGTGCACCTTATACAGGAAGGGCTCAACTTTATCTTTGCGGACACAAAGCAAATAAGGCTTATAAAATGACTTTCAGTACAACTTTTTAATCCGGGGAGGCCCAGAACCTCTGGGCCCTCAACTTTATCTTCTTGGCTTCCTTGGGACACTTTGGGAATTCTTCTCTAGATATAAGGAACTTGAGTAGGGATCAATCCATCTAAGGGGATCTTCCCCTTCCTAAATTGTGATCACTCCAGCGACGTCATCTATGCTAGAGTTGGGAAAGAACTCCATGGTGATCCTACATGTCATGTCAGAGTCCAACGCCGAGGCCAAGCAAGCTAAAGCGTAGGCGTGGGCATTCTTATGCCGTGGGACTTGCTTGATTTCCACCTTCTTGAACTTGTGGAGTAAGGTCATTGCCTTGTGGTGATAAGCTTCCATCCTTGGATTCCTCGCTTCAAACTCCCCATTGATTTGATTAACCACCAGTAAGGAGTCATAAAGGATTGTCAGCTCTGCGGCCCTAGTCGCATCGACAAGTTTTAGTCCAGAAATGAGAGCTCCGTACTCCGCCTTGTTGTTTGATGCCTTGAAACCTAATTGCACAGCTTGTTCTATGACCAATCCATCTCAGGAGACCAATAACACCCCAATTTCGGACTCCTTGCTGTTGAAGGATCCGTCTACGCACAGTCTATAGGAATGTACTTGTCCGTCCCCTAGGAGGAAGTGGCTCCCCTTGAGTAAACTCAACAATGAAGTTTGCTAGCACTTGGCCCTTTACCGTTATGCGAGGTTTGTAGTAGATGTCATGTTCCCCCAACTCTACGACCCATTTCGCTATCCTCTCAGAGAAGTCCGCTTTCCATATGATCGCCTTCAAATGTTGATCCGTTAGGACGATGATGAGGTGCACTTGAAAATAATGCCTCAACTTCCTTGCGGCAATGACTAGTGCCAATGCATGTTTTTTCAAAGGCAGATATCTCGTCTCCGAGTCTAAGAGAGCTTTGTTTACATAGTACATTGACTTCTGTTCATGTTCATACTCGTGGACCAATACGCCGCTGACAGCGAACTCAGAAATGACCAAGTAGAAGAATAACATCTCCCCCCTTTCTAGAACTGACAGGTTCGGGAGGACTCGTAGATATTCCTTGATCCCTCCGAGTGACTTTTCACATTCTTCATTTCAATTGTCATTCTAGGACCTCTTGATGGCACCAAAAAAAAGCTTGCACTTATCCAAAGATCAAGATATGAAACAGTTTAAGGCGGCCATCATCCCTATAATCTTTTGAACATCCTAGACGGTCTGGGGGCTATGCACATTCATGATAACTTGTATCTTCTCTAGGTGGGCCCTAACGTCTGGCCGACTTACCAAGTACCCCAAGAACTTCCAAGAATCGACTCCAAAAGAACACTTAGCCGTATTCAGTTTTAGCCCATACTCATAGAGTGTGGAGAAGGAGTCCTCCAAATCTGCGATGTGGTCATTTCAGCTCTTGCTCTTGACCAGCATATCATCTATATATACCTTCATGGTATTCTCTATTTGTCGCTTGAACATTCGGTTTATGAGCCTTTGGTATGTAACACTCACACCTGAACAACATGACCGTGTAGTAGTAGACCCCTTTGGAGTGATGAAGACGGTCTTTTCCTAATCAAATGGATAGAGGGGGATCTAATGGTAACTGGCTCAAGCATCCATGAAGGTCATGCTTTCGTGTCCTGTCATGGAATCAACCGGTTGGTCAACCTTAGGGAAGGGATAATCATCTTTGGTACAAGCCTTGTTCAAGTTCGTGAAGTCCACGTAGATATGTCACTTCCTACTCTTCTTCTTCCCCTAGATGGTATTTGACAACTATTCTGGGAATTGCACCTCCCGTATGGTGTCAGCTTCCAAGAGCCTATCCACCTCCTTGTTCATTGCCTGGGCGTGGTGTGGTGTCGTACACCTAGGCCTTTGCTTGACGGGATTATGATTGGGATAAACATGAAGTCAGTGGGTTATAACTTTAGAAATTATGCCTTTCATCTCTACTGCATCCCATGTGAACACATCCACATTTCTTCTTAAGAAACTTGCCATGTCTTCTTACTTGGTCGTGGACATGGTTAAGCTAATTAGGAAGTACTTCTCCTCGTCTCCCTCTTTAGGAATACCTTCCAGAGGTCTTCCATGAAGCAATCGGCGGGGTCGATCCACAGCTCATCGACGCCGAGCTGTCACGACTGAAGTTTCTATTTCTTCAACAGTTCTTCCAAGGCACGCTCCCTTTCCTTGGACATGACCCCCTACTTTTATGATAGCATAAAAACAACTCTTTGATGAGGCTTGGTCTCTACAAATCTCTATTATCCCCTTTGGAGTGGAGAACTTCAATTTCTGATGGTAAGTAGAGTGCACTGCTCCAAGTGAGTGTAACCAAGTCCGCCCTATTATTATGTTGTATGGTGAATCAAAGTCGATCACCATGAACTCCGTGTCGGACGTGACAGGCCCAGTGGTGACCGAAAAGGTGATCTTCCCTAGCAGTAGAGCAAATGATCCGTTGAACCCAGCGAGGGGTGTCTTGACAATGGTAAGATCCTTGGATCCAAGACCCATTCGCTTCAACACATCAAGATACATCACCTCCAAGGAGCTCCCCGAGTAGACCAGAACCCTTTTGACATCAAAGTTTGTGATCTGCAAAGTTATGATCAAGGTATCTTCATGGGGAAAGGCCATGCCTGCTAGGTCGGCGTTCGAGAGTGTGATACCTCATTGATCCGTTCAGGCCTTCTTATTTGTCTGACCCCTATATTTTTCCTCCATCCTCCTAGGGAAGGCTACCATCTTCAAGTCGGACCTGAGAGTATTGGTTGTCGGTCGCTCTAGGGGGTAGACTTGGATGACATCAATGACATTGTCATGGACAAGGACACGATCATCAGTGGCATTCATTTCCCTCGGCGCCTCCTTCTCGATGTACTCCTAAAGGTGTCACTCTTGGACCAACTTCTCTAGGAAGAACTTATACACTCGACATTCCTTGGTAAGGTGCCCCACATCCTTGTGGTATGAACACCTGGTATTTTGGTTTCTGGTGGACGGATCTCCTTGCATCTTAGGTGACTACTTAAAGAATGTATCCTTCTTGGTCTTGTGAAACAACTTGTAAATGGGCTCTTTGAACACAGTGTGGATCCCTTTAAAGGAGTTCCCTGATGTCGGGATCAAACCTTTCCTAGGAGGGACTTTCTCTTTCTCCTTATCCTTTTTCTTTGGGGCTGAGTTTTTTATTTTACCTCGCCAACTCGTCTTCTACCCCGGAGTACTTGTTGATGCAGGCCATCAGCTCGCCCATGTCCATCGGTGTCCACTTCATCAAAGACCTATAAAGATTTGTGTCCCAAGACAGGCCAACTTTGAAAGAGGCCATTGTCATGACCTCAGAACATCCTTCCACCTCATTTACCTCCTCCCAATAGCGAGTGGCGTAGTGGTGGAATGTTTCACCTTCCTTCTGCCAGAGGGTTAACAAGGATCTAACATCATTGGGAGGTTTGTTCCCTGTGATGAACTACACAGAGAACTGTCTGGTCAGCTTCCTCCAAGATCCTATGTTATTTGGCAGAAGGGTCTCGAACCACTTCATGGTTATATCACATAGGCTTATTGAAAACACCCGACACAAAAGCCTATGATCTGAGTGATATAGGGACATCATTTGCTTGTATTGTCGGAGATGAGCCTCCAGGTTGGAACGTCCATCATAAACCTTGAATCGGGGCACCACAAACTTCTTTGGTACCTCCATCTCCATGATGTTTTTGGTGAATGGTGACAAAATGGCTTCGTCATCTGTATCCGTGTCGGGGGTGGACTTGTCCATCCTCATGGAGTCCAACTTGGACTTGAGGTCTACCTCGTCCTTGTGGTGTCTCCTTTCACCATCGTCATGGTGGGTCGCATACCCCTTGGCTTGTCCATTTCATAGAGAGGGTTGACCCTTCCTGCGGACCCTTCTGTGCCCCTCACTTGAACTGTATCCAACGGAGGTCGTTCCAAGCCAAAGGCCTAGCCTTTTTAGTCGGGACCTTCACGTCCTATCTCCCAGCTCCGCCATTGATTTGGTTCCTCAAATCTCCAGCCTCCATCTCCTTGACAGAGAGCTCCTTAGACAGTCGTAGGTTTCGAGAGTCCCTACCAGAAAGTGAAAACTCATCAAGTCTATTGAGAACGTGTACATTGTTCTCCTAAATCTGTCTCAAGCAGTACCCCAACTGTTCTTCAATGAGGTCGACAAGTTGACAGGCCAAGGGTCCATCTTTTCCACCCCAAGACTTAGTTCAGTTTGGCGGGCTCTTTCTCTAGAATGGACCGAAAGCTCCTTGTTGACGCTTTCAATGTGATCCTCTGTTCTCAAAATAGATAGAATTGGTACGTCTATGTTCCTTTGCTGAGGACCCTTTCCTTTTCAAACGTATGTTCACCATGGTCACTATCACCAAAAAACTTGGTCATTTCCCACAGATGGCGTCAAATTGTGCGCGGTAATTCTTGCACAATAAACGAACAAACATATCTCTCCCTTGATGAACTCAATTTTATGTAGAAAGTTGTAGGTTCCGCAGTAAATAGATATTGAGGAATGGTGATGAAGGATGATGAGACTTTTTCTCAATTATCTACTCACTCTTGAATGATTGAACCGGGTCCTGTCATTCAAAAAGAAAGGTTAGAAGGACTCTGGAGTGTTTTTCAACGTGACCCCTCCAGCAATCAAGTTAGTATGTGAGAGAGGGGTGGAAAATCACTATGCTGTTGCGTGGGTCAAGTGTTGCGTATCTTGGACTTGTGTTTATGAGAGTTACTCATACCTCTTTAGAGTCAATCATTGTGGACTGTTGGGTCCCTAGGAGAGAAGGCTCGTCATTGGCTCATTTGGAATACAACAATTGGTGCTCAGTCCTTCGAGCAGTGAGCCTTCCTTTTCACGTAATAGAAGTTTCTGCATTTAATGCTCGGATCTTCGGGCATTTAATGTTGCCTTTTAAGACTTGCTGAGCAATAAATACGTCACATCTTTTTTAGGAGAACATTTAATATGACCTGATTATGGCTGCGTATGAGCAAGGGTGCCTTCGTCCATTACCCCTAAAGGGGCTGACGTTTCAGAGATTGATATTTCATACACCCTCACCATTTGGCCAGTGGACTGTCTTTCCTGCCACCCAAACTGCCTTGGAAAGGATGATGGATGATTGATAACAAAATTCGTTCCCAAATCATGACAATTGTCAAAATAATATGCCTTTCTAGCGTGGAGGACTCAATACCGAGGAGATGTGTCAAATGGAGAGTCCTTCAGCGTGACCTCAACGGTCTGTACACGTGTCAAGTAACTGGGGCTTCAAGGTACATCAGTGCCGAGGAAACGTGTCAAACGGAGGGTGCTCCGAGGGACTTTGGTGTTGATGACATGTGTTGAGCATTCAACGTCTCGGAGCCATGTATACTGAGGACATGTGTCAGTCAAAAAGAACTCCGATGACGTCTAAGCCGAGGACATATGTCACTCTATAGTGGATTCAGGACTGTAATGCCGCGGACACGTGTCAAATCCCCATCAATCTCCACATATATCCCATCAGATATGTGAATCTGATTAAAACCAATGACAGAGACATATATAAAGCAAGATTGAGTGAGCCTGAGAAAGGAAAAACGATTAGCGCAATGTAACCACTTTGTGATCGTCCGACAAGAGATGCCATTTATCTCTATTTGAGGTTCTAGTAGTCAACGTCAATTTGATGACATTAGGACATGTGACACTTTTTAATGTGGCATTGAATTTTCAATTTTAGTAGGAATTAATGATTTTGCTCAAAACGTAGTAAAAACTACTCTTAAAACTCAGTTGGTTTACCGAATAGATAATAAATAGATAGGTAATAACATAATTGCATACACGCATATATAGAAGATAATCTAGTTATTGTGCAAGACTTTCAAAGAATAAAAACCTATCAGTGTACAATTTAAATAGTTTTACATAGCCTTCTTTGGAAGAGGTTGTAATTAGTTCTTTTTTTTTTTTTTGTCTCATTTGTACATACTATGTTTATCGATTTGGGGCTTAATAAATTTTAAAAATATTGAATATGATGTAAGTAAATATAAATATATTATCTTGTATTGAGTGCAAGGAAAAAATTAAAGTTTGTTAAATTGTCTAGTGCTAATGATGTTCCTGGTGCTATGATCTCATGATCTCATCCGCTAGAAAGTCTCTCCAATTCGGAGAGAAAGCGGTTCTAAAGGTAGCTCAAGTAGTACTAGAGAAGAACTGCAAATTCAGACATTATGAATTCGAATTTTAGCAATTCTTTAGAGCTAGACCATAAGGATTTATCCCTCATGAATATCCTAATTCAGATGTAAATGACCTACTTTTGACCATAGCAGAGAGACAATTAGTCATAAGTGTATGTAAACTAACCCGAACACCCTAGACATTTGGACCAAGAAAAATAAAATATTTATCTAGTCCTCACCCAAAAACAATTTTCTGGCTTCGCCCTGTCTGGTTGGACGCCTCTCTAATTTTTCCAGCCCAATTCATTGTGGGTTTGATTACTCTCTAATTCTTTCCGACCCATATGAGGTCTTTTGGATTAGGTTTGCACCTTAACATAACAGATTAAACTAATGATCACAGCATTATTTTAAAACAAAAGCTGTTGCATAATGGCCATACAGATCAAATGCATTAAGTGAACAAGCAGTTACAATTCAAAAAACTATTGAAGAAAGCCATGTTTTTACTACATTTTTTAGTTGGAGGCATTCAAGATACTCAAAAGAAAATAAAAACTGACACTTCCTTTACAATATTTTTATGCCTTTTCTGTCTTGGCACCATCTCTGCTTTAAAGGATGCTCTTCTCAGACTGCTCTTCTTCTCCCTTCCCCAAGCTCAGCTCCCCATAAGCATCTTTAGACACACACATCCAGAGAGAGAGAGAGAGAAGTTTGGTTATGAAATGGCCACAAATCTGCAATCATGTAACCATGCAGATGAAGAGTACATAGATATGGAAGTAAGCTCTTCATCCAACTTTTTCTCTTGCTCCACAAACTCTCCTCCACAAAGCAGAGAATTTGAATTCCAAATGACATACATTTCTAAAGAGAGAGAATCCACAACTTCTCCAGCTGATGAACTCTTCTACAAAGGTAAACTTCTTCCTCTTCACCTCCCTCCACGTTTACAAATGGTCCAAAAACTTCTCCAAAACTCCAGCAATGGCTTCAAGACCACAAAAAAGACCCTTGAAGAAGAAGAAGAAGATTACAGTACTCCCCTCATCACTAGCTTCACAATACCTTGTAGTAATACCAGTACCCCATTGGAATCCTGCAATATCTCTCCATCTGAATCTTGCAGGGTGAGTTGTGAACTGAATCCAGATGAGTATTTCTTTGAATGGTCTACTGAATTGAGCGGTTTCATCAGTGATAATCCAAAGAAGTTTTGGTCCAAGAAGCTCAAATTGATTAAACAATCCTCTGTAGGCCAAAAGATCAAGGCTTCAAGGGCATATTTGAAATCTCTGTTTACCAAATCTGGTTGTTCAGATGAGTCCAGTGCCAAGTCAGCCTGCAATGTAGAGGATGGACATTTTTCAAAAGGAAAGGACTGTTCCAATAAGTACATAAAGGGCGGCTTGTTGCATGAGACTCCTAGCACTGCAGGGTATAGGAAGGGTCAGATGAATGGAATCTTGCTTCCGAATGCAGAAAGGCTGTTTCCGCTACTGGAGAAGAAAAACCCACTTGGACAAATTGGGAAACGGACATACCCAACAATAGCTAATATCATGAACAGCATTGAGAAAGAGGGAGCTGAGGATAATGTGAATAGCCATAGGAGGTCATTTTCAGGGGCGATCAAACGGCGCTCTCCTGCAAAATGTTCTTCTTCTTCCTCTTCTTCTGGTGCTTCTTCCTCGTCTTCATCGTCAATTTCATTCAATTCAAATGGGTTTTATGAGTTGCAATTCCTGAAAAGGAGCAGCAGCGCAACTTCAGAGATTGAGGGTTCAATTGAGGCAGCAATTGCTCACTGTAAGAAGTCTCAAGAGCTCTGTAGTTCAAGAAAGACATTAAATGATTCAGGATTTTGTGCACTGTCTGCTTCAAGGTTTGCAGCCTGTGGGGATCAAGAAAGATCAGGTGTTTGTAGAATTTAACTTTAATAAAATAAATATTTTCTCAAGAGAGGATCAACATTTTACTCATTGCCTGCTGAATTTTACTAATGGGTGTTATTCCATGTTATGTTCAATAAAGTTCCCGTTGATTGGATAAAATTTAAAAAACACAGCCTTGATTTATTAGTCTGGTGTAAAGTATCAACTGATATTGATACAATTCAATTAAGTCCTATTCAACTCAATGTCTTCCGATATGATGCAGATGCACTTTCTATGCAAACCACAAATCTCAACGTCCGAGATGTCTTTTGAGTCATCCACAACTCGTCCAAATTATCATCAACTCAATCGGTTAATAAGAATTCCCACATACCGTGATATAAATTGAATCTCTTGTCATGTTGAACTTATATTTCAATGTAGCATTTCATGTATATCGCCTCGATACTGTTTCACGACAGAGATGTGTTTAACAGTCCCCCGACTTGTTGGCCAATATTGTGGCCTTGAGCCATGTTCATCAGTGAATTCACAGTTTCAATCTACACTCAAGCCCTACTCTCTCTGCTGTCTATTGTTTTTCTACAGCAAGTCAAGTGATCTTCTAGACATAGGATAGTATGAGTCCAGCCACCATTTGTGAAGTTCAGTGAAGGATGTGCAAAGCTGTCAAGGACATTCTCTTTTAATACATGGGTTGACTCATAGTTACACCAATTTTATCTTCTTGAGTGACATTACTACTGCAAAATAGCTGAAAACTCAATCTTAGTGATGCTAATATAGAAACAGAACATGTTGGTCATTGACATTCATGCTTTAAGGTTTTTGTTTAAAGGGATACTTTCAGATTAGAAAAAACCCAGAAGAGTAAAAGTTAAGTGCAGCTTTCACACACACCTAGGTGATGGAAACCTTTCCAGCAAAGTTTACCTTAACTTTTCTAGTTGTATGGGTCCTATTGTACTACATAAATAAGGTCCTCTGTATAACATCCTTTTCCTCAAATAGATTCTATTACACTGTTGTTCTGAGGCCTTTTACTGTTGTCCTTTTTCATGATTATAATCTTAATTTTGTCTGATTGAATACTAAAATCTTAACTCAAATTAATCACAGTCAAATACACACTGTTTACTTCAAAGTCCAATTATAATCGAGAACGTGTCAGATGTCAACAGCTGAAATCTATATGATCATTGGTTTATGCAAATATTCCATTTCGAAAATTACACCATTGATAAAGATTGAACAAAATTTCACAAATTTCCCATCACTAGCTTATGTTGAAAATGTACCGCAATCCTCTCTCGGCCGCAAATCCAAAAATTTGAAATGAGAAATACAATAGCTTGCATAACCATTAACCAGTGACAGAAATTAGAAAGAAAACAAAATCCTATAGGGAGTTTTTCATATGTAGACAATATTCTTTTAGGACCATCATTTCCTTTATCTTCTGATATTGACCAAACATTAATCTAAGAAAACATGTCGTCCCCATTTTTGACACATTTTAGATAGAGGAAATATCAGCAACAAAGCTAAGGGGATACAAGTGAACACTGAATAATACTGATCAGCATATAGAAGCATCTTTCTCCCTACCAAACCAGCATATACTTATCAACTTCAAAGTAAACAAAAATCTAGAGTGAAGATATTCTCATAGTGGAGATGCCTCTGTAATATGGGTTCTGTACTTGTAAAAGCTTAAATGTAGAACACCCTATCAAGAGTTGATCACCAGAGAAAATGCAATTAAAAGCACAAACCATGGAGAATACCATTGGCTAAATCTCCTCTGTTGTTTGGAATGACGTTGTTTTGTGTATAAAATGACATCGTTTTGGAAAACAGCATGTGTGCTGTACTGCAGAAGGTCCCTGCCCATACCATTGTAGCAAAAACTTGATACCATCAAATGCACAACAAATGGTCTTCTAGGATAAGACATTTTCTAAGCAATGCCTGCAAAGGAACATTATTTTGCACTACCTTATCAAATATATATTCCAATCACATTTAAGCACATGTATTTTTTTTTCTTCTACTTTTTCCTTTGCTTAATTAAACCTCGAGATCAAACATGAATGTTCTTCAGGTATCAATCAATCTGTCATAGATTACAGGATATCATAGTTAAATCTATTCTGAAAATTGGATTCTTGCTTCTGCAATTCATAAGCCAGGCAGAACAGTTTAAAGAACACATCTTTAGAATTAGGTTTTAGATTGCGCAAGTGTTATTGGCTAAACGTGCCAAGGAATGAATGAGTAAAACAATAAATGAACTTCCCTTTTACACAGAACAGCTTATACAATAACAGTAAGATTAAACAAGCATCTGCACCAGTGCATAAATCAATCAGAAAATCATCTCACCAAATTCGCACACAGTTGCTAACTTTAAATTTTTAAGATAAAATAGCAAACAACAAAAACCAAATAGTCCTGCTGTTTTGTGGCTCTTGACACCATACATTCCAAACTTATCTTTTTGCATGATGAATATGCTAGCATGCTCATTTAGCCAACACATCATGACAGCAGTATTCTATATTTAACATAATAAATGGTGCATGTTTTTTTAAACTGAATTATGAATAACTATGTGGCAATGCCAGGACCAGTCAGCTAGTGGAGCATGTGGATAGATAGTGCCAGGACACAGGAGAGATACAAAGCACCAACATTCTTGCAGATAATATTGGACCAAAATTTTCCTTATATAGCTTGTCATCTTCTTGCATTTTATTCTGATGTTGTGTTCAGTATTGTGGCCATACATAATATTAGCAGCAAAAAGGTTAATAGAGCAAAAATACCTCCCATGTTTATTTTTTTTTCAAGGTCTGTTTCTTCCACACATTCAATGTGGAATCTCCTGTACCTCAAATCAGATCACGATGTACGTATTACCTTACTCTTTGGTACTCAGATTCAACAAATTCACTAAGCATATATCCTTTGTAACTTGCACAGAAAGCATTTTACTGAAGTGCTTGCACCAGATAGAATCAAATATCCATCAACATTATATTATATCATCTAAATGTTAATCTGGATTCTAGAGTTGCCATGAGCTGAAATGTCCTACCCAAAGTCTTTAGCCTTTATAAGCAGTGCAGGAATTTGCAAACAATGATGCCATTAAATGCATAATGGGTACACAATTAGAAGGCAAAATAAGAAGTTTCTATGAAATCAACACCAAAAGAACCACCTTTGACTCTTTTGGTTAGCCAACTTTCATGTCTTTTACCACAGTCCAATCCACAGATAAATAGGATAAAAGAAGAAGATAATTCATTGCAAGTTAGCATACATACAAAACCTAAACTGCACAAACTGGTGAAGCTAGCTTTCTCAGATGAAAAAGAACAAATGTAGGTGGTGGTTCAGTGCATTTAGAACAAATTAGAGACAAAGATCATAAAAAATGATGCAGCTGAATTTCCATAAACCAAATGTTAATTGCTTAGTAAGATACTGTGGTACCATTAGCAATCATGGGCATATATTGATAATTTGATATCAGAACTAAGCGAAGAACATGAAGCATGACTCGAACACCATGAGTTTTGACTCTCAGAACCTGATCCTGGAACACTTTGGTTTGTAAGTAATTGCATGACAGATCTCCACACAGAAGTTTATTCAATCAGCATGCACACAAGAGGAAGAAATGGACACATTCCCACGGCATAGAAATTTCTAATAATCTGACACTGATTTTGACATTCTAGGCACATAACTTCACCCGTCATGGAGATGGCTAGAAATGTCTGATACCTGAACACATACTCCACTCCAGATAGATTCCTGACTGTGTGCAACATATAGATAGATGGCTTCAACCAGTTAATGGACAATTGTAATCCCATTTTACAAATTTAATTATGCAAAGCAGTTTCCCTCCACAACATAGGTGCTTCACACTTGAAGCCAATAATCATCATCAAGAAAATTGGACTCGAGTAATTACAGTAGCATGAGTGAAAAGTGTTTCGACTATCTGTTTCTCTTGAAAGAAAATATATTTCTGTCAGCATACAACTGATGACAATTGCATAAGAATGGTTCCAAAAGAGAGATGAGATGATTAAACTAGTGGATTTCCTCTTACTACATAATGCAAATGTGGTATGCGCTAGCTTGCACGAAGCTGGAGCAGTAGAGCACAGGTATCTCATAAACAGTTTTGTTTTTGATAGTGGTTAGAAGTTTCCAAAATTCATCTCTGAGGATCAATTATTATAAAGAAATGATAGGGAAACATTTGGGACACTATTTAGAAGAAAAGCACGAGTTGGTCACAAGTTGTCAAAAGGAGAGAATACCCAATGCACGAGGCTCCCGCCATTACGGGGTCAGGACTTGTGCTAGATATCACATATAAAAATTCAATTACGACAGCGAGATATGTCAACTGCCAGTGAGAAGGTTTATGATCTCTATAGTTTGTACCTGGAATCATGCGTTAGCTGATAATGTTGAATAAAAGAATATATAAGAAAATGGAACCCATTAATGAAGCCCTGGAATCAAAGGAGTAGAAAACAGAAGTTGAACCGACAGACAAGCATATATAGACTTCAATTTAGTGAGAATCACTAGCCAACAGAAAATTAAAATCATAAAATTTCACAATAAGGAGATTATGATCCTCTGCTGCTTCTGATGACTTTCAAGTTCAACTCGGAATGCAATTGCCAGCCACAAAAGGGACAGAGTGAGATTACAGTACATCAGCATATACACAAAGGCGTGGAAAACCACAGCTTGACACATGCCAAGTGCATGCTAAAAAAGGATACCAACATGTCAAAATCAAATTGCATAGAGTTTTGTGTTCGCATCATTTAGGTTCTCAGAATCTGACATCACAGAAACGGACCACGACTGGGACTTGCTACTCCTTGCTGATCTACGAATGCTCCTCAAATTGGCAGCCTCAATTCGGTATACAATCACCCAATAACACATTGTCCCCAATGTTGTGACCATGATCACAGTTCCTATAATTGTTACTCCAACTGCCAACCACCTCTCATGATTCCCCACAACAATATAGGCAAGGGCAAGAAAAGCCACTGACAAAAATGCACAAGCCAACCACATTAGCTTGTTAATAACTGTCATCATTTGCTTCTTTGCTTTTCTCTCTACAACTACAACAGATGTCTGAACCACCACAACGGCCAAAGATATGAAGAGTGCAAGTGAGTCAAATAGGAAGAAAACTGGGAATTCGGGTTGCGTAGCTATATTTGCTTCTCCTGGAGAGAATCCAAGAGGAACTTCTTCCGGGCTATTAGGGTACTGGCCAGGGGTGGTGAAAATGGCAGCAAAGGCAACAGTAGCAATGAGGACAGCAACAACGGTGGTGGAGTTTATTGCATTGTTCAGCCCTTCTGCATGCATCTTGTCAAGCCGCTTTTTCATACCTTTTACCTGCTTTCGCGTTTGGAGTGTGTGCTCGAACTGGTTGTGAACCTCGTGTTTTATGTCACTTACAGTCTGTTTGAATTCCCTGGCCATATTTGTTGGCTGTTTGATGGATTTTGCACTCTGGACTCCATGCTCCTGTAGGATAATTGCAATCTCTGATTGCCCAGTTTTCTCAGCAGTATCAAGGGCAGTTTCTCCCAATTTGTTAATGGCTTCTGCATCGATTTCTTTGTGATTTAGAAGTGCACGAACAATCTGAAGAAGCATGAGGGTTAGTCAAAAACTTCAAACTAAATTGGATTGAGTAATTCAAGCAACTCTAATTCTCGGTTATCGCACGTGCATATTGTGTTCATGATGAGTGCACTCAACTCCCTCACCCTTTTATGTACACCGGTGAATCATTATTTTTACTACAAGAGTTTCCTGATTCTTCAAATGTGTGCCCATCCAAAATTGTGCATGCATTCTCAACAAATCACAATGAGCTTTACTCCATGAAAATATAACACAAGACATGGAGTTACTATATTGCAGGCCTCTCCTGGTCTTTCAGATATCTGCATAAGCAGAATCTAGCACTGATTTCTGCCACCAGAGCCTTCTTGTACTTCTGACATGTCCATTTAATGTTCTAGAATAGTAATCGCAGTTCTCGACAAAAAATGCACGAACACTTCGTGAAAGAAGTCACTCTTTTTTGTTGTGTCTAAATTCCTTACAAAGGGCTCATACACAGCATTCAAACCATTAACCAGAAGACAAACTGAGACTTGTTTCCATTGAGTGTTTGCCAACTCTTCTAATCAATAATGGAAGCTTGGGTACTCCCATAAGAAAAATTGGTGATTGGAGACTGGCGGCAGATTGGCAATGCCCCCTAGAAATACAGTTAGCACTGACTTTACCCTCCAAAACTGTTTTTGGCTGCCCTTCTGCAAAAATTTCTTCTGATTTT
>CM042196.1:21057340-21067821 GCA_023539305.1 Ilex asprella
AAGGGAAGAAGAAGAAGAAAGGGATGAGGACAGAGAGAGAATTTGAGGAAGAAAGATTCAATATCAATAATCAAAGTCTAGTCTAAATAAAAAGTTTTACATGCATCCCTTTATATAGGAAAACTAAAAGCCTAAAACAAATTAATAATGATAAATAAACCCTTAAAAGTTAAAAGAAATTACTTAAAAGATAAATATTAAATTTATCTAAATGATGATTATAATTAATCTATAATATCTATTCAATTCCTACACGATCCCCATCAGAATGTCTTTAGATTTGTTTCTTAATGTCAAATACATTAGTTTTCCATGAATTATAGGATTTTCAAAAACTATAGGTATGGTTTTATTGTATGGTGAATCTCTATTGAGAATTCGAAGATATTCGACATAGATTTTGTTTTTTTGAAAATCAGTTATTTTAAATTTTTTCTTAGTTAAAAAATCCAAAAACATAAAATATAGAACCTTAATTTTAGTGAAAATTTCTTTAAATTTACTTCTTAATGCGAAATACATTCATTTTCCATGAAACTATGAGAGTTTCAGAAATTAAAAGGCATGGTGTTACTAAATAGTGAATTTCTTTTGAGAATTCGAAGCTCTTTGACGTTGATTTTGGTTTTTAAAAAGTCACCTATTTGAAAATTTTTCTTAATTGAAAGATCCTAAAATAAAAAATACGTAAACAATCAGCCATGTTTTATTGTTATAGATCAATGACTGTTGAGGCAAAATGTTGCATGAATTTGATGAAGCCAACGGAGAATCAACATTTAAGATAAGTTTTTTTTTTCAACTGTCTTTGTTGGGTAAGTGGAATGAAATGAATGATTATAGAAATATTACAAATATTTTGAAATATGCATCTACCACATACTTAATTATCCACTTCATGAAAATTGTAGGCCTTGGTGACTTCTTCTTGGCTAGGTTATGCACGTCAAGTTGAAATTGACAATAACCTCCTACTTGGAAAAAAGTGTCAATACCTCCTATTTCCCATGAATTCAACTAGTGAAAATGAAGATGGATAGCCAAACCAGTGGACACTTCTAGTATTCAATACTGATGGTAACAATTGGACACAATACAATTTGTTAAAACCAAGAAGCGAGATTAGGGACGTTTGGCTCAAAGATGCAATCATACTGATAATCAAATAACCATATACATAATTATGGAATTTTATGAGTTGCAATAATTACTACTTTTCAATTAATTATTGCTTACTTTGAAATACCGAAAGATTATATTGAACAAAAGATATCCGATATGCAAATGTCAAATGGAATGTTAGTCGACCCTCATGATAGAGTTCTTCCAATTCATTCGTCCCACAAATGTCCACAACAAAGAGTTAACTCATATGTATTTAACATAAAGCTTTGTGAATGAAAAAAATACACATTGATACTACAAAAATGCACACAACTTAGTGTTAACTATGACCTGTATGCTTGCTACAGAATGAGGAAAATAGTACTTGGCAAAAAATACAACAGAAATTAACAACAACATAGATGGAACAATTCCGATAAAAAATGATTGAATTGTTCCTAAACGATCTCAAATCTTGGACTGAAGAAGATTTCAATGAACGGGAGAAACTGAAGACAAAATATGGAGTGAAACATTAACTGAATACAACTGAATGTTGAGAGTTTATTGCATATATTCATACTTTGACTTGTACATTTTTGAAATGTAATTTAAGGTTTCAATTTTTTGGGTCTAAATGACACTTTTATTAATGTTCAATTGTTCCAGCTTTTGTATTTGGTGAGAATCTATATGGGGCTACCATTTCATGCCATTATGTTTTGGAAACTCTATTTCTTGTCACTATTTATTATCACTATTTAGTATCAATATTTCCTGTCACTATTTCAAATAGTACAAATTGTACCAATTCATAGGGTTTAAACATACTTGACCCAAACATTTATGACGTCAGTCTTTAGGGACGCTATTTGGTAAATAAATTAATGAGCATAATATTTTTTCAAATTTAAGCATAATATTTCATGTTTCCCATTTTTCTAAGGATCTTTTGTTCATAGTGTCTATATTTTGCATTAATATATTTTTTCAATTTCCAGTCTCTCATTGGTGACACTATTTGCATGATTTCGAGTCCCTCTTTGGGTGCAACTCTTTGATGACAATATATATTACCATTATTTATGGTCAATCTTTTGTTGTCAATCTTTAATGACACTATTTGGACACTATTAGGGGGCACTATATGCTGCCACATATTGGTGCTCATTGTCATTATCTCCTGTCACTTTTTGGTGGCACTATTTCTATAGTAATATTTTGTATCCCTCTTTTGTTGTCATTTTTTTATGACAATATATATTGCCATTATTTGGGGTCAATCTATTGTTGCCACTCTTTAGTGACTCAATTTAGGCACTATTAGCGGGGCATTATATGATGCCATTGTTTGGTGTCTATTCTCACTATCTCCTGTCACTCTTTGAAATCACTATTTGCATAATAATATTTCGGGTCCCTCTTTTACTGTCATTATTTGATGAAAAAAATTATTGTCATTATTTAAGATCAATATATTGTTGTCACTCTTTAGTGACACAATTTGGGCACTATTAGGTGGTATTATATGAAGTAATTGATTGATGTTCATTCTCACTATCTTCTGTCTTTCTTTAGTGACACTGTTTGCATGTCATATATTTGTGTCCCTCTTTTGGTGTCACTCTTTGATGGTAATATATATTTTAATTTGTAGAATCATTTATTTTTTACGGATTGTATTGACTTGCTTTTAGTTTTATAAGTAACTATTAGTTGATACTCTTTGTTGTCATAATTTTTTTTTTGTTTTTGGACAGAAGATAGTGAATCACAAAGATTCATTACAGGTTTTTTTTTTTGTGGTTTCCTAACCGCCCACAACGACCACATCGAAATTGCCGAACATGTTCACCATGTAACCTTATTCTACACTTCTTTGGTCAGTTAGGTTGCTTCTTAGATGATGTCGGCAATATCTTAACCAAATTTCGTAGGAAAAATTTTGAATAACCTGAAATCGAATGTGATATATATGCACAATCAAATTTTTCAACTCGTCTTATTCCTCATAAAGTCCATGCAAAATGAAATCAAAACTTGATATAACTTAACATCTCATAACTAACGTCTCAAGATGATATTTATATAATAGCATAATCATTCAATCTATGACCTTAAATATGTGTTTAAATAGAAAATAAAAAATAGGTTCCCAAAACCAAAGAGTGGCACCAAACAATAAATCATATACAAGAATGCATGTTCCAAAATTAATGTAATTTTGAAAAAAATTATGTTTCATAATTCATTAATGACAAAACAAACAAACAAACAAACAAACAAAAAAGTGACACCAAACAGTAAATCATATCATCTACTAAAATAATATAATTTAACATTAATTTTTAGAAAATTTGGAAAATTTCATATTCTAGAATTCATGTTCCAGAATTAATTAAAATCATGAAAATTTTCAGGTTCCATAATTCATTGATGACAAAAAAAATAAAAACGCTTCATGAAAATAGTGAGGTAGAAGCTTTAAAAAGACTAGTTCCAATCTTGAAATCATTTTAGAATGGAGTTTCATTTATCTTTTCGGAATGGAAAAAGAGATAATTATATTTGCAACAAAAATTAATGTTCCATATTTCTGAAAAATTCCAACAGAATAAAATAAAAAAAATAAAAAATTTAATTTTCCATAATTCCAAAAATTTCATGAAAATGTTGAACAAAATAACACGAAAATCTTGAATACTTATAGATTAATGGTGTCCCATTTAGTGAAGAAGATAAATGTAAGAGAACAAGATATTCTTGAATCGGTGAAGAAGAAATACAATGGGAGATTCTTGAACCAAGAAAGAAGATACACTCAAAGAATATTGATGAGCCCGAAATTAATTGGGCTGGACCCGATTGATCAAGAGGAACCCAGAGTCACTAAGACCAAAGGGAACCTGAGTCATTAGGGCCCAAAGGGAGACCAAGAGGGAGACCACCCCAAGGGGACCCTTGCTTTCCTTCGCTTCATGCTCTTTTCCTCACCATCTCTTGTGGTATCTCTCCTCACTTTGACTCAAGTCTAACGTAGCTCAGGATACTCCTCCGACGGAATAGGAGCATGAGAGAGAGAATATCTAGATACGCACCAGGAGATCCAATCCTACCATAACTGTACTTACCAAAGTGATAGAAACCATTTCCCTCACATCACTGCCTCACATCTTACTATACCTATATAATTGTAACACCCCGCATCTTCTTTTATATGTGCATATAAATAGATATAGAAAGTAATGAGTGCGGTAAAAAGGTGGATATGTGTAGTGATGTGTCTTTAAATCTTGGTAGATTTGAAAAGTAAAGATTTAAAGGGGTAGTGGAAGTAATAGTGGAATTTTGGTTTAATAGGTGAAAATATGAAACTTAAAGTCCTAGAACTTGTACTAAATTGGTTTGGTGTAGAAATATGTGTTGGATATGCATAAGATGGCTTTGGAAGGGTTTAAGATGGATTGAAAATGAAAAAATGGAGAAAATGACAAAAACTGGGCAAAATCGTACTGGTACTGTATCGTACCGGAGCAAACTGGTCCAGAGAGTTTGACGTGCCAGTACAGCGTACCGGTACGGCCGAAAGAATTCTGAAACTTAAATGTCGCGATCTTGGTCTGATTTTAGCCTTATAAATACCCAAGGTCGCCTATATTGACTCCATTTCAGCCCTCCAACTTTAGAAACCCTAACAGAGAAAGAAAGGAAGAGAAGAGAGGAAGAAAGGAAGAGAAAACCAAGAGTTTAAAGGGCTTATCCAAGATCTAAACCTAGCTTCCAAGAACACAAGGTAAGGGTTTTCTCTCATTCATTTGCATTGATCCAAGATCTAAATCTTATATGTATGGTATAGATCATTGATCCTTACGATTATTACCATGCTTTAAACAACATTAATGGTGGGTAACCATTAAATCCTTGTTCTTGGCTAAAAACTCTAGATTTCAAGAGAGATGAACTTTTCTCTAAAGTTTGTTTTATTCTTAATTTCAAAACCTTAATGTTTCACATGAAACCATAAAATGATATTTTTGTGATCTCATGTACTTTTCTTAGTTGGTTGTCGAATTGTTGCTTGATATATTTTGAAAATTTTGGATAAATGCTTGTAAATGGAGATGAATGTTGGGATTGTATGCTTGGTTGGGTTGTTTGGGAATGCACATGAGTGAGAAGTTCCTTGTAAGGATGCTCAACCTTTCTCAAGAGGTTCCCGGTAAGGATGCTTGAGAAATAAGTCCGTTATAGTGAAAGGTTCTTTGTAAGGATGCTGACCCCTTCCCAAGAGGTTCTCGGTAAGGATGCTTGGAAGCAATGTAGTGACTAGTGAGAGGTTCCATGGAAGGATGCTCACCATTCCCAAGAGGTTCCCTGTAAGGATGCTTGGGAAATAATGTAATGATTAGTGAGAGGTTTCATGTAAGGATGCTCACCCATTCTCAGGAGGTTCTGGGTAAGGATGCTTGAGGATCAAAGGTGATCAAAAAGGGGGTGGAGGTTACCTCAAAGTATGTCGCCTACCAAAAGAATTGTTCAAAATTGTTTATGACCATTAATCATTATTATTTGTATGAGGTGCTCGTTTAGTCATTTAAGTAATGTTTTTAAATAAACTTGAGATCCTTTTTAAATGTCACCGCTTTCTTTCAAATTATGTATCTATGTTATGTTAAAAAAATGAGACCGACCGCTTTAAATGCTTTTCTAAATCTTGAATGGGTTTGGGAGAATTTTCCTACAGAGCTTCATGCTCACCCCCTACCGCTAACATTTTTCAGATTACCCACTAGAGGAGGACGTGAGGGTCAAAGAGCCCGCTACCTGGGAGACTCTAATTGACGGGAGTGTGGATCTTGAGGTGGACATACAGAGCGGCCTCCTTTCCTTTTGTACTAGACTAGGACATTCTTTTGGAATATTGTGTAGTCTAGTTTCTTTTGTTTATTCTACTGCGTTCCTTTAGTTGATGTTTGAGATGTAATAACCATGACTTGGACTTATTCTTTTGGATAATGTTGTAATTAATTGTGAATGACAAATTAAGTCTGGTTTCTTAAGGGATTTTATTAGTGTTCTCATGATATGAATGGTTTTAGAATGTAATACCGTCCAGGGTGTGTTTTGGGGTGTTACAATAATGTAAGTCCTCTCCACATAGAGGACACACCTTTGACACCTCTACAATATGTCATTCTACACACATTGCCCTTCTCTCCCAAAGCACTGTAATACTCCCAGAATTACTCTCCCGGTAACATTGTATATCAATAAAACACCTCTAGCCACCACTACCGTTCCTGAGAGTGGAGTAGGTCATCTAGAGTGAACCATTATAAATCTCTATGTTGGCTCTTTATTTACAGTTCTATCATTAATTGCCTGATTATTATTCATTAATTGCACTCTTACACATTCTTGATTGTTGATTTGGTAAATCCCCACATGTTTACATTAATTTAATAATGTAATTGTTTAGTAATTCTTATATATATAATAACGTAAGAATGAGCCATATGGATTGTAACCTTAGGAATAAATACTAGGGAGACAATCTAATTGTGCAGTTTAAGTTTCGAACACGTTTAAACTTGGAAATGGTGATTAGGTAAGTTTCTAAATATTTTTAGGTCAAACTAAGATCTCCATTGGATCCGGAAGGTTTTAAAACGTTGGGAGAGGTAATATAGCATATATGAGAAGTTAGAAAGTATTCCAGAGTTAAAACACACTTTAAAGTGAATTTGGGTAAAAGAGGAGTTTAAACACTTCCCAATATTTTATTCATAAATTTTTATTCCTAACTCCAATTGATCTGAAATTTGGACAGTATATATTAAACATCTAGGGCTACAAAATTATGTTTCATGAAAAATTTTCAATTCGACCTCTAAATAGGTCAAAAATGCATTGGACGTTTCAGTAGACAAAACATTCCGGAAGGTTGATACTTTCAGAAAGTTAAATTCTTCCAGAAGGTTAACTTGAACAGCACTTCCAGAAGACAAAACCTTCTGGAAGGTAGATAAAACCTTCCGGAAGGTTAACGTGAACATTAATTCCAGAAGGTAAAACCTTCTGGAAGGTCAATAAAAACCTTCCGGAAGGTTAGTGTAAAAAAATCCGAAACTTTCAGTTCGCGAACAACTGGTCCTTCCTGCACTATAAATACATTATGTCACCTCCTTAGCCTTCATTACACCTCTTCAAACCCTAGAAAACATTAGAGAGGAAGGAAAGAAAAGAGAAACTCAAGATCAAATGGAAAAAACACAAGATCTAAGGGTGATTCAAGATTCATGCCCTAGAATTCACGAACAAAAAGGTAGGAGTTTTCTTCCATTCTCTTACATTGAGGCTAGGATTATATATATTTATTCTTTTGACTCTAAATCATATATATTTTCTATGAATATTTGATTCTTGATATCCTTGCAAATCCTACCTTCTCTTGAACAATGTTTTGGTAGGGTAACCATTAAATCTCATTTCTTGCTTCTAAACCCTAGTTTGCATAGGTGAATGTGTTTTCTCTTGAATTTTACTTTGTTCTTGATTCCCAACCTTAAATATTACTTGTTCTAAGATAGGTTATGGGTTGGTAACCACTAAATCTTCTGGTATGCCTTCGAAATCCTAGTTTTCAAAGGAAATGTGTTCTATTGATTTCTCCTTTGTCTTGATATCTAAATTTGATACGCATTTGTTATTGATTCTAACCCTTGTGATTCATTCCTTTGTGATATTCAATACTTGATATTCATTGGTTCTTGATTTTAAGACTTAACATTTAATTGCTCTTGATTTCAATACTTGCTATTCCTTTGTTCTTGATTTTAAACCTTGATATTAGTTATTATTGATTTCAAGACTTGATTGATCCTTTATTTTTTATTCCAAAGCTTGATATTCCTGCGTGATGGATTGCAAGACTTAATTGTTCCTTTGTTCTTGATTCCAAGGCTTGATCATTCATTTGTTCTTGTTTTCAAAACTTTAGTGCTTTATATTGAACAATAAAATTATATTTTTGATGATCTCATGGGATTTTTCTTAAATGGTTCTATTGGAACGTTACATGTGAAAATTGGGGGATTTGGTATGTACTTGGAATTGTTGATTAATTGAGACTATTTTGGTTTCCTGATTTGTATGGTTGTTGTGATAGACTTGAGTTGCCTTCGAGAGATGCCGTAGAGTGTAAATGTTAGTCGATCCTAGTGGGGGTGCGATGGTTGCTTACACTTGTAGTGGGTTGTCATTTGGGAATGCAACCGCTATCGTTCGCCTGGTGTTCGAACTAGGGATGGTATATCTTTCCTGGGGAAGGATTCGTTAATGTCATTGTGATGGTAGACGCCCTTTCTCAAAGTGCTTGTGATTGTGATTGGGTGGACTAGGTATAATCGTCGGGTAAACTCATGAGAAGCAATCAACATACATGGCACTGTGGATGAACCAATATACATGGGAACGTGGAGTATTTTTCATTGTACCAGAAATGGTTTCTATAAGAGTTTCGGGAAGTATGAGATTCCTCGAGAACTTGTTGAAAACGGTTTATGGTGAAATGGATTATGTTTGAAAATGGTTTGTTAATTGTATATTGATTTAACTTACTCATTAAATTACTGTTTTTCCTTAAACTTGAGATCTGTATAAATGTCTCCGTTTTTATTTCAAAATTTATATACGATATTTGCGAAATGAGACGAACCGATTTTTATATGTTTTTCTAAACCTTATTTGAGTTTGAGAAGATTTTTGCTACAGAGCTTCGTGCTCATCTCCTATAGTTAAACATTTTTCAGATTTAGTGCTAGAGGAGGATCTCGGAGTTTAGGAGTCGGGGCATTGGGAGGCCCCACCTGAGGGGAATCTAGATCTCGAGGTGGACCTATAGAATTATAATTTCTTTTGTACTAGACTAGAGAATTTACTTTGAGACCTTGTAAAGTCTAGTATTTTGTTATTCTGTTGCAAGTGTATTTTAATTCTTTTGAGATGTAGATGTCATAGTTGGCATATTCTTTTGGATATTATGGCCATGACTTGACATATTATTTTGGGATGATATTGTAAACAATTATGGATGAAATATGGTGAATGAAAAATTATCCTATGATGGGTAAATGGACCTTGTGTGATCAATGTAGTTTAATTGCACATGTTGTGTTTTGGATAGAGCTCCCTGTACAAAGGAGACTCTGTCCGAATTTTGTTAAAATACTAATGGTTGATGAATGAAACTTTCTTATTGATGGAGTTATTTAGTACTCTCATGGTGTGAATGGTGACTAGCTAGTAATGCTTCCAAATTAGATTTTGGGGCGTTACAGGTTTGATATCAGAGCATAGGCTTTAGGTCTTACATGGGAGCTGTAAGTTGTGGACTATCACTGGATTATTTGGTTAGGTTGAAGAAGCTGTAGGCTTGAAGTCATTTGAAGTGATATTTTTATAAGATAAATGTGATGGGTTGTTTCGTTAGGTTATGAATTAATTATTCATTCGAATTCATGGAATAGCTAGATTAGAAGAATTGAGGAAAATTGTGATAGATATGCTTGTTCTATATCATGTCGTTATGGATGATTGTAGGAGAAGGATGGTAATTTGATTTTGTTTAATGAATGATGCTAGGCATGGATCTTTATGCAAGTGACATTATCTATATTGGAGATAGGTATGAGATAGGATTTGTGACAAAAGACACCCAAACACGAGTTAGATAAGTATAGAAGAACCAAGCAGTCCAGCAGACTACCTTTCACTAATTCGATCATAACTCTTTGTAGGAAAGTCCAAATGGTGCACCGTAATTTTTGTTGGAATCCTAACTCATATATCTTCCCAATCATATAGGTCACATATGCTAGAAATACCTGAGTCAAATCAGTTTATTCTTCAAAATGGGTCAAAATCTGCACTGTGGTATTCCTTGGATAGTAAAGTGTTGTGTTTTCTTCTTAGGCTTTGAAGGATTTATCCTTAAGCAAACTTCCACTCTATTTAGGCTTTTATTTAGAGACACCCCCATGTTAATTGAAGTATTTTGATGGATAACAATATAAAAGGTGATTATGATTTGGTGCTTATCAACTTTAAGTATTCTCTTCCACTAATAATATTGCTTATATTTTAGAAGTCAATGGATATGATAACCCAATTGGGATGTGTGGAGATAAGGTTAACTTATAGGTTTTCTAAGATGAATTAAGTTTCTAATGATAAGGGTATGGAAGGTTATGTGTGTTACTTAAAAGACATAGAAATTAAGGAATGAATGTAGTTTTGGTTCTATAATGGAAACCCTGGGAGGGTATTGGTGAGTGCGATGTATGTGATTGAATAATTTTTAAAGATGACCAATTGAT
>CM042196.1:21086954-21097366 GCA_023539305.1 Ilex asprella
GATTAATGATAGAATTACATTCAAGAGGATCATTTCAAAGAGATCAACTGAACAGTTCTCTGACATCATGACCTTGCCTAACTGCTTGCTTTCTTGTTGGTAAGCCTCTTGGACCTTCTTTTACTTTGCTACTCTTTGAACTGGTGGTGACTAGCTTACTATTTGTTTTACTTTTTTAACAACTTGAGTTTTCCTTCAAATTTTCTTCATTAAATTGTAATTTTTATTTTGTGTCAACAATTCTGTTTTTGATTTGGGTTACCTTCAAGTTGGTTTCACTGTTCGATCAAATGCCCACAAGTTGTTCGATCAAATACCCCAGAATCACACTGACACACACATCTGTCGTATGAATGCTTAACTTAGCCCGGGATAAACAAAAATCATGGCTCCGTCCTTGGAGGTGGTGTTGATCATTGGTTCAAAGAAGACGACAATGGTCTTTCTACAATTTCAATATTTAAAAAGGTTATTTTTGTCTTAATCTTTTTTCTTCCACACAGATCAACTCTCATATTCCGGGCATGGGACACACCCCCCAGTTAAGTTTGACAGAATCATTGACACCTTACTTTAGTCTATAAGCCACATGAGGTTATGTGGACATTTTTAAATACTAGGTAGGTTGTGTGCATTTGAAATATACCGCAAGGAGGTAAAGTGAAATTTGTCCTTAAAATTTCAATTGCAACATTCAAACCTTTAAAATATTATTTGTATATTTTAAGGATATAAATTATAAATTACATTGACAAAAAAAAAAGTTTATAAATCATTTGATCCAAATGCACAAATACTGAAAGCCAAAGCATCAGGTACTTTAGAATAAACAACACATATAATCGTTAAACTATGATTCTTGTATTAATTAAATTTTTATTTTGTTTATATCAATTGAACTTCTAAACTCTCTAATTATATCAATTATTATATCCAAATCCCTTAGATTTTTTACCGAAAGTGAGGAAGTGTATCACTTAGGTTATACAAATAATTAAAATAAATTATACATATAATCTGTTAAATTATGACTATTATGTCAATTAAGTACTAAAACTTTTTTTTGTATCAATTAAAGTTTTAAACTCTCTTATTGTGTCAATTAAGTAATTTATCTTTTTGTGCTATATAGACACGGGAATGACACACTCTAATGGGGATAGACATAGGGGCTCAATTGATAAAATTAAAGAGTTTTTAGAGATTCAATTAATATAAAATAAAATTCAAAAACTTAATTTATAAAATAATCATAGTTTGGAGTCCTATATGCAATTTAAGTAGATTTTTTATTTAGTGCCCTTTACCAAAGCCGTTACTTCCCAAAAGAGATAAAGATGGTCTGTGTCGGTTTCATCTTTTAATGTCGCCGGAGAGAGAGAGAGAGAGAGAGGAGCTTTCTATTGGGGTTTAATGAACGAATTTATGTTGCAGAGTGGCGTTAAACGTCAGTAATCAATACCAAAATGGGTAACCACCTCGGTCGTCACTCCTCCGGACACCGCAAGCACCGTACAAATGGCGGGAGTGGCTCATTTCCCGAAGAAACTGCAGGTCCATCCTATAAATATGGACCGTCTGATCAAGCTTCACCCATAACTAGCTCAGCTACCAAGTCTTCTAACATGGGGTTATCTTTGCCTTACTCTCATGTCGATTCCTCTTTAAAGGCTCTCGCCGGCCAAGCCGAGGGCTTTGGCCGCTTCGCCGTCGGAGGACTTAACGGTGCCCTTCATTACGTCACCACTCTTGCAGGTCACCTCTAATTTCTCATATATAAGTCGTTTATACTCGTACATAAAGCTGAGGCTGGTGTTGATGTTATGGTTTTGTGATTGTTTACTGTTCAAGTGGATTATTTTAGAAGCTCAGTCGAAGAGCATTATGCAGTTTTGATGTTTAATTTTATGTGGTTTATGAAAATTGTACAAACTAGTTCGTGGGTTTTAATGGGAAATTAATCACATAACTTCAATTTGATTACCAGTTTGATTTGATTGAGACATTTGTTGAATTGTTGTGCTAGTATTTTATAGAAACATCATACCTAAGGAACGGTAGCAAACACAGAGGAGCCACATCCCTCCAAATACATGGTTCGTTACAATTAACTGCAAACTTTGTTAAACTTTTTTCAACAAAAATTACCACCTCGTCCAACCCATGAAGTTGAGAAATATTGCAAATGATCGAGATAGTCATGAATCTGGTCCACAAAGACCCCAAACTCAACATTTCATCGTGTTCACTGGAAACTGCATTCATCAAATTATGTGTGTCATCTTCCAGTTGGATGTTGACAAAACCTGGATCCATTGCAAACTTTACTGCCAAAGATGCTAAAGCTTCAGCATGTTTGAGTTGTTGCAAGCAGCTAATCCTTTTAATTAATCCAGCTGCAAAGTTCTCTTCACAATCTCTAATAACGACTCCAATCCCAGAAGCTTTTATTGAGCTAAAAGCGGCTCCGTCAAGGTGTCCATTGATTTCCTCTATCAGAAAGAACGCCATACGGCTGCAATACTGTGCCTTCTTGTGCTTATGTGAATTGATCATAATAGGAAGCTAAAAGCTCAATAATCTGAATTGGAGTTTGATAAAATGAATTCTTGAATATGGTTTAGTAGTTTGTGAGGTTAAAGATATATGAAGAGTAATGGGAAAAGACTGTCCAAAATTTTTAGAAATTATCAGGTTGATTTTATTGAGATAATGTCATGATAGTACTGCATACATTTCATCTTTGCACTGCAAGTTTTGGGAAGTGAAATTGAGGCGAAAGCGAATTACTGACATCATCATCTGGGGGTTTTAATGATGTGGTGATCATTCTCGAAATGACTCCATCAGTTTAGAGTTATAATGTCAAAATTTGTTCAATATTTCAAATTGAAAGACTGGACTTTGACAGGTCTCCTCTGAGATGTGGTTAGGTTTTACTGTTAACTCAAAGGCATTATCTTTATTATATATCTTTCTTTTTTTTTGGGTAATTTGGTACGAATATATGTTATTGTCATGCTGAATCCCTGAAAGATACTGATAATGTGTGATGAGTAGCGAATGTTACACTGCTGAGTTACTTTATTTTGCTTTTTCTTGTTGTAAATTATTGTAGATGATGGGCCAGGATCACTTCGTGGTGCATGTCGCAGAAAAGAACCTCTGTGGATTGTCTTTGAAGTTTCGGGCACCATTGAGCTCTCGTCTTATTTGAATGTGTCATCCTACAAAACCATTGATGGTCGGGGCCAAAGGATCAGACTCACAGGGAAGGGTTTGAGGCTGAAGGAGTGTGAACATGTTATTATATGTAATCTAGAGTTTGAAGGAGGTAGAGGCCCTGATGTCGATGGCATTCAAATTAAACCTAAATCAAAGCATATATGGATAGACCGTTGTAGTCTCCGTGATTATGATGACGGACTGATTGATATAACTCGAGAGAGCACAGATATTACTATTTCCAGGTGAGTTGAATCTACAACATTTTGGAAGTTAATGTTGTTTTGGTCTACATCTTTAAACTAAGAATCTTTGCATTCAGATGCCATTTTTCACGGCATGACAAGACGATGCTCATTGGAGCAGACCCTTCTCACACTGATGATAGATGTATTCGGGTGACTATTCACCATTGTTTTTTCGATGGGACCCGACAACGGCATCCACGTGTAAGGTTTGGGAAAGTACATTTATATAACAACTACACCAGAAACTGGGGGATTTATGCCGTTTGCGCCAGTGTTGAATCTCAGGTTATGATACTTTCAACAATTGCATATATGTACACACACAGTTACTTTGTGTTAGTTTTTGATGGCTTGAGAACTTCTTTTGAGGATTTAATTGTTTTATGCTATCCTGAGTTACTTGTCTAATTATCAATAATGATGTTTTTGATTTCAGATATATTCACAATGCAATATATATGAAGCAGGACAGAAGAAGGTTGCTTTCAAATATCTGACAGAGAAGGTACATTGTCTAATTGTGTGTTTCTTCAAATATAATTTTAAAAGTTATAAACATCATTGGTAATTCATATAGTTGTAAAAGAGTGTATAGAGAGTTCTTTGTCTGGTATCTGCCTCAACCAAGGGTTACGTTAGGAGTGCTGCCAAAAAAGCAGCAAATAAGTTTGGAAATTTGATAGTTGTTTGGACTTACCGAGTGAAGGATTCCTGGAGGATTCAAGAACCCAAACTCTATTTTGAGGAAGAAAGAAGGCAGATTTCCATATTAAATAAACTGCAAAAGAGTGATTGCTTGCCATTTGAGGTCCAAGTGGCCCTTGTATTGTTGATAGTAAACTGATAATGCACATTCTTCATTCATTTGTTGGTTTTCTGTTTTGAGTCGCCTTTCCATCCTCTGACGCAATATTAATTGAGAAACTCTTACATTTAGCCAATTGTAGTCAAGTTCCTTCAGTCATGAAAATTTTTCATCGGCCTTTTAGGAGCTTCCAATGGTCATCATTTTTGAAGTGATGATCCATCCTACATATGCTTTACCAATTTTAAACACTCATGACTACATCATCTAGTTGCTATTTTTCAGCAAAATCTCTAAATAAATGCTTTTGGTTAGATTTTGAGGAAAATTTGCAGTCTTTTTTTTTTTTTTGCTTTTTTATTGGAGTTTCTTTTAATGAAAAGCAAAATTTCTGAAATGATTTCTGGGACAATTTTGAAGACAGAATTATTTTATACTATATTTGCAATTGCGTCTCATTCTCTCCCCCTCAAAAATTAATCTATTGAGATTGAGCTGGTTTTAATCTATTCACTTACAGTACTGTTGATTGAGTTGGTAACCGATGCTCTTCCCTAGATTTTCAACCATATCCATTTGCTATTTCCAATTGTTGGTATTTTCCAATTTTTGAAAGTATTTTCACTCTTTACTTTTTTGCGGTTTTGGGGGAACCCAACCATCCATGCTTGAAACCAATTTGGACAATTTTAACATAGACTTTGACCTGGTTCGTTCCCCCTCCCCATGGTTTCTTCTTGCTCTTTTGTTTTTTGGCTTCTTTTTTTTTTTTTTTTTCTGTTGCTGCCTGCTTATAGGAGGCAGGGGGTGGGTAATGAAAATTTTGAAGAATCAACCAGATTTGAGTAGTTGTACAGAAAAGAGGAAAACAAGATGAAACCCTGTTTTGAGCTATGAAAGTTTGAAACAGATATCAGAGAGTGTAAGACGAAAAAGGAGGCCCACCCGCTTGGGGAGGGGGGAGGGGAATTGTGGTCATGGTCCACCTAGGTTTGGATTAACGATTTGTTTAGTTGAGCTGAACAGATAGGGGCAGTTTTTTAGAAGTGGTTGTGTGGGGTATCCATTAAGAGTAGCTAAGCCTATTTTTTATTATGATATTGGGTCAATGTTAATCGATGTTATTAATAACTGTTTTAAGTAGTCGTATTGTAGTGGATTATTAAAGCACGCAAAGAAGCTTGACTAATTTATGAGAAAATAAAAGAGATGCTCGAGTCCAAGTCTAAATTACATTCTCAATCTTTTTCCATGGACATGTAATTCTATTATGCAAATCCTTAGAATTGACGAGGAGTCCTTGGTTCCATAATGTAATTGCATTGTTGGTCATCATGGACTGTAGGCAGCTGATAGGGAAGAGGCATGTACTGGCTGCATTAAATCAGAAGGGGACTTATTCATTACTGGAACTCAACCGGGTTTATTGACCACCGCTACTGGAAGTAGTACATTTCACCCCAGTGAATACTACCCTACCTGGACAGTGGAAGCTCCAATTGATGCTCTTAAACATGTTCTCCAACATTGTACAGGATGGCAGTGTGTCCCTCGACCAGCCTGATCAAACACTGGTTGTTTAAAAGCTTGAAGGAGTTCCATATATTCATGCACATCTCTACCATTCCTACTGTGTTTTGTTTTGTTATTTGTTTTTACAGTACAATGTTCTGTTTTTGCTTGAGATCCACCATTCAGTCTTGTTATGCCTTTGTTTCATTGATCAGTATATTTAGTTTAGTTTCCTAATTTATGTTCCATTCAGCGCTAAAATATCTCTTTGCATGCGGAGTAAGGCTAGTGATCCTCCTAGGCCCACAATGGCGCGAGTTTCGTGTACTAAACTATTCTTTATTAGTAATGTTCCATTGGATGATTTTATGTGTAAACTGGGATGATTGGATGCTGGAGGTCTAGGCAGTGACATTCCTAGGCAAGCCATTGCAGTGTTGTGACAGGTGGCGGATCTATGTTGTGCCTGGGCAGGGTCTTCAGAATTCAAAATTTTTAGCACTGTATTCCCTTTAATTTTTATTTGGCCCCCATTTAGTTTCTTGTTCTGTCAATGATTATTAGAGCTGTCAAAATATGAAACAATTCATGAACACGATATGAAATTAAATGGTTTGAATTTTCTTTAAGTCGGCCGTTTCGTAAATAAGAGAATTGGACGCGATATGATTAATGAACTAATTAGGTATAAATGATGGCTATTAAAAGAGATATGATTAATGAATTAAAAGAAATTTATGATATAATATATTTGTATATTAATTATACATGAACATGATATATATTTTATTAAATATGAATTAATAAACGGATCGAATATATGTAGAATCGTGTTGGACACAAATATGGCTCATTCGACACAATTGACTGACTGATTATGGTTGAATAGATCAAATGCATGGGGCATTTAACTCGGGGCTTTTTTCGGTGGAGTAATTAATGGATGACAAATTGGCAAACTGCCTGCGATGGTGGAGACCCAGTATTTTTTGAACAATCTACACAATTATTGAACAACCCTTTAAAAGGGGAAGCACAATAACTGTTATATTAACACACACACCTTGAGCTTGTCTGATGTGGGACAAGCCCCCTCCCAGGCCCACATAGGCCCATGACAAGCCGCCCAATTAAAGTGGGGCATAGTGGAGGACTTGACTGTTAACTTTTTGGTCATGGTCAACAGGAAAATTAAATATATTTGAGGGGTATGTTAATTATGTACAAATTTTGTAAAATTGTTTCGGTAGTTGAGTTTAATTTTTAATAATTTAGAAGTCTCGGGTTCTATACTGTTCATATCCCATAAGAGTCAATCGTTCTTTTTCTTCAAAAAATATGTTCTAAATCTGTTCTGATTATACTTGCTGATAACCGAGATTAAAATAGTAATTGACAAAAAACTGAACACTTGATACTAAAAAAATAAAAAATAAAATGTGTACTATGTTGGTCAGTACGTTTGAAAAGAAATGCACGGAAAAGTTGAAAAGAACATGTTTATGTGCTGTACAGAAGATGAGATGGAGACTTTTTCTCAACAAAATGCAAGCAATAGTAAATTGACTTAAAAAGGTGTGCAAATTTCTTGTACGTAACTTTTGATCTTAGATTTTTCAAAATCTAAAGGCGTGTCGAAATAAAAAAGAGTTAGTTCAATGAATTTTAGTTTAGTAACTATATAATCCGTAACTGAAGACAATTGCCGCGACTTTGTGTTATTTAAATAACACCAAAATAATATTTACTTCTGTGTCAAAGTCCGTCCTCGTTTTCTTCAAATGTATTTAGTAATTTGTTTAGTTTAGGTCTTTGATCACGCTACCTTTCAATACCCATGCACATATGTCATGGTTTAAACACTATATTTCAGGAATTACTTTGTGACAACGTCGGTTTGTGGGCCTATACAAATCAATGTGGTCCCACGAAAACATTGTCATTCTTCCAAACATGTGGGCACAGATTTGAGTAAAAAACGAACCGGAGAGAGGATCTAAATTCTCTATCAATTATATAATTAATATTAAATTTTAATATTTAGTTGAGTTTATCGTTAATTCAATGACTATAGTAAATTTAGTTATTAAATTAAATTAATAAATTAATTCTTAATAACGTTGCTCCTGTGTGTGTATATATAGGAATCCAATACTGCACTATTATAGTGTAATTTTTTCAAAAAATGAAAAAAGAAACTCTTAAATAATTTGTGAAAAAATAACACATGAAGGTAGATAATAACACAATACATAGAACTTTTATTTATATTTATAATATAATATAAGACAGACTATTAATTTAAAAACATCAATGATGCCGCAAATGCAATGAAACGGAAGATGACGAAGAACTCCCTGATTCAATAGTCCCGAAGAACAAATCCGATAAGTAATTCCCCAAATCCTCAGGGGCATGTCGGACAACAGGTTCCAAATTTCTCTCTCTTCCTATCGTAGCCCGATGCACAATGTAGAACTCCCGGTACACTCCAACCAGCTTTCTAGCAATGGAAACTTTGATATCGTCCCGCAGCTTACTGTCAGGTACGACGCACATAGACTGCTTCTTGTACGCCTGCTCGAACAACGAATTAAATCTCTTGAAACAATCCTTCACTTCCTCCGGCGACGTTACCACCGTCGGATCCTCCGGGATTGAATCAATGACTTGGCTCCATGCTAGCCGTTCGTAGTTCAATGCGAACTGCCTGACTTTGGTTTCGTGCTTGTTCACCCAATCGTCGCCGAGTAAGTATTTCATGTTCGATGTACGGACTTTCGAAACGACGTAGTTTAAGTTGTTGGCTAAGAAGATGTATGAGAGCGAAGCGTCTTTGTAGTGCTTTGCTTTGCCGTCGAGTTTGCAGAGTAAGACGAGTATTAGCCACGCGAGTCGGAGAGATATGGCTGCGGAAGGAAAGTCTTCGGAATCGGAAGTGTCGAAGTACGACTCCGGCAGAGACGACTTCGCCGGTGGTGGAGAATCGGCAAGTATATCCGCGAGTATGTTGCTGTAGTCGGCGAGAAGAGAGAGGTAGTTCATAACATCAGTCGTCAAAACATGAATTCCGGCTCCGGCAGCAAGTGATTTTGAAGAATCCTTCTGAACCACCGATTCGAAATCGCTCAACGCTGTCTGTACAGATTCTCTGAGCTTGATGAGTGACGTCAAAGTTTGAGATCTGACGTTGGACGTTGATTCGAAGGAAAAGATGGACTCGATCTCCGGCCAACGATCGGCAATGGCAGTGTACATATCTAGCGTCCGGAATATCTTTTCCGGCGATTTCTTGCTGTTTCTCGTCACATTTTCCGGGAATCCAAACAGGATTGATGCTCCTTCTTTTGTTATCTCAGCATAAACCGACTCTCTGATAGATTCCGAAGCTGCAAAGACGTGGTCGCAGAGAATTCTCTCTCCATAGAATAGAGTTTTCACTCCAATCCTCACAGCATTCAACCAATTCTTGATTCTCAAGTCCAGAACCTCCCAATCCATCTTATGTACGTGTGAAGTGCTCAGTCTCTCAACCCCAAGTTTGTATATACCTTCATCTACTATAGATTTACGTATGACTTTGTATATCTTCACGCACTCTTTACCATATCCAGACGATATCATACACTCGGCTATCGTTCTCAAATCCCCCATGGCAACATCAGAAACATCTTCCACTTCAGAGATGGAATCGCCTGCCGTCCGAATCTCATCTTCGGGTCCATCATAGTCTTCGTAGTCGGACGTGCTCGTTCGAGTTGAAGCAACTGAGGATCGAGCCGAGACAGACTCAGGATCGAGATGAGCTCGGTTAATTGAGAGAATCTGGTAGAACTCTTTTTGCAATCGTTTCATGGCGATTTGCATTAGGTTCTGGGCACGACCGAGCTTGTCTGAATTGGAGTTTTCAGACGCTGAAAAGTGCATGGCCTTTTGCAGATCATTGACGCTCTTGATAAATTCCTTGGCTTCTATGCGGTTCTCGTAAAAGAGAGAAGTGACTTTTGCGAACGTTGATGTGTCTGGGTTCCATTTCATGATAATGGAGTCTGCGATTTCCAGAGTTCTATCCATAATCGAGTCGGAGAACAAACGCCGTGGGGTCAAATTGGGATTCTGAAGACCGGTTCTGGAAGGCGAAGGGAAGTTGGAAATTGAAGACGATGATGCCTTCGGGGGAAAAAAAAGGCTCTTCATTCCTTTATACGGCATAGCTGTGCCTGTGAACTGTGGTGAAGAGATCAAATAAAGCTAGCCTGGTTGCGTCAAGAATCAAGGATTCAAGATATATGGCAATGTGAAGAACCAACCAGGTAACCCTGTTTTTGTATGTATATGTGTTTGTATTGGCTTTATGAACAATTGTGTTGGTGGGGTGTATGGGATGGTCTCATGTGGTTATATATAGAGAGAGAGGGAGAGATGGAGGAAGGAGGCCGCAGCTTGGGGGTTAAAGATGGTGGTTGGGTTAGACTTTTTCGAGTCATTCATTCACTTGGTAGACTTTTACGCGTTACACGTGGTGTTAGCTTCGTCACCAACAAAAAACAATAAACTATGGGTTTGACTATACTAAACAATCCTGACACCCCCCCCCCTCCCAAAAAAATAAAAAAGAGACT
>CM042196.1:21102366-21119421 GCA_023539305.1 Ilex asprella
TTCTACTAGTACCCACATAATCTACATAGCTTGACAACTAGCCATTGTCAATAAAATGTACTCTGCTTCAGCTGTTGATAAAACAACAACTTGTTGTCTCTTGGACATCCATGTAATTGCACTTGAACCAATGTAGAAAACATTTGTAGATGTTCTCTTACTGTCATCAAATTTTCCAACCCAGTCACTATCACAATAGCAAACCAGTTTAGGTTCATTCACCTTATGATAAAATATCCCCTTACCAGGAGTTCCACGAATATATCTCAAAATTCTATTTCCAACCTTCCAATGAGATTTTCTTGGTTTCTCCATGAACCTACTAATCAAGCTAACTGCATATGCAATATCTGGTCTGGTAGCAATTAAATACATCAAACTTTCACCCAGACTTCTAAACAAAGTTGAATCAACATAATCACTATCATCATCTTTGCTTAACTTCAAACCCAGTTAAATTGGGGTTGAAATGGAATCAACATCCTCCATTCTAAACTTCTTCATTAACTGTCTAGCATACTTTTCTTGATTGATGAAAATACATTCATCACCTTGCTGGACTTCAATTCCAAGGAAGTGATGAAATAACCCCAAATCAGTCATTTTAAAGTCTTACATCATACTTTTCTTGAACTCTTCAATCATGTGGATGTTACTCCCAGTAATAATTAGATCATCAACATGCAAGGTAACAACGAGTATGTTGTTTTGATCACCTTCTTTAACATAAAGAGTGTGCTCAAATGGACATTTTAAAAGCCATTCTTCAAAAAATAACTGTCGATACGACTATACCAAGTTTTCGGAGCTTGTTTTAGTCCATACAATGCCTTCTTCAATTTGCATACTTTATTTTCTTTATTCTTCTTCTCAAAACCAAGAGGTTGATCCACGTACACCTCTTCTTCTAAAACTCCATTTAGGAAATCTGATTTCACATCCATTTGATAAACTTTCCAATTTTTTTGAGCAGACAATGTCAGAACCAATCGAATGGTTTCTAGACGAGCTACCAGAGCAAAAACATCTTGATAATCTACCCATATTATTGCTTGTAGCCTTTCACAACCAAACGTGCTTTGTACTTCTCAACTTGCCCTTGAGCATTTGTTTTGGTTTTGTACACCCATTTGACTCCAATGGACTTCTTCCCTTGGGATAAATCAACCAACTCCCAAGTCTGGTTCTTCTCAATGGCTTCGATCTCAGCATCCATCACTCGTCGCAATTTATCATCTTTCACAGCATCTTCAAAGGTAACTGGATCAACATCACCAAGTAGAGCAAAGTCTGCAGAATCATCTTCCAAAATTCTTCTTGTGTCTGTATATATCTCTGCCATTCTCCTTGTCTTTCTTGGAACTGCTTGTGAACTTGAGGATGATGAAGATGATGCAGATGCTATGCTTGATATTGGAGTAGGAGGAGGTGAGATTACTTCTTCTTCTTCAATTGGCAAAAAAGAATCACTATCCAAAGGAATATTAACAACTCCTGTTACATCTTTCCAAACCCACATTGCTTTTACCTCAAAAATAACATCACGACTGATAATGATTATTTTTGTGAGTGGATTGTATAACTTCTATGTCTTGGAGTTCTCACTATAGTCAACAAAGATGCACTTTTCAGATTTATCATCAAGTTTTCTTCTCTTTTCATTTGGCACGTGAGAATAACAGACGCTGTCGAAGATTCTGAAATGAGAGACACATGACTTGTGGCCACTCCATGCTTCTTGAGGGGTCATTCCTTGAACACTTTTTGTTGCTGCACGGTTGAGAACATAGGTAGCACAAGCAAAGACTTCTGTCCAAAACACTTTTGAAAGTTTTTTTGTCTTTAACATACTTCGAGCGAGCTCCAAAATAATCCGATTCTTCATTTCTGCCACCCCATTTTATTGAGAGGTTGAACGAACTGTCAATTGATGATGAATGTCATTTGCTTCCAGATACCCTAAAAATTCTCCACTCAAATATTCACCTCCACGATCTGAACGCAAGGTCTTTAATTGATAGCCACTTTGCTTCTCCACCATGGACTTGAACTTTTTGAAAACCTCAAATTTTTCAGATTTTTCGACTATAATCATTGATAAAAGTAAGAAAGTAGGAATTTCCTCCAAGAGAGGTTAAATTCATAGGCCCATACAAATATGAGTGCACTACCTCCAATTGTTAGCAAGCTCTCCTAGCCTTGCCACTAAGAAAAGAATCACGATGATGCTTACCAAAGACACAATCTTCACACATTTGATCTTGCTGATGTACATTCGACATACCTCTCACCATGTGATTTTTGCAGATGCTAGACAAAGTGTTGAAGCTCAAATGATTATATCGGAGTTGCCAAAGCCAAGATTCATTACTGACAATATTTGCAAAGCATGAAAATATCTTTCTTTGCAGCTTGAGAGGAAACATCTTGTTTGGAGTCATCTTCACCCAAGCAACAAGAACATTATTCTTGTTCCTGATTTCACATTCTTCCTTCTTGAAAATCACATTATGTCCTTTAAGTATGAGCTGGTCCACACTCAATAAATTGTGCTTGAGATTAGGAACATAATAAACATTAGAGACATGTTTTGTCCCTTGCTTTGTTTGAATTAAAATATCACCAAAACCTTCAACTTTCAACCGCTTGTTATCACCTGTCTTCACTTCACGCTGAGCAACCTCTTCAAGATTGAAAAAGTAGGCCTTATTTTCGGTCATGTGGTTACTACATCCACTATCAACATACCACACATCTTCATGAGAAGTTTCTTGCATATTTCAAGCAAGAAGCACACTTTCATCTTCTTTCTTATGCATAAAAGTTGAATCACAACCACCTTCATCATTCATTCTCTTAAAATAATTTTTCTTTAAGTGATCATACCCATTACAATAGTGGCATTGAACATGAGAATGATCATTTGAATATAAATTTTTCTCTTCCTCTTCTATTACTTCTACCACGTCCTTTTCCTCATCCTTGTTGAGAAAGGTTGAATTGTCACCATATGAGTTGCTGGAAGCATTTTCAGCTTGGCCTACACCATATCTTCTTTCTCTTCCATAGCCTCATCCTCAAACAAATTCTCTTCCACTTTTTCCTCTAACACTACCATGGTTAATGTCTTAAGTCTGAAAGGCTTGTTCTAGAGTGGAAGAATCAAATTACTTGATGCGCAATTCATGAGACTAAAGCAAGCCCAACAAAGCTTCAAGAGATAGGCTTCTCAAATTCTTTGATTCTTCAATGGCTACAACAACATGCTCATACTTTCGAGTCATACTTCGAAGAATCTTCTCAATGATTCTTTGATCTGAAAGTTGTTCTCCATTCACTTGAGTTGATTGACAATGGAAACAACTCTATTAAAGTACTCTTCAACATTTTCAGTCTCCTTCATTTTAAGAAAATCAAACTCTCCTCTAAAAGCTTGAGGCCTAACCATCGTCACTTTATCTGCACCCTTGTAGGCTTGGTGTAGAATGTCCCATGCTTCCTTTGATGTACCAGCAAAAAAAATCCTCTCAAAAATTGCTTCATCCACTGATTGATAAATGAAGTAAAGTGTTTTCTTATCTTTCTTGCGACTTTCCTTTAGTATAGTTAATTGTTGTGTAGACAAAGTTGCTTGATCAGCTGGTTCTTCATAATCACTCTCAACAATCTCTCAAAGATCTTAGAAGCTATATAATGCCTTCATTTGAATGCTCCATTGATTGTAATTCTTTCCGGTTAATCGAGGAAGTTGAGGTTGCAATGAGTTGCCACTTTGGGCCATCTGGCTCTGATACCACTTTGAAGGAGTATAGGAAGAAACTTGTTCCAAATAATCACAAAACTATTTTATGAAAACACTTTTCTTTCTTGTATATTCTTCTATATTGCAACATGCAAAAGACAACATCCATATAGGCATTCTGAAACATCCCTCCAAGAATAAGATTTAATGCAGGACCTTTTGGAAACCACAATACATTTAATCTTATGCCTAACACATTTATAGAAAACTCTTAGGTAACCACAAAACTCTTAGGAAACCACAAAGATCTTCATTGAACAAAGACAAGTTCATTGAACAAAGGTCTAACTTATATTTCTAACACTTCTTAGGCCCGAATCTTGTGTTTTGGGGCTCTAAGAAGCAACTCATTGTCTCTAGATCTAGAACTGAAGCAGAGTATAAAGCCTTGGTTGTTACCACCTCAGAAATGTTATGGCTTTTGTATCTACTACAAGATCTTCAGGCTCCACCATCCTTACATATGGTTTTTCATTGTGATAATATGGGTGCTACACACATGACTTAAAATTCTGTTTTACATGCTCGCACAAAACACATTGAAGTCGACTACCATTTTTTTCGGGATTTTGTTGTCAAGGGTGCTATTAAAGTTTAATTTATTTCGTTTACATCACAACCCGCTGATATTTTTACAAAAATCTTGTCGGCACAAAACTTTTCTTAGGCATATTTCCAAACTATTGCTGGCTTACGGCATTAGTTTGCGGGGGAATGATAAGTGATGGATCAATGCCAATGCCACTAGGATTGCATGATAGGATTACACTCATCAGTAGTTATCGTGTATTTAAACTCATAGTTATCTTGTATAGAATTCTTATCTATTGTACACACACATTTACAATATAAATAAAACTCTTCCAACTCACTTTCAGGTGAGTCATTCCAAACAATCAATCTTCTTCTCATTCATAATTTCAAGTAGGTTCAAATCTTGTAACCTTAGGTGCATCAATCTTTTGGGAGGATTAGCATCTTCAGAAACTTATATCTTTCCAATTAATATGTGAGTATTTTACCACAAAATAATCAAATTTATTCTTCAAGAATATGGGGGTGAAAGATACTAATTGTATTTGTGCGATCATTTAGAAATGTTCAATTTCCTTCCTCAATTGTATCTCTAGGATCCAAAGTATCAAACTGTCATTAATTCACACTTTTCAATACATGATTCCTTTTGATTCTGATAGTAAATTCATTATTACTTATGATAATGAATTCATTCTCCTTTTGACAGTGAATAATTGTTGTTTCTGGCAACCAATTCATTATTTTTTGCCAATATAAATAATTTTCAAGATTTGTAGGATCAAGGTGAATCTCTTTAAGGATCTAAGAAGAATCTAACTCAATGTAAAATATAACAATTACATTCGAATTATACAAATACAATAAACAACAATCTATTCATTCTAAATGGTAATGTAAATTACATAACTTGCAAGTATAAATAACACATACTTGGTTGCATATATAATTCTTAGCAATAATAAAGAAAGTAGTAGCACACACATTCTTGCGATTAAGATATCATCAAGCATGGGTACTCATAAACTATGAAAATTCGATTCATGCATATTCCATCATTGAACCAAAAATAGCCAAAAATAGAGCAAAAGATTGTCTCCGCCATCAATTGCGAGATGTTTATGCTAGAAACAAACTGCAAATATAATGCATGTAGATATTTACCTTATGCTTTGCTTAAGTAACGATTATGAAACCAAATCACCATTTAATGTATGATAAATAAAAAAGGCAAAATTTTTTTATTTTTTTAATTGGATAGAGACTCGTGCTAATAACATATTGTAAAATTAAGATAACATAAAACATAGAATTGTAAAAAAACAAGAAAATATAGAAATGCTGGAGAAAAAACTTTTCAACTTATGTATTTCTCAATGTAGTCAAGACCTCTTATTATCGACTCTCAAATAAAATGATCATCAAATATAATATTAAGTTGGTATATCAATAGGTAAGAGTTATAGACCAATGCACTAATACCTACTAATTTTTATTTACTTGGTGTAGTAATTAATTGGGTAGAGGTCATCCACTTTATATACAATGTAATTGTAATATTTATAACAAAATTTGTTGTTTTAAGTTTTATCTTCATTGTAATGGTTAGATTATTTTACTTATTTGACCCAAAATTTAAACTCTATATGAGAAGATATATTGAGGTGTATCATTTATGGATATTTATGTTGCATTTTTTTTAACAGTTTGAAGATTTAGATTATTAGAAATGTTAGGGATCAAATAAAGGGCTCAAATGACATGACAACCTAATAAGCCTTCCAAATCATTTGTCATGTCATTTAATAAAACTATCAAATGACATGATAGCTGACTTGGAAGGCTGATTTTTGTCTAATCAGCCTTTCAAGTCAGCTGCTATGTCATTTAAACTCTTTAGTTGGTCCCTAATTAAACTCTTTGATGAATTAAACCCAATTTCATGACCCAACACAATAGAACTCTTATTGCTGATATTTCTTGTGAAACGTCCCCCATGAAAAAGCAAAAGACATCAAGTAAGTCAGATTATTCTCGGATCTTCTAGATAACATTTTTAGGGTAGAGTTTACTTCTTGTAAACCTCTACATGTTAATATTAATATAGTAATGTAATTGTGTGTTAATTTTTATATATGTAATGACCTAAGAATAAACCATATAGATTGTAACAATACGAATAAATACTAGGTAGACAAATTGATTGTGAAGTTTAAGTTTTGAAGGCGTTTAAACTTGGGAAGGGTGGTTGGATAAGTTTCTAATTTTTTTTAGGTCAAAATAAGGTCTCAATTGAATCCGGAAGGTCGAAAAACATTGGAAGATGTAATATGGAATGTAGTAGAAGTTATGAAGTATTTTGGAGTCAAAACACATTTTTGAAAGAATTCAGATAAGAAGGAATTGAATACTATCATAGTATTTTAGCCATAACTTTTTACTCATAACTCTAATAGATCTGATTTTCATACAGTAGAAACTAGACTTCCAGGGCTACAAAAGTGTATTTCACAAAAATTTTCTGAAACGATTTTTAAATAGGTCAAAATTGATCTGAAAGTTGAGGTTATTTTGTCACCCGCGTTTGGACTGGAATAGACACGTGTCCGGACGCGTACAATAGAAAGTTGGGAGCAAAAACACGCGTCCGGACGCGCCAAACTGAGGGCTACACATCTGAGACTTATTTTGGGTGTTTCCTCTTCTATTTGCAACTCATTTCATCTATTATAACCATTAGAGAAGCTTAGAGAAGAGAGAATAAGGAAGAAATGGAGAAATACAAGGTTGAAGGGGATGAAATCCTTTAGTTCTCACACCAAAGCTAAAGAAACAAGGTAGAAATTTCTTCTCATTCTCCTACATTGAGGCTAGGGCTTATGTATATATGTACTCTTTTGACTATAAATTCAATATGTATGTTAAAAATCTTTAATTCTTGTAATAAATGTCATGTTTTAAACAATGTGATACTTGGGTAACCATTAAAACTCTCTTTTTCATCTTCAAACCTTAGATTTTAAGAAAAATAGATTTTTCTCTCCATATTTCCTTTGTTCTGGATTTTTCTCTCCATAAAATTGTATTTATGTGGATCCCTTGCCTATTTTTCTTACATGGTTCTATTGGATAATATACCAGAAATTTTGGTAATTTTGGAAATTATGAACTTTTGTCGAGAAATTGTTGGGGATTGTATCTTATGGAGGTGTTTGGATGACCATGGATGACCATTGACCGGGTATCGTCGAATGGGTAGATGTGTGTGGTTCTTACTCCGTGTGAGTTTGAACTTTTCCTACCACTTGTAATGGGGGTGGTGTCTTGCGAGGACCAAACCACTATTAGCTCATGTGCTGTGTCAAAGGATTAGTATACTATGTCTAGGTCGGATTCGTTATTGTCGGTGCATTGGTATGGGACAATACATCGGTAGGCACCCTTCCCGAAGTTGATATCCTTGTGAGGATTTGTGTGTGTGTGAGCCAAAATATTTTCTATGTGTTTATTCATGTGATTCTATTACATCAGACTTGAGATATATTGTGGTTATTGTTTATTGCGTTAACTTTTGAATATGATTATTTTGGAAATTGTTGTGGGAATAATTACTCATTGGAATGGTTATTTATGGTGGGATTGACTTTACTCTTGCACTTAATTATTGTTAATGTATAAACTGCAGAACTTTTGAAAATATCATGTTTTCTTTCAAAATTTACGTATGTTATTTGTGAAATGAGACCGACCGTTTTCTACGTTTTTCAAACTTTGTTAGAGTTTGAGAGGATTTTTTAACAGAGATTAGTGTTCATCCCCTATAAATAATGTTTTTTTTCAGATTTAGTGGTAGAGGAAGATCTCGGCGTTAACGAGTCGGGAAATTAGGAGGTTACACCAGAGGGGAACCTAGATATCGAGGTGGACATCTAGAGCTAAAGTTTATTTTTGTGCTAGACTAGGAAATTTATTTATGATAATATATAGTCTAGTATTTTGTTTATTCCTCTGCTAAGTTTGAGTATAATTCTTTTGGAATGTAATTGTCATAGTTTAACCTATTCTTTTGGGTTTATATTGTGGATATTACCTATGGTGAATAAAATTTTATTTTGGGATGAGTAAATGGACCCGATGTGGTCAATATTTATTCATACATGGACTCGGTGTGGTCAATGTAGTATAATTGCACAGATTGTGTTTTTGGGTAGAGCTTTCGGTACAAAGGAAACTCTGTCCGAATTTTGTTAAATTAAGGACCCTCGATTTTTGAGGTGTTACACTTTTCATGTTTGCCTTTTCTTCTAATATCTCTCTCTCTCTCTAAAAAGGGAATTCTACGGTACTGAAGGAGATACTCTATTGTCAATTACAACCATTTAAGGTTAAATTACAATTTTTTTTAGCTATAAATTATAACTTTTAAAGATCATGATCGATTGAGATTGATATTGAGCTACAACTTTTAAATATTCAGTTATAACTTATAAAAGAGAAGTTACAATTGTTTAGGAGAAGTGTATGATTGATCATATATATCTGTAATCGATCATGATCTTTCTTGAACAATTATAACTTCTTTTTAAGAGTTATAATTTTACCAAAAAAAAATAATAAATGACAATACGGTTCCAAGTCGGTATCGTAGAATTCCCCCCTTTTAAAAACAATGACACATCGTGCCCAACTCATGAAATTTCTTCACTTTTCACGTGCAGGGCAAGAATTTCAAATCTAATGAAACCGTTTGTCAATTGCTGACATGACTACGTACGAGAAGTTCAGAAAAATCTGAAAAAGCAGACAATTAGTGACACTTGGTTAGGCTTGACGATTGTTTGAATGGGAGTTGGCACTCAATTACTATTATGACCGGTAACTTTTTGGAAATTTGAACTTGGTTAGTGCTTGCATGCTTGTCTCAGAATTTTGACCAAATTGTCTTTTAAAATTTTAATTTGTGTTTAAATTTTCTGAACTGTGGAAGATGTAGCTGCCTACCACCAATTTTTTGCCTTTCTTTATTTATATTTTTTGGTTCAACGATTGTAGATGTCTAAACTAAATTTCGTGTACCTTTTTTTTTTTTCAAGAACCAAAAACTAATCTTTCAATGAGTTTCAAACAGTTATATTAAAAAGGTTATACCACATTTTATCCTTGTTAATAGTGGGATTGTGGGGGTACATTGAGGGATACACTAGTTACAGACTGAACTTCTTAATGACGAGATTTAAAGCTACAACCCCACCGCTATTAAACCGATACCCTACTATTATACCGAATGTTAAGTTACGTCATCTCAAATTTTAGATTCAATGATTATTTTTTTTGTTTTACTATCAGATTGGAAATTTTCGACGCGCAGAGAGCAGCTTATGCAATGTGCGCCTATCAAACAGATCATGGACCTCAGTGACAGGTAATGACTTTGCTGCTTGTAATTGACTGATCCCCTTTCCCTTTTCTATTGTTTCCTTTCCTCCTCTTTTGCATGTGAACCCTTGAAGGTATGAATATGCTTTGTGTGTTCTCTCTTAATAGTTGTTCACATTTATGAATCTTCTTGTTAGTTGTGTCATCTTCATCTGGTGGGTAGTTTGAAGTTTCAAAATTTCCGAGTCATGTCCGACGGCTGTAAAGTCCATTGAAATAGTCTAGTTGGTAGAAAAGAAAAAGGAATAATCCATTTTTTTTAGTAACAGCATAGGACCGTTTCATTCATCTCTCAATTGTGTAAGCAATTCTTCTGCTTATCAGAATGGTTTACGGATCTCATTCAGTAAAAAGATTATTCTAAGATGATTGAGATTTTTTCTAGTTACATTTTACTTTTAAATTCACGATTGCAACGCCCATTCAGAATACTTTCAATATTCAACTGTGAGTTCATGGATATCGGACAATTTAAAAGTCCCTTACGATCTAGATTCGAATTTGAAATCTTAAGGGAGACATTGACAATCCTAGAGAGAAACAACATAGCTAGGCAGAAGAATTCTATGCACTTCTACAAGGTATAAGTAGGTTTGTTAATTGTGTCGGGTCAAGTGGGTTTCATGTTAAAAAATACTATACTCATATTTGATTTGTTTATTAGTTCATGCTTAATGAGTTTTGTCATATGGAGTTTGTATTGTGTATCAATTATGTATAACTAGTATATAAACGAGTTGTGTCGTGTACAATAATTGATTCTTTTTTTAATCATGTCGTGTTGATTTCATTCATTCAAGAAACAGGTGATTTAAAAAATGCGTAAACCCTCTAATTTCATGTAGTGTTAATGAGTCTATAGGTGGATTGTTTGTGTATTGATAGTTATTGGATGAGCCGAATATTGAAATATTAGGATTCACTAAGGTTTATTTGTGTGTTATTATTATTTGTTCGAATGTGATTTAAAGCAATTTTAGCATTTAAGAATCACATGTGATGTGTATTTAGTTGAAAAGAAAAAATGACCCTAGTTCTTTGTTTTCTTCTTCGCAAAATGACGCAAACACAATACGAAAATAATACCAAATTGATACGATGCAAACATAACACAACGATTATATGTGTCAATTTCAATAAATGTGCTATATATCAATGGGAACAGGGGAGAGAAGGGGATCAATACCAGCTAATATGTGCCCCATGATGCATACCATTGACCGCCGTTAATTTGACTATCTTTCATGCCCGCCGTTAACTGACCTCTTCTATTGTCTTTCTTTTATTTCCACCACCTTTGAATCCCAGTTTTCAAAGGCAAGTGTGAAAATGTTTTATGCGACTTGTGATTAATTCTTTTATTTTATTATACTTTTCAACCAAATTTTCAAAATTTGTGGTGTGTTGTAATGTTCCAGGAAATGACATTGTATAGCTATTTAACGACTTACTAAAAATTGTTTTTTTTTTTAATCACATATATGGGGAGAGGGATGACCAGTAAGTAGTGATTTTCAGCGCGTAACTACGAGGGTCTCTCCCAATATGAAATATTTGGTTATCTGTAGCTATAGACCTTTTTGGAGTAGTCCGTCACCACGTCACCACTAAAGCTTAAATAGCAAGACATGGGACTCTGGAAATCAAACCTTGCTTGTTAACCTAATTGGAGTCAAGGACGATTTTGAGACGGAAATGCCTTGCCACTAGACCACCAGCTCTGGTCAAAGGCAAAAATTAATTGGAATCGGCAAAAAAATAATTTTTTTTTGTTTCAACAGTTAGGATTGTTCAGACTAATTTACACGAATCTTAACTAATTTTCTTTTCGATCTGATCAAAAGCATGACATCCATGTCAAGATTAAAATATTTAAGAAGATAAATCCTTCATTGAGTCCTTGAAGCTCAAATGGGTAACTAAACATAAGTAAAATGAAGGTCTTTACTTTGTAAATAATATTATAGTTAATATTTTGAGATTTCAAGTTCAAAATTTATAAATGATGTCCATATTAACTTGATACACTTGCATGAAATATGTCTGATTGTATTTATCTCTCAATTTTTATTTTTTGGGTAACTACGAATTTAAAGGATACGTGTATCGAAAGAGATCTTGGTTATATAAAAAAAAACTAGGGAAAAGAAAAAGAAACAATCAATGGGTCTCCAAAAGGGTTGGATAGCATGCATTGACAAATCAAACTATATTTGTGTTATTGTTTGAGTATATATAGCCATTGGTTTGTTCCTCCCCCTCTCTTTTGGTAACAATAGCCATCGCTAAACTAAAGCTGAATAATCTTGTATAACAATTGTTACAAGACATATATCAAATATCATTGTTAATGTTAGGTAGGCACAATCATCTTCACAAGATCTCACAGATAAATACAACATTCTACCGTGATTAATAATGTTATTTAGAACTAATTAATAACATATTTTATGGACTTAATCTATCAAAACTATTAAATTGGTTGTTGGCTTCAATATATACGGGAGTCTACTACTAATCCAACAATAAATAATTAAAAAAATAAATTAAATTTAAAGACTCCAAGGGTGATTGTGACAAGCCAAGAAAAAAAAAACCCTCGTCATCGACCTTAAAGCTAAGCCATGCCTTTTTAGCCCACATTGCTGGCCGCATCTCTGATTACAAAGAAAACACGCAATCTATTGCGATTATGACAAGCAAAACAAATGTTTGTAATGAATCATACTTGTATGTATAGGGTTTGACTACGGTATTGATTTTTATTACCAAAATTGAAGGAATGGTACCAAAATTATTTCTTCCGTATCGTAATCAAGTCCGTATGTATATATTTGTGATTGAACATTGTGTTGTATGTTTCAAAATTCAAATTGAATATGACAAAAATGGAATTATTGTTGCTGTTATCTGTATCTTTTGGAAGCAAATCTAGTCATTTGACTTTTAGGAGAGTAGGGGTGACTATTGTTGTACCTTTGTCTGTTGTCCCCCTCAAGAGGAAGTTTACACCCTCCTCCCTTAAGAACTCCAACACATCCTCTTCATTCTTTCCATCATGCTTAATCAATTTAATGTGACTTAGGATTTGAGTCATAAACAATTTTTTTTTGCATGTAAAAATAAGATTGTATATATTTAATTCTCTTCATACCCTATAATGACGAAAATCTCATGCACTAGACTACCGTTTAATTTTTAAATCTTATTGCACTCTTAATTTCATCTAAGTCTTGGTGCACACTTGTGATTTCCCCTTTACAAAACCAAGTGATACCAACGTCAATAAAAATATGGTTTAGAAACAAGTGATGCAACAAATACTACTAGTTACCAATAAGTTGATGTTTATTTGCAAATTGTGTTGTGATTATCATGAAATCGTGTTATCATTGTTCCATTAAATATTTATTAATGAATAAGCAATCTTTTTAGCACGCTACACTATATGAGATTTTTGTAGTAATCGGAAATGCCACAACACTTGCTTCTTGCAGCCTTTTTTAATGTTGAATAGGATTACTGGTTGATGAAACGTATAATTTTCTTATTTTTCTTTTCATGCATTTAGTAGTTTTTTTTTTCTTATTATTATTTCTATAAACATGCTGAAGATGTTGTTTCTTTTTGTTTGAAATTTCAAATGGGGATAAAGACATTTTTGACTTTGCATGTTTATCTATAAACTTGTCTATTTGTGCCGTACAAATTGTCAATATACTAAATAGAACAATATTTCTCGTGCATAAGGGTGTATGACGTTCCCGGCTAGATATATATTATTCACAAACTTATCCACATGAGCAATTTCATTCATCGTAGAAAAATAAGGTTGTACAAACAAACTAAATTGAGTTACATTACATGTCTTAATCATGCAACTAAAGTCAGCTGAACAGGCTGTATTCATCTGCATTTTAGTACCGTACGTTGGATTGATATTAATTGGTTACGGGTCCCAAAAAATACTAGGACTTATTATTAATTTAATGATTATGAGTGACTAGATTAACAAATTAAGTTAATCAATTAGGATTAAGTAGCGTTGCTCTTAAAAAACATATCCTCTCTCTCTGCCTCTCTCGCAGTAAGGACGATTTTAAACACAACTTGTCAACTTGACATAAAGTTATCGGACATGATTTGAGTTTTAATGCATTCAGATCATAATCAAGTTGACTAATCAATCTTATTTAATAAAAGAGATCGACGCGTCTTCAATCACATCCACGTAATACGATGGTTGCCAACCTTTCTTTGATTATTGGCGATTGTCATTTTCTTGCAAGTGAACCCCCCTTCTCTTCAACTCCGTACAGATGTATTATTTTGGTACCTTTGAAGTTAAACTCTAGCATGATATACACGTCAAATTGAGAATAATGCAGTTGAAAGATTGGTTGTGTGATTGTGGAAGCAATTCAAACAATAGAGATTTATCAAAAAAATAAAAATCCAAACAATAGTGTCTTCCATTGCCGTCCAAGAGTGCTATCCTGAAATGCATTATGATCATGACAGTTGATGGCGAAGTAAATTAACCATAGTTTTTTTTTTTAATTCTATTGTTAAATGAAATTAATATGAGTTAATAACATTTTTTGTCTTTAAAATATGCACATTTTATCAGTTTGGTACCTAAAATATTAATTTTATCATTTTGGTCGCTAAAGTATTCAATTCATGTTTAAACGGTCTCTTACACAGACATAACTTTAAGTTTTTAACGGAATGATCATGTGTTAATCACGTAATATTATCTGAAAGAATGACATGTGACCACTTCCTTTAAAAAAAATAACAAATTTTCTAATTAAGGACCAAAGTGACACAAATCAAAACTCGAGGGATTAAATTGACAAAATTAATATAATGATGACCAAACACGGTCATACTTTAGGGATCATATTCTACTATAGTCAAAACAATGTGAATTAGTATCTCCTCAACTATATATATATATATATATATTAATTTCATGTAACAATAGAATAATGAGTCCTAGTTGAATTATCCATTATTTGGTGATGCTTGTGAATTCATTGTTGGTATGAAGACTTTGCTTCCCGTTCGTTGAACAACCCCCCTATTCTAATACTTAACTACGTTTTAAAAGACGAACTCCACCTACTTTTGAGCTATTGAATTAGGCAATCAGAAAATCCATTTCTTTCACACTTTTCCCTACAACAAATAATATGGGTGTTTTGTATTGTATCGACCTCCCCGCCCCCTCCACACACACACACACGGAAGTGATCCAACTAAAGATTTTGGTTCTAGTGGGAACATCTATGATCATGGTAACTACTCTGAAGTAGGCGTTGTCTCTTGAGCTCAGGTAGCTCCTTCTTAATTGATTGTTAAATCTTAATCGAATTGTCATTTCTAATCAAGGAGTGACCAATGAAAATAGAGTGACAAGTTTTGAAACAGTGTGGTGATCGTGCAAGCACTAGAACTATAATCAGAAAGTCAAAACAATTATACAACTTGGCCCCTTCAACTACTTAGGCGCAAGATCAAAGATGATGGATCCCTATACAGATGAAATGTTAAGTTTTTGACGGAATGATCAGGTATTAGTCACGTGATTCCATTTGAAAGAATGGCACATGACTTGTGTATGATTAAGGACTAAAATGACACAAATTGAAACTTTAAGGACTACATCGGCAAAAATAAATCAATGACGAAAAAATTGACAAAACAGACATACGTTAGCGACCGAAAGTGCTATTAACCCAATTAATGTTCTACTATAATCAACACGACGCAGATCAATATCTCTTCGACTATATTTGATGATGCACAAATTGGTTTACACACCATAGTTAAGTAAATAGTATAAAATACAGTAAAGTAGGTAGAGAAAGAGAATACAGGGTTTATAGTGGTTCAGTCAATCAAGACCTACGTCCATTTTCAATGACTAAGTTCGTCGGTATTTTTATTAACTCCAGTGTATTTGGGAGAGTAGAGAATTACAAGAGAGGGACGAGATGAGCTTGCTTTTTTGTGATGCCTCCCAAGTGTTGGGGGAGCTTACAATTTATAGTTGTTTGTGTAATAATTGCATAGTCAGTCTGACGGTCATAACGGATTGGGAATAACTTAATAGTATTAAATAACTTGACGGCCTTTCCTCTCCTTGGCGACTTCTCCTCTTCTCAACGGACAAGGAAATTATGGTGCTCTCCAAAGGACTTGGTCAAATGATGAATAAAGACTAACTCTCTTGAAGCGGCGAGAGTGAGGCTCTTGGATAACCCTTACTCCAAGGTGGAGAGGAGGAAGCTATCCAGCTCCTCGACTCCAAGGTGGAGAGGAGGAGGCTCTCCCGCTCCTCGACTCCAAGGTGGAGAGGAGGAGGCTCTTGGATGACCCTGCATGATCCCCTCCTGATGTAGCTTCTTAAGCTTGATGAACTGCTCCATGTTGATGTAACTCCTTGAGTTTGATGAGTTTGACTGGGTTGACCAAATTGAGCTGAATTTGCTGGACCTCTTGGAGTTGGGCCTCTTGGGCTTGTCCCATCAATATTTTTTTTTAATTTCATTTAATAGTAAAATATTAAACATATATGGGTCCTAATTGAATTATCAATTATTTGGCGATGCTTATGAATTCATTGAATGTTGATGCTAAGTTGATGGGTAGTTAGAATTGCTAAAACCAGAATCATGGAAAGGGTGTATGTCTTGCATTCTACTCCATACACGTGGTACTTGAGAAGGGAGAAGCATTATTGAATCATCAATATTCAAATAAACGTGGAGGAGAATGAGCATAAGGAGTTTTATCCTCCCGTTGGGTAGAAATGATGAAAATTAAGAAGATTAAAAAATATGAAGGATATATTTTCTATTATTCAAAAAAGAAAAATAGAAATGATACAATTTTTTTCTTTTGTGTTTAGTTGAATTAATGGAAAATAAAAATGACTAATTTTTTTTTTTTTTGCTAAGATTAGGGGTGACAATCGAGTTGTATTCTTTCAAATTCGTATTGAGTCATTACGGGTTTGTGTCGAATATTAGTCATACCTAACTCAACTTATTTCACTAATTGTGTTGTGTCGAGTTACGAGTTGACATGTTTATTTTCGTGTTGTGTTCGTATTCGAGTTAATCAAGTCCGGGTCATAAAATTCGTGTTGAGTTTGAGTCGTGTCGTCGTTTTAGTTAAAAATTTTCTCCCCCTAATTTAGATGGGAATTTTTTTTTAATTAAAATTTTTTTTTATTTTTTTTTATTTTTTTTTTAATTTTTAATATATATATA
>CM042196.1:21160186-21182841 GCA_023539305.1 Ilex asprella
TATATATATATATATATATATATATATACTTCCATTCTATATATAGATGTAGATAGATATGAGAGAGAGAATTTTCATGTTAGTCAAAATCCTAAAATTTAGGAGTGGTTAGTTTTCAAATTTGTTGTAATTAAATGTAACTAATGGTGATATTTTGGCTAATGGAGATAAAAATGAATTTAATATTAAATAAGGTTTTTTGATAAACTTATTACCAAATAAGTCCACTAAAGAAGACCGGCCTTTAAATTTCTCAATAAACAACCAGATGAGCTAATAATATCTTTCCGAGTTGAGTGAGTGTGGGATTGAGTTTTGAAGCCCAATGGACCTTGAACTGAGTCAGAGACAAGACCATTTAAGACGGGTCTGTTTGAGACTTTGAGTTAGGCCCAATACACTGGCCCAATTGATATTCCGCCAGATGTACGACCTCGACAACTGCTTTTCAAAGGAAAAGAACGAAACCGATATCCTGTCTCTCTCTCTCTGTTAATACCATCGAATGACACAGGCAAGATAAGCTTCGCCTGCTGCTGACTGCGTCTTCCTCTTTACTCCCAAAAAACAACGAAAGTTCATAAATCTCGTTGAATTCCAATTCTTCATCGACACACTCGCTGATCTATCTCTCTGTAACTTCAGCTACAATCTCCAAATTTTTCACATGAACCCAACATTCTACATCTGAATTTGACCGCCCCAGTAGACCATAATGAAACAATTGCACAAACAATCTAGCGTGAACCACAGACGAGACGAAGAGATGCCCACAACTATAAGCCCCCCTTACTCACCTAAAACCCTTAAACACCCCAGATCTCTCCCCAGATCCCTTAACTACCTCCTCAAAGAACAAAGACTCCTCTTTATCTTGGTGGGTATTCTCATTGGATCCACATTCTTCATTCTCCAACCCTCTCTGTATCGCCTTAACCCTTCTGAGACCCATTCTTCAATACCCAGATTGTTTCCAGTCACCAATCGTGAATCTGTATCAAACCCATTTCGTGGTGTAAGCAGTTACGGGCATGGGAAGGTGTCTGGAAGGGTTCCTGTGGGGATTGGGCGAAGAAGGTTGAGAATTGTGGTGACTGGTGGCGCTGGATTTGTAGGGAGTCATTTGGTTGATAAACTAATTGCCAGAGGGGATGATGTGATTGTCATTGATAATTTCTTTACTGGGAGGAAAGAAAACGTGGCGCATCATTTTAGGAATCCGAGGTTCGAGCTTATTAGGCATGATGTTGTTGAACCCATTTTGTTGGAGGTAGATCAGATCTACCATTTGGCTTGCCCAGCTTCGCCGGTCCATTATAAGTTCAACCCGGTCAAAACCATCATATCCTTGTTGATCATCTGAACCATTTTGCTAATTTTTGTGTGTGTGTGTTTGTTTCTGAGAATATCATACATAATTATGGATGTGAATCGGAATCTGTGTGTGTTTGTATATTTGTATGTGTGCCCACACTGTCATATCTTCACTGATCATTAAAATACTTGTGAATTAGGATGTGTTGTTGTTTTGAAGATCTGGTGTATGCTTTTGTTTGTCTTATGGAATTTTGATATTGCTTGGGATCCTTGACTGTGATTACAAGACTAATGTGATGGGCACACTTAATATGTTGGGACTTGCAAAGCGAATTGGGGCGAGGTTTCTGCTCACAAGTACAAGTGAGGTTTATGGTGATCCGCTTGAGCATCCGCAGAAGGAGACATATTGGGGAAATGTGAATCCAATTGGTAAGCTACGACTTACTTTTGCCTGTTGTTTATCTATCATCTTTTATCTGGTTTGATGACATTCCTAATTTTTACGTATTTGAAAACATTCAGGTGAGAGAAGCTGCTATGATGAAGGGAAAAGAACAGCTGAAACCTTGGCAATGGATTATCATCGTGGTGCAGATGTTGAGGTAACAGATCGTGATATCGACTTATACATGAACTGCCATGAAATGCTGAACTTGTTATGAGATAGTTTACTATCCAAATTCCATTCTGGCACCAAATAACATCAAGAGTACTACTTTCATTCCTCCTGAGATGTTTTGTTATCTTCTAGAGTTAATTTGAGAATGCACATGAATTCATTTGAATTCCTTGCTGATCGTGTGAATGAATTGATATCTCAGAAATAAAGCCATGGCCAATATGTCCAGGACTAATCCCTTACTTTGTACGCTTTCAAGTTGATTTTCCTTTAGTTGGCTTTCTAAATATAACTTTCGGATCTGATTACATTTAGATTTTGTGCCATTAATTTTTGTTGCTTAGCTCGCTTCGCATAAGTTCATCTGTGTAAAATGTTCTCATTAATGCATGTAGTTTCCAAGAAAATTCTGCAACCATCAGTATGAGACATAGGACCGTTAGGGTGCAGAGGGATGATAGATTTTTGATTAGTATAGCATACCCATTAAGGCATGTAGTGGTCAAGGAAGTTTCTAACCTTTTGATTGAGTCACAAGCTCATTGCATAAGAGACATGCAGGAAAATACCTGTTTACTTCCCAGTAAGACAGCAAATGGATAATATCAAGTGATAATGTATAAAGGCAAATTTGCAGATTAAAGAATAGTTTACTTGGAAGGCATGCATTGACCATGTAACCCAGACCTTAGGTTGGATTTATAAATCTATTTTAAAGAAGGGTAAGACATTGTAAACTAGGTAGAATCACACATACTTTTTGTCTGTGAAGTTTTGATGTTTTCGACGCAACTGCTCAATGATTGAGTTTGTTATTTATTTAGAGTGAGGCATGGTGCACTAAAAGTACCAAGATTTCTACACTAAAGAATACTACTTGAGAACTTTGATTCAAGACGAGGAAAGAAAAGAGAAAGAGAGAAATTGTATTATTGTAACCTTAGTTTGCTAACTACATAACAAAGCTAGATCATAGAGACTCTTATATAGTAGGAAAAAAAAGAATAAAGTAAACCACTAAACTAAACTTTAGTCTAAATATACTCTTAACACCCCCCAAAAAAAAAATACTTCAAATTTATGATGTGGTAGAAAATGTTAAGAATTTGTCAATGAGAAAAAGAAAGTGTGGTATGGTATAAGATTTCGTAAAGAAATCCGCTAGCTGCATGGTGGATGGAAAAAAGGGTTGGGTGATGGTGTCCGGCTGAAAATGATGGCACACAAAGTGACAATCAATTTTAATATGCTTTGTACATTCATGGAAGACCGAGTTGTGAGGAATCTGAATAGTACTGGTGTTGTGACAATACAAAAGGGTAGGAGTACATAGTAAAATACCAAGATCAACAAGTAGCTATCATAACCAGATATCTTAGCCGTGGAAAATGTCATAGCATGGTACTAAGCTTCACAAGATGAACGAATAGTTACAATTTACCTTTTGCTTTTATAAGGAATAAGAAAATCACCAAGGAAAAGACAAAAACCAGTGGTGAAGTTGCGATCCGTAGATTCACCAACCCTGTGAACATCTGAATAAGTCCCGAGTTTCTTAGAGGATAATGAAAAAAGTAGTAGACTTTGCTGCAGAGTATTGCGAAGGTCTTGAAGTATGTGGAGAACAGTTGTCTAGTGAACCGTAATAGGTGAGATAACAAACTAACTAATTATATATCTCATTATAGTGAATTAATTATAAATACAAGTAATGTATGAGAGCTAAGTTAAATTTGACCACTCTCCGTTTTTCTTTAATATTGTGTTAATCCTCTAAACTTAACATAGTATCAGAGCAATTCGATTATAAATACAAATCTTAGTGTGTTTGTGTTGTGAAAATTTCCTTGACTTGGTGGTTTTAATGTGGAGGTGGTGGCGCTGTCGAAATGGTGCCAACGTAGCGGTGGTATATTAGTCGGGAGTTCTAGCGTAGTGGTGGTGCTACATTTGTGGTGGAGGTTTTTGATGTAAGGCGTTGAAGCTCATCGGTGCCTCTATGTTCTGCAATTGTGGTGGTGTTCTTTGTGTTCTGCGATTGTGGTGGTGTAGCCTCTGGTGATAGACATCGGTGGCTTCGCGGTGGTGCTGTTGTGCAACCTGTGTGGTGGTAACCGAGGGTTTCTTTTGAAACCCTAATCAGACGAAGAAGATAAGGTTGTTTGGGTCGGTTGCGGGGCGGTTCTAGGCTACTTCAGACTTGGTCCAGCCCAAGATCCAAACCAAAACCAGTTTAGCCCAAGACCCAGACCAGACCGGTTCAAGGCCGGTTTGGTTTACTCTGAGCCGGTTCAGGTAGTTTTATACCGGCTCAGACCGACTCCTTCTGTTGTTGCTCCGGTTCAATGGTCCAGATCGTTTCTCCACTCCGGTTCAGTCAATTTGGCACCGGTTCGGTCTATTTTCATGCCGGTTCAGCGATCTAGTTTGTGTTTCTTATCCGGTTCATTGATCCAGCTAGGTTTTTCAGTTCGGTTCAGCGGTCCAGCGAGGTCCTCCAGTCCGGTTCAGCGGTCCATTGAGGTCTTCTAGTCCAGTTCAACGATCCAATGGTCTTCCTTTGCTTGCTCAGCAGTCCAGATGCTTCCTCTTGTTCCATTCAGTTGTCCAGCTGTCAGGTTGCTTATTTTTTACTATTTGCTCGCTCCGTTCTATTATCCGGCAGTAAGGTTGCTATTTGTTGCACTGCTGTGGAACCCAAGCAAGGTGATAGCTCCTTGACTCCACCTTTGCCACCTAAAGTTACTATTATATTGGGTCGAGAGGAGTATGTCCAGTTTCTATCCCAGCAACAGGCTGTTCTATATCCCTCCACTACTACTTTTGTTTAGTCAGGTATTGCTTTCACTTATTTATTGTCCTCCAATTGCAGTCATTGGATCATAGACTCTGGCGTTTCTAACTACATGACTGGTGCGTCTGATGTTTTTTCTATTTATCAGTCTGCTATTTTCACACATAGTGTTACTCTTGCTAATGACACTTGTTCTAAAGTTTTAGGTTTGAGGACTACTCACTTGAGTCCTAATATGTCCCTATCTTTCGTATTATTTGTTCCTTAATTTCTTTTTAGTTTGCTTTCTATTAGCAAGATTATCCGTTCTCTCAATTATTCTGTAACCTTTTATTCCTCTTATTGTGTCTTTTAAGGTCTCAAGACGAAAAGGAAGTTTGGTACGGGACATGAAGCTGGTGGCCTATATTACTTTGATTTTGATTCACCTACTCAGGCTCTACTGACCTCGTTGTCTCCTTTTCAGTGACATTGTTGTTTTGGACATCCCTCTATCTAGAATCTGAAGTGTGAACTTTCCAGTCTTAGTTGTGTGTTGTCTTTGTCTTGTGAAACTTGTCAACTTAGTAAGCATCATTGTGTGTCATTTCAGTGTAGAGTCAATAATTGTGTGTCTAGCCCATTTGAGTCAGTACATTCTGATGTATGAGGTCCAATCAAAGAACAAAATCTCGTGTCAAAACGTCCGAAACGTTTCGAATTTTCAACACACCGAAACGAAACTTAGCTTGAATCCCAAAATTTCAAAATTTTGGTCGAAACTTGGCTGTGTCGGACCGTTTTGCTTGAAACAATACCGTTTCAACAAAACATTCAACAGCATTCCAGGGCAAAGTCCACTAAGCCCCAAAATGGGGGAGAAAACAGAGATCACAGGTCCATGTCATCCAAGCAAAAAAAAAAGAGCATAGAGAAGAGAGAGACGCACCTAGATGAAGTCGAAGAGAGAGAGAAAGACACATATATAGACTATACAACAAAAATTGAGGGAGAAGAGTTCATTAGTTTACCTCTTTGAGTCCAAATTTGAGCAGATCTAGCCCCATCTACGTAGATCTAAGGCTTGGGACTTGGGCCTTCATCGCTGCGAGCCACAAGCTACCAGGTATCTTCTTCTTTTTCTTCTCTCTCTCTCTCTCTGTGGCATCGGCATCGCCTCGCCTTGCCATCGCCTTTCTCTTTTCTCTCTGGCTGTCTGTGTTCGTGGGTGAGAGAGACACGACTAATTCTTCTGGCTTTTGTATTTTTTTTTATAACTATGAAAAATTATATTTTATAGCCCACTACATTATAACTTTTAATTTTTAGGTATACATAAGTACCATTAATTTCATTTAATAATCTTCACTATTTTTTTTTGTAATTATTCTTTTATATTATTATTATTTATTAAATTGGTATATTAAATAACTGCAAGTCATTTTATTAATTATACCTTATTTGTTAAATATCTAGAATTAAGTATTTATGTGTGTAAAAATTGTGTATACAATGATTTTAATACTAATGAAATAATATTATTTAATAATTTGAAGATGAAATTTAAGTTAATAAATTAGTATTATAATAATATGCTACACAAATTAGTATAATAACATGCTACACAAAGTGTTAATATTATTAATTACTAAATTAGTATTATAATAAAATAGTATTTTTAATTAGATAATATTTTAATTTAAAAACGTTATACATATCATATTTAAGTGATTTTCGTCTCATGTCAATCTTTTTTTCCCTCTAATTTAAATTTATTCTTGTATAAATGGATGTTAACCCAATAAAAATATTGAATTAATCAATTATTAAACTTATCTTTATAAATAAATGGATTGTATTTGTGTTTTCATATTTTTTCTGTGTTTTCGAAACGTTTCTGAAGCGTTTCGAAACGTTTCTGTTTTTGAGTTTACCAAAACGATACTTCGAAACGATATTTCAATCCTCTGGTCCAATAAAAAATATTTCATCTAATAAATATATTTATTGTGTCATTTGTGAATGACTATTCTCGTGTGACTTGGTTGTTTCTGATAAAAGCTCGGTCTGAATTATTTTCTATATTTGAGACATTTCGTAAGGAAATAAAAACTCAGTATGGTTGTCGTATTCGTATTGTACAGTCTGATAATGTTCAAAAATATAAATCTGATCATTTTTCAGCTTATCTTAGTAAAACTAATATTATTCATCAGAGTTCCTGTGCTTATACATCTCCACAGAACAGTGTTGTTGAACGCAAGAACCATCATTTGTTGGAAGTCACTCGTGCCATATTATTCCAGATGAATATTTTTCAATATTTTTGGAGTGATGCTGTTCTTACTGCTTGTCACCTTATTAATCGTATGTCATTCTCTTTGTTAAATAGGCAAAGTCTATATTATATCCTTTTTTCTAGTAAGTCTTTATTTTTTCTAACTCCTAAGATTTTTGGATGTGTCTATTATGTTCACAATTTAGGTCTTGAGTTTGATAAACTTGACCCTCGAGTTACTAAATGTGTATTTCTTGGTTGTTCCTGCACATAGAAGGGGTATCGGTGCTACAGTCCTTCTCTGCGATAATGCGACGATACTTTACTAGTGCCAATGTCACGTTTGAGGAGTTTGTTCCATATTTTTCAGCACCTTCTCAGCCTTTGGATCTGGACTTTGAGTCATCTCTTGTACCATCATCTCTTCCCTCCTCTTCAAATATTTCGCTGTCCACTGTGTTACCATCTATTTTACCTCTTCGTGTATATTCTCGTCGTCGTCGACCATTGCCTGAGGTGCCCGTACCATCTTTCTTGCCGCCTTCTGATCTTGGTCCATCAGGTAATTTAGACTTTTTAATTATTGCTCTTCGAAAATGTACTTGTTCGTGTGTTACTAATCATCTCATTGCTCATTTTGTTTCATATGATGCCTTGTCTCATGTCTTCTCTTGTTTTACCTTTAAATTATCCACTATATCTATTCCTAAGCATTTATAGGATGCATTATCTGATTCGGGTTGGAGGAAAGCTATGGAGGATAAGATAGATGTTTTACATCATAATGGGACTTGGGATCTCGTTCCTTTACCTGGTAAACAAATTGTTGGTTGTCGTTGGGTGTATACTGTTAAATTTCATCCGGATGGTTCTGTGGAGCATCTCAAAGTCAGGCTTGTTGCAAAGGGCTTTACTAAGACCTATGGTGTTGATTATGAGGAGATTTTCTCTCCTGTTGCTAAAATTTTCTCTGTTTGTATCTTGATTTCTTTGACTGCTAATCTAGATTGGCCCTTGTTTCAGTTAGACGTGAAAAATGCCTTCTTACATAGTGACTTGGTTGAAGAGGTATACATGGAGCAGTCACCTGAGTTTACTGCTTCGGGGGAGTATGGTAAGAGTGTATGTCGGTTAAATAAATCTTTGTATGGTTTGAAGCAGTTACCGAGGGCATGGTTTGATAAGTTTTCAGATATAGTTTTAGAGTTTGGTCTTTTTCGATGTTAGACAAACTATTATGTGTTTCATAGATAGACGGATGTTGGATATGTTCTATTGGTGGTCTATGTAGATGATATTGTGATTACTGGAGATGATTCTGTGGAGATTGCCAAGTTAAAAATCTTCTTGAAGATCAATTTCATAGTAAGGATTTGGAAAAACTCATGTATTTCTTGAGAATTGAAGTGGTTCGATCTAATTAGAGTATTTGTTTATCACAGAGGAAATATGTACTTGATATGTTAGAGGAAGCAGGTTTGTTGGGTGGCGGACCGATTGATGGATGATGGTGTACTGTTTGAGAATCCGGGTCGGTATCGTAGATTGATTGGGAAGCTCAATTATCTCACTATTACTTGACCGGTTATTTCCTATGCAGTCAGTATAGTAAGTCAATTCATAGGGTATCCTAGAATACCACATTGGGAGGTAGTTGCTCGTATTTTGCGATATCTCAAACGAGCTCCTGGACTTAGACTGTTATATCGAGCTAATGAACATCTTAGAGTATAAGGTTTCTCAGATGTTGATTGGGCTGACTCTCTTTCTGATCGGAGATCAACCACTGATTATTGTACTTTCTTAGGAGGTCGCGTCTCATGAAAAAGTAAGAAACAGTCCGTGGTAGCAAGATCCAGTGCTGAGGCTGAGTATAGGGCAATGACGTATACGACGAGTGAGTTGACTTGACTACTACACTTTTTAAAGAAATTGGGGGCCTGTTTGCTTATATTCTTCAAAACAGTTTTTTGTTCTCAAAATTTCAAAAATACCCAAAACCTGTTTGTTTAGCATTTTGTTCTCAATTTTTAGACAAGTTTTACTAATTTCTGTACTATAAAATTGTTTTTAAAATCATCTAACCAAATAAGTTTTTTATCTCAAAAAATATCAAAACCAATTTCTCAAAACTCTTTTCAAAAACTGTTTTCAGATACTAGTTTTTGAAACGCAAACTAAACAGGCCCTGGGTTTCCAGTTCAACCTCTTTTACAGTTGTTCTGTGACAATCAAACAGTTATCCATATCGCTGATAATCTAGTGTTTCACGAGAGAACCAAACATATTGAGGTTGATTGTCACTTTATTCGGGACAAGATAGTAGTTGGGGAAATTACGACTCCATTTGTGAAATTTAAAGATTAGCTTGCAGATATGTTTATTAAAGTATTGAGTTGTATATGTCTTATAATGATTTGTTTCAAACTTGGATTATATGATATATATAGTCCAGCTTCAGGGGGAGTGTTAAGAGTATTAGGGTAGTATGTATAAATTATTAATAGTGTTAGGGTTTTATGTGTAATTCTTATTATTGTGAGTTGACTATAAATACAAGTGATGTATGAGAGCTAGGTTAAGTTTGACCACTCTCTGTTTTTGTCTAATATTGTATTAATCCTCTAAACTTAACAATATAGACAACATAAGAGATATATGGGGGGGTAACTGTAAGATATACCAGACTCCCAACAATAGTGTGATATACTGTAGGATCGGATAACAAGGTACCATTAGAGGCAGAATAGCAAACATTGAACTTTAAGGGTGTCTCAATTGTCCGATTATCTGATAAGCGATTTTGCTAAAGAATATTTGATGCATATTTGGATTAAGAGAGCATATAATTTTTGGGAGAGGAAGTAACCTCAATTCATAAGAAATATCGAACCTTACCCAAATCTTTAATCTCAATAGTGTCACCACTTGTAATGATTATATCATTAATATAGAGTAAAAGAACAATAGAGCCACATAAAGTGGATCATAGAAAGAGAGCAGAATCATGATTACCGACATGAAAACTTAAGTCACAAATAATTGAAGAGAATTTGGCAAACCATGCCCTAGTAGTTTGTTTAAGGCCATATAAAGCCTTTTGAAGTCTTCATACTTGACAAGAATTACGAGACAATCCAAGAAAATGAGTCATAAAAACCTCTTTAGATAAATTTCCGTGGAGAAAGACATTTTTCACATCTATCAGAGACAAATTTCATTAGCAAATAGTAGCCCATTATAATCACAGTGCGAACAATAGTCATCTATGGCAACGGGGCAAAAATCTCATCATAGTTTAGCCCATACTCCTGAGCAAATCCTTTGGCTACTTATTGAGTTTTGTACTGTTCCATAGAGCCATCAAATTTGGTTTTAATCTTATAAACTGATAAACCCACTTATAACCAATGGTGTGTTTGTCAGGGGATAAAAACACTAACTCCCAAGCTCAGGACTTATGTAAGACAGTTGGCTCTTCATCCATAGCATGCAGCCAAAAGGGATAAAGAATAGCCTCCTTATAGAAGATGGGCTTAGAGAGTGAATAAAAATTAGAAAAGAACAAAAAATAGAGGAATAACAAGAGTTGGAGAAACTAAACTTGTCTCGACATTTTCGAGAGTGCTGAGGATAGTGAGAAACATGATCTATAATATTAGAACCTGATTGTGTGTCAAGAGAAGAAGGGGAGGCACTGTATCCACAAAGTCGGAATTCTGCGAACATAAGTATGTATAATAGGAGGACGAGTAACAAACAAATCAGAAGAAGGAGAAGAAGATGACAAATCAGGTATAGTCTTATCACCAACATATGTACCGGGGGTCAATATAAATGAGATATGATTTATGAAAAAGAATTAGATGGAATAGAAAAAAATGGAATATGTTCCATAAAAACAATATAATGAGAAATATAGAGTTTATGGATAATAATAGAATCATAACACTGATATCCCTTTTGACCCTCATCGTAATCACAAAAACACAAATTTGGGCGATCAGAAAGCTTGACACGATGAATGTTGAGAAGCAAGACAAAACAAGCACATCCAAACACACATAAGAAAAATTAATTAGGTGACTTGTCACATAACTTTTCAATTCAGAAAACACCAGAAGTGAGGATAGTAGGAATGCAATTAATTAGGTGAATTGCACTAATAATTGCTTCCCCTAAAAAGTGCTTTTGACATTTGTTGAAAATAACAAAGAGCGGGTTATCTACAGAATGGTGTTTGCACTTGGAAACACCGTTATGTTCAGGGATGTCAGTACAAAAGGATTGATAAATAGTACCATTCGATGTCAACAAATCATGAAAGGAAGGAAGGGAGTACTTATCTCCTTGGTCACAACGAAAGCATTTAATAACAGAGGAATACTGAGTGCGTACCACATCACTAGAAGTAGTATATATATAGAAAAGTATTCAGATCTACGTTTCATCAACTAGACCCAACAATATAATTACGGCAGAAAACTCAAAACAAATTTTGCAGCTTTTGTAGATCCACGAAAGTCTTACTGGATGGCAACAAAATCGAAAACGAAGAGTGTATCCCATGAACAATTGAGCCTGACAATGGTATTGGTTGTGTCAGACTAATGACGCCATTATGATGTCATTATAGTAGATGATGATGTCAGCCCTAATTTTCTTTTAAATTCTTCTGTTATCAAAAGTCTGCTTTGATACCATGAAAACCTTGATTCAAGAAGAGGAAAGAAAAGAGAAAGAGAGATTGTATTAATTCAACATTAGTCTGCTAACTACATAACAAAGCTACACAATAGAGACCCTTATATAGTAGTGCAAAATAGAATAAAGTAAATCACTAAACTATCTATAGTCTAAATATTCTCTAACACTACTAGGGTATATAGCTTGTCGAGTTGATCTGGGTGAGTTGTAAAACCTATCTAACAGTTGCTGTTGCAATGACAATTGAACTAGCAAACACAAAAATATCAGAAAGAGACGAATCTTAGCCTTTGGAAATGAAATGAAGCAAGGACTCTTATATCCCTACCATAAGTAGTTGATTAGTGTGTTAGCTTGGATTCCTATGGATGGGACCTTTGATTAAGTTGTGCCCTTACATCGGCTGACTGGTTTTAAGGAAGGGTTTAGCTTTGACCTTAAGAGTGCCACTGATAGATGGCTGCTCCCGGTTCTAAATTCTCTAATGACACTGCCTAGTTACCTCTTCAACTCACACCCAGCCTCTGAGCTCGCACCCGCAACCGTGTTCGTTCCAAGATGCCAATTTCTGGATGTTCGAGAAGGTAACAAGAAATCAAGAAAATGGAAGATGTGCCGAAGATCTGTCTATTTACTAATGAAATTATAGGTGCCTATCCCTCTCTAGCTGATTGGAAGTCAAAGACTAAGAATTCTTTGAATTTTAAGATATTCTTTGAGATATAGAATCTTCATAACTGATGAGCTAACATATTTAACTCGGGCATATTTCCGTTATTGTATGCACCTTTTTTTGCTCCCTTTTGGTTTTCTAGTTATTGGTGCAGTGATTGGGAAATTGCAAGATCAGGCTTGTATTGAAAGTATCGTTTTCTATCTCCAACAAATGTATGCTTATATCATCATAGTCTACCCATGTGGGAGTTGGGTGTAATGCATGTCTGGCCTTCTCCATTAGCAATAGCAGTTTGATCAGGAATTATAGTTTAGAAGGCTGTGTACACATGAGAGTGAAAAGCGCAAAGAAGATTAAAACGGGCAGGGTGTGCTTGGCAGTGCTTTTGATACTGACGAGAGCTGAGAATGTTCGTGGGCTCAGAAGCATGTGTCCACACATATAATTTGGATTAATACGTATACACCTGTATGCAGAAAGACCTAAAGGAGATGATGGTGATTCAACCATAGAAAGACTATAATTGGTTGTCATTTTAAATAGACAGGCAAGAGGTGGCAGCGGCAGGAATTACTGGGGGACCTAGGATTGGTTATGGTTTGAAAACTTATTTGGAAAACCGAGTTATTGGGGTGCTCTGATGCTCTACTGTTTCCATATAGTCATCCGCAAGAAATTTAAAGCAGAGAGAGAATGATTTAGTGGCATTTTAGTCCAGAATTTGTCAATTTTTAAACAGACACCAATCGTTGTTGGCACATTGTACCTATTTAGGTGAAACATGTTTTGTAAAACTTTGGGATTTAACAAAAATTCCTCTGATTTTTTGGGTTTAAATGTTTTAAGGGGCTGATTAGTATATTTCCATTTTAGGGTCCGGTTCACATGAAGATGGATATCATCCCAATTAATAACTTTGGTTGTTCTGAAAATACTTGGGTTGTCATTGGAAGTTATTAATTTAGAAATTACATGTTTAGGTTTGGACCATACTTATCACAAGCAAATTGTAAAATGTTCCATGATGAAGGTAAAGCAATATAATATTCCGATTTAGCTTGAGGTAGGAATTACCAGGAATGTTTTTTTTTTTTTTTTAAGTTCCTTGGGCTAGGTCTGCAATAAGAATGGATTATGATTGGGAGTTCTACCTATACCCTAATACGAAATGCCCACTCCCTTCACTTTTATCACTTCCATCTAAAATGAGTATTGATGGAGCCACGCTGGTCATCCCTCAATGTTTCAATAATATCTTATATACCCTTTAGCTTTTTAAAAATTCTTTGTCTTGTAGATTTGAAATAATGTTTATATACATACAAGATAATTGAATTAGTATTTTCAAAAAACCTAATAATTGTCTCATATTTAATAACAAACTAGGGAATATTAATCGAATGAATTAGTACTTCTCTTACACATGAAGCCACATGTTTAGATGAGCCTTATGACCGAAAGAAAAAAAAAAAGGATGGTATTATGTGAAACTAATATTTACGATGCTAATTTATTCGCAACCATTACATCTATATTACATATAAATGTCAGCATATGTGAATTTTTTTTATTTTTTATTTTTTGTTTTATCCATAATCAATAATGTTAAATCAATCATACCCCACATATTCTTACTAATGTCATCTTTTTTCCTCCCATGTCTTGTTAGAGAGCAAATTTCATTCAAACCAAAACTCTTCTAATTATATCGCATTAGGTCTCTAACCATTCATTCTACTTATTCTTATGGCGTGAGGTCTCTAATTACAATTGTTAGTCTATTTCTCCCTCTTTCACTATTACTCTGGGGCTTTCAAATCTTTTTGGTCTATTGTATTCTTCCATAACTATCTATGTTTTCTATATCTATTCTTTTCTAATATTTTTTTGGTTAATGTTATTAGTTGCATTCAGATCTATAATTTTGTCCTGACGTGGGTAATAGTTGCGTGATATACATAATTGAATCATGTTAATTGGATTGCCGGTTGGAACTGAAAAACTTTTGATATTCTGTTTTATCCTTGACTAATATTATAAAGTTCATCCTGAAATCCTATTAGAACATTGAAAACATTTTTTACAATGCACGATACATTTTTTACCATTTTTTTGCATGAAACATTTTTTAATTGTTTATAATAAGTTTTATTCAATTAAAATTTTGACATTAATGATAACTTGTTCACTAATTCAATTTGATAGAATTTTTAACTGTGTCACTGTTTCTGTTTGACCCCCATAAAATTCTAGCTCCGTCCTTGAAAGTATTTATGGGTTATGGATAGGATTACTTATGGTTCTTGTGTTTTACAGGTGCGTATAGCTCGTATTTTCAATACATATGGGCCTCGTATGTGTCTAGATGATGGGCGTGTTGTCAGCAACTTTGTTGCACAGGTTTGATCTTCTAACTGATTTTCCATGGGGTTTTGACAAATGATATTGCAATGATTGAACGAACATTGAGAATTTCGTTTGAAAGTTTTTCATTCATAAAAAGTTCTTTGTATCATCTCTATGTTTTGCAGGCTATTAGGAAGCAACCACTGACAGTGTATGGTGATGGAAAGCAAACTCGAAGTTTTCAATATGTCTCTGACTTGGTATGTCATCTTGATATGGAATTGAATCTAATACCCGTTACTGTTTCCTGTGGAACTCTTCCAGATGCCCTAGCTGCTATGTGTTATTTCATGTTTCCTTCCTTTTACTTTTGGACTTTGTAGGGTATTATTGAAAATTTTGCCAAATCAATGTGATGCAATTCATAAGATGTTCAAGGAAACACAAATTTGAAAATGTGAAAGATAATAGAATTGACTTTCCATCAAGACAAAGATTCATATGGAACCTTGCTTTATTGTATTTTAAGTCTTGTTTTAAGTCAATTTGCTAGTATTAGTATTTTATATGTCTTTTTAAGATTTTTAGAGTAAGAGATATTTTTGTAATTTCCAAAATTTCTGGAACATGTCATATTTTTCGGTCAAATTCTAGTGTTGAATATTCTAAAATTTTAAGTCTTAGTTAATTTTAGTTTTCTAATTTGTAAGGACCTAGTGTCTTTGAAGTTCTAGAGACTTTGGAATCATAATATTTTGGGATTAAGAGTACATGGAACTCTATATATAGTTAAGTGTTACTTTTAATAAAAGAGATAGAAAGAGATATTCAGAATTTTTAGCAATTACATGTTTCTTGAGTTGTGTGATGCAATTCTAACCCTAGGTGTGATGCCTATGGAACCCTAAGAGTGATTTCTAACCAAAATTACTATTCACACTACTATTCATAGGGCCATTACTGTTCATGAGTACTGTTCAGAGTCCTTATTTTTGTTTTACAAAGTTGTCTTACATCAGTTTGGTATCAGAGTCGAAAAATCCTATGTTATGTGGCTTAAATATTGACATGAAGATGGAGATACAAGATTTTGATGGAATGAATGATATTACAATATTCTCTGGTTGGCTTACTTCTATTGAGGAATACTTTACCAAGTATAATTTTTCGGACTAGCGGAGAATAAAGTTTGCCAAGATGAAATTTATAGGCATGACAAAAATTTAGTGATTTGGTGTTGAAGGAAATTTAAGAAGATTGGGATTGTCGTCAATCAACACATAGCAATAGATGAAAGCTAAGCTTCAACACAAGTATATACCCTCAAATTATCATAGCAATTTGTGCAAACAACTTATTAATTTGTAACAAGGTAACCTATCTGTCAAATAGTATATTCAAAAATTTGAAGAACTAATGTTGAAAAATCATATCGTAGAAGAACTTTGCCAAACAATTGCTCCATTCAAGGCTGTTTTAAGAGCAAATATAAAGGTAGAAATACTTGGGCAGCCACTATACAACGTAGAGCATGCATTCCAAGTGGGACTTGGTATGAAGATGTACCTAAATTTTCTTCACCAAGTAAGTACATGAAGGTTTTCTTCTTCACAAAGGGCTAAAACTCGAAGTTATTTGGATTCAACTATGCAATTAGAGACAATTCATCAAAAGCAGCCCAAAGCAACAAGCGATCCAATAATTTAAAATGGAGGAAAACAAGTAGAAGAACCAACACAATCGCAAGCAACTTCGCTACTTACTTATCCAGTGGCTAAGGTAAAAAATGAAAATCCAAACACTTTTTTTGTTGTGGAGCATAACAAGGTGGAAAGTCAAGCAACTAGTATTAAATCAGATGTGTCTTTAGAGATGAGTAAGTTACTATTTAAGAGCTTTGAAATAGTGCCAAAAAAGTTGTCGAAAAAAATTCTTCCTATTGATGACTTTTAACCAATAACATTAGTACCTCAAGTGCTTGATTTTTTTGAATCTACCGAGAATCTAAGTGAGCATAAGGAGTCAACTAATGGTGCTCAAGAGAATATCAAGGCTACAACAAAAGAAGATATCACTATGAACCAAGAGATAGAATCAGAAACCATTACAAAAAGTTTGATTGAGCAAGAGGAAGGAAGGCTTCAGTGGAATGGCAGGTTACTAAGCTTCATGTTCAATGTCAATTCAAGGATGTTCTTTTTATTCACTTTGCTCCTCCAATTGATTTTGTGATTTCAGAGGAGTTCAATTGCCGAATTGAGAATATTGATCTCTAATTTTTTTCTTTATTTCCTCAATTCAAAAAGAAAAAGAGGCGCCATCTTCAGATTCCTCGAAGAGTGTTAAATCTAATCTTATGGACTTCCATTCTTTGACACTCCAAAACTCGAGGTCGAGTTTTCTCCAACCAGGGAAGAATGATGCAATCTATAAGATGCTCAAGGAAATACAAATTCGAAGATGTGAAAGATAATGAAATTGACTTTCCATCAAGACAAAAATTCATATGAAACCTTGCTTTATTGTATTTTAAGTTAATTTGCTAGTATTAGTATTTTATATGTCCTGCTAATATTTTTAGAGCCGGGAATATTTTTTGTAATTTCCAAAATTTCTGGAACATGTCATATTTTTGGGTCAAATTCTAATATTGAATATTCTAGAATTTAAAGTTCTAGTTCTAGTTAATTTTAGTTTTCTAACTTGTATGGACCTAGTGTCTTTGAAGTTTTAGAGACTTTGAAATCCTAATATTTTGGGATTAGGAGTACTTGAAACTCTATATATAGTTAGTGTTACTTTTAATAAAAGAGATAGAAAGAGATATTCAGAATTTTCAGAAATTAAATGTCTCTTGAGTTGTGTGTTACAATTCTAACTCTAGGTGTGATGCCTACGGAACTCTAGAAGTGATTCCTAACCAAAATTACTGTTCATGCTACTGTTCATAAGTCAATTACTGTTTATGAGTACTGTTCACAATCCCTGAAATGCCCATATTTTTATTGTACAAAGTTGTCCTACATCACAAAGTGTAGTGTCTATGAGTGATAATCGAGCCGAGCCTTCGAACTTTTGTGTGCTTAGGCTCGGCTCGAGTTATAGAAGAGTCATTGAAGCTCGGATCGAGCTAGAACATCAAGTCCAAATTTTTGTTCAAGCTCGAGCCGAGATCGAGCCCGAAGACTCAAACTTAAATCCACATCTCACAAAACTCAAATCTCAAATCTCAAATCTCAAACTTAGAAGTTCCGAATCACAAATCTTATATCGAAATTGAAAAAACTAAACAAATCTCAGATCAAAGTTCATAAATTTTACAAGCTATAGACAAATCAAAGTCTGAAACAAAACCTTAAACCAAAAAGCTCAACATAATATCAAAACTTATAAATGGAATACACAAAATTTGTATATATATATATATATTTGTATACACCTGACGACCTTCGATGAGTTGGCTGATCGAGCTTCTATAGGTGAGGGAAAAGGAGTCTCTAGGGTCTAATACAAAGAGGAAGGAAAGATAATGTAGAAATGGGGGAGAGAGAGAGAAGAGGGGGGGGTGACCCATGTCTGTAAAGGAGTTGGATTGAGAATAAGGAAGAGAGAGTGACGAGGAGTTCATGGCTCAAGGTAGAGAGAGAGATTCAAAGAGTGGGTCAGACCAAACACCATGTGATGGCCTATTCTTCATTTAATTGGTTTTATTGTTTTACCCATTATACCCTACGAATCTTTATTATTTACAACTATGCTGAATAGCAATGAATAAATATTATCTAAAATTCATGAACTGTGAAACGAGCCTATCGAGCTGCTCAGACTTGGCTCGAATTTCAAACAAGTTTTAAAAATTGTTCATATTCGGCTTATTTAATAAAACAAGCTTTAACGAGTTAAAAACGAATCGAACTCGAGCCAAATCCGAGTCGCTCAGATCGTTTACCATCCCAAGTGGTGTCATGTTGCATTTGTTTTCTTCAATTATGTCCTCAATTCATAGACTCTTAAAATCACATAATAATGACTTACCCATGTTGGGAAATGATGACGTAGAAAAACTATGATTGGTGATTTGGGTCAATTACTTTAGTTGAGTACTGTTTTCTCTGCTGACAACGAAAAAAACCAAATTCAACTTTCTCTTGCCTTGCAAAATTTTAGTTTTTTTTTCCTTTTATTTATTATTCTCTTTTTTTCCTTTTGGATGTGATTTTGGCTGCTGGACTGAGAGCGCATACTTGCACCATGCTGCCTACCTACATAAATGTACATAAAACATAGAAATCATATCATACAAGGAAAAGTAATGATACAATTCTGTTTGCAACTTTCGGTAATTTTTTTTGCCTTTTCTCTCATTATGTCTTTTGTTTTGCATGACAAAGTATCACATGGAATTCTAGGTCATGTGTTAGACTCTCAACGTGATTAATATAGAAAATAAGTAGCAATAGTATTGTAGGAAATAGGAAGTAACAAATTACAGCTTGGACGGCCAATGTCCAGAAAAGCATGGTTTTTTGGAGCACTTGAAATTACTAGAATGATTGTAATGAGGTTTACAAACTTCTTAATTTCAGGTTGATGGATTGGTAGCATTGATGGAAGGTGAGCATGTAGGGCCTTTCAACTTGGGTAATCCTGGAGAGTTTACCATGTTAGAGCTTGCTGAGGTTTGTCTTCCTTGTTTATTAACTTGGGTTCTACTGATGAATGTTTATTCTCACTTATTGTCTGGTCAAAATAAATTAGCCTCATTGACGTTACTTTCCTCCTCCAATACAGGTTGTCAAAGAAACAATTGATTCCAGTGCGACCATAGAATTTAAACCAAACACTGCTGATGATCCTCATAAGAGGAAACCGGATATTAGCAAAGCGAAAGAGTTGCTGAACTGGCAGCCAAAAATACCCTTGAGGAAAGGGTTGCCTCTCATGGTGACTGATTTCCAGAATCGCATTTTGAATGAAGACGAAGGAAAAGGGCAAAAGTAGGTGAGATGGCGACACAAGTATGTATAATGTGAAAAGTAAGCTTTTGTTCGTTGTGGCTTCTTAAATTTTGCATTCATAGTAGAATTATCGTATATGCCTGTCCTTTTGTAGTAAACCAATCCTTGAATTTGATTTCAAATCATATACATAAAAATTAAGGTTAAGCAATTATGGTAGACATCTTTGAGCTGAAAAAATGATGTTATATGAAGATGAGCTCAGTGCTTTGTTTAAGCAATTAACGAAGACAAGCTTCCAGTGTAGTGCAAGTGAAACGTTGAGCACTCATGTCATTAGCTTAAGAGGACGAAAGGCAAGGGGAAAAACCTGTGAGTTTGACCGGTAATTGCCAGTTTGCATAATCGGCTGTGACAGGAGAGCTGAAATAGCTGAAGAATACAGAGAGAGAGAGAGAGTGGACTATTTATTTTCCGTGAATCAGCTCGTATAAAAATGGCAATTGATGGAGAAGAAGTGGGATATTTATTTTCCTTCTTCCTCCCATTTTCCTACAACAGTAGGCTGATTAGGATAAGGAAATCAAGTTTGTCAATTTTTCGAAGATCTCACAGCGACGAAGGCTTCAGAAAATAACCCTAAGGGTAAGTAATTCACTCAGGCGGTAACATGAACAAATTGTAAACTCAAATATCTAGAGTTCTAAACTTGACAATTTTTTTGGGATAGACCATAAGGAAATTATTTAGTTTTGATGTGGATGATTTGTCTTTGATTGGAATAAGAAGAGGATTAGTCGAAGTACGCGTGATCATTGAACCCAAGAAAAAGACTTCTAAAAATAATAATGAAGACTATCCTGGGATTGAGATCTCCCCTAATTGATTTTCCCTTTTTTGGCTAATAATTCATTATGTATTTTAGTGATATCCATTGTATACCAATGGGCTCCTCTTTTATTAGTGGTTGATGGTCATCGAAAAAAAAAAATTGAAAGAAAAGTGTAGGGTAAAAATCATTCGGACCCCCTAAGTTTTGTCTCAATGACACGGACACCCTGACATTTTATTAATTAAAGTGACACCCCCTCACATTTGAAACTTGTTACACGGACACCCCCTCCGTTTAATGGCCGTCAATATTGAAGATGGAAAAGAGTGACATCGCCTTAAAAACTCTTGTAATTTCAAAATTAGCCCTCAATAGTAAGATTAAACATAAAACTCTTGTAATTTCAAAATTAGCTCTCAATAGTAAGATTAAGTATTATATATATTAAAATTTTTCATTTCTAATAAAAATATATAATAAAAAGACTATTATATCCCTCAATACACTTTAAAAACATAGCACAACTCACTTCCATTTCTCATAATAGAAAGACTATTCTATTTAATGAAGCTTTGAGATTTTTTTTTAGGGTAAAAATCATTTGGACCCCTTGAGTTTTGTCTTAATGACACGGACACCCCCTCTCATTTTATTAATTACAGTGACACCCCCTCACATTTGAAACTTGTTACACGGACACCCCCTTACAGAGAAGTTTGAGGGGGTGTTCGTGTAACAAGTTTCAAATGTGAGGGGGTGTCACTGTAATTAATAAAATGTGAGGGGGTGTCTGTGTCATTAAGACAAAATTCAGGGGGTCCGAATGATTTTTTCCTAAAAATGTATTGAAAAATATCGGAATCCACTATACTGCTTTACAATACTCACTAGTTTTGTAATAAATGCAGACTTTAGGGCTGATGATTAAGACCAAAAAAGGGTTGGCGATCACCAAAGATCATCAATCCTGGGTGAATGAAGAACTACACAAGTTTGATATCGATTATGGTATATGTTTAATTTTCTCAACTGAATCATTCTAATGCTTGAGCTTCGTCGATTTGATTGTGAGATTAATCACCCACCATGATACGAGATCCACTTATTTCCAGTAGACATCTTTTGAATTCATGGTAGACAATTTATTATTAAAAAAAATTAATAACAGATGGTACTTAAATTCTCTTTATAAGTAGATTCAATTCAACCAAGTCCGTTTTCACAAATCATACCCTCATTGATTGAAATGAGTCCCCTTTTTTTCTGCTCTTTAGGTCAGGATCTTGGATTAACTCACCCATTCTCGATATCTTGCAAATAAATTACATCCCAAATTAAGGATTTCGATCTCGTCCAATATTTCGTCACTTTCCTCCTCGGTAGATCAACCATTATCTATTATATAGAAATATACTTATATATAACGGGTTTCATTTGAATTCACGGGCATTTAGATGATTTATTATAGAGAAAAATAACAAAAATCGTGCTGACGGGATTTCTTCTTTTTTTTTGGGCAATTTGAGGATCTCACACCTCAAATTAAGTAAAAAAAATCTCTAAAGTTAATACCGTAATCAATCCCAATCAAAACCAGCTAATTAATCCTTAATTTTATGCATGTTCATAATTGTATTGCGTATTTTGAATACTTTCCTGTGTACGCAACTTCTACACATATTTAAAGGGCAATGGAGTATTAAACAGTGACCAGAACAAATTCGATTCAATTGTGAAGAAGATGATGAAAGCTGCCGAAAAAGTTTCACCACCGACCCTTGTGGTCACACTACTGCTTTTGGGCCTTGCTGCTAGCAGTGTAGATGGCAGAGGAACAGCAATAGGAGAGATGGTGCATACATTTTCGCTGCCCAAGGACATACCCACGCCACCATCTGCACCATCTTCTAAGATAAATCCTCCTCACGTGCCATCCAATCCGCATCTCACACGCTCTACACATATCCATTCAATGTTGCCCAAAAGTATACCCTCGCCACCATCTACACCATCTCCTGGAATAAATCCTCCTCCCGTGCCTTTCAACCCACATCTCAAACGCTCTACACTTATTGATCCAATGTTACCCAAGAATATACCCTCGCCACCATCTGGACCATCTCATAAGATATACCCTCCTCCTGTG
>CM042196.1:21185064-21197570 GCA_023539305.1 Ilex asprella
GAGAATATGCTCAATTCACAACAATTTCACAAATATAGTAAAATCCTCAATTTTTCTCACATGTGTCATATAATCGAATAATCCAAGAAAATATGCAAGAGATCATAATCTATATTATTTTGCTGTACAATATTCAACACTAAAATTTTGAAATCAAGAATTAAGAACAATTTAAAGAAATGTTCATCTCTCTTGGAATCTAGGGTTTTTAAGCAAGAAAAAGGATTCAAGGGTTAATCAAACAATAATATTGTTTAAATCATGGTAGTAGTCACAAGGTATGAAGAAACAATGATTATATAGCATACATGTATAATTTAAAGTGAAAAGATTACATATATATAGGCCCTAGCCTCAATGTAAGTGAATGAGAAAAAATCCCCTACCTTGAATCCAAGAGTTTTAAGCTAACCCAAGCTCCAAAGATCTCCTTCTTGTCTTCTCTTAGGGTTCCAAGAGGTGTGGGTAAAGGTGTAGTAAAAGTGTAGAAGAATAGAGGAGAAGAATGGTGTTCTTGAGAAATTTCGGTTTCGATTTCTATGGGGTGTAATTCTATCTTGATCTATGTGTTTTGATCTTCCTCTCTTTCTCCCCCAAGCTATCTAGGGTTTAGAATGGTGTATGGACGACTAAGGAGGCGGCCTAAAGTATTTATAGGCCCAAAAATCGGACCAAGATCGCGATATTAAACATTCAGATTTTTATTGGGTATACCGGTACCCCGTACCGGTACTAAAAACCTTCTGGAATCGAGGTACCGGTACTATTCAGCAGACAGATTTTTTCTCCAACTTCCAAGGCAGTTTTGACCTATTTTGAGGTCGAATTGAAAATTTTTCATGAGATACACTTTTGTAGCCCTAGATGTGTAATATCTACTGTAAAAATTTTAGATCAATTGGATATAAGGATAAAAATTTATGGCCAAAATACTAAGAGGTGTTCAAAATATTTTATGCCCGAAATTTACGTAATTTGTGTTTTTATTTCGGAGTACTTCCAAGCTTCCAATGCACCTCATATTATCTATCAAGGTTTTTCGACCTTCTGGATTCAATGGAAATATTATTTTGACCTAAAAACATTTAGAAACTTATCTAATAACTATTTCTAATCTCAAACGCCTTTGAAACTTAAACTTCCCAAATTCATGTGTCTCCCAATTATTCATTTCTAATGTTTTAACCTATGTGATTTATTCTTATATCATTATACATATCCTCATTTTCACAACAATTATCTATCATATAATTATATACATATATACAAGAAAATGTAAGGTGTTACAGGAAGTTCATAAAATACCCACCCAAGAAAGATTTGGGATTTTGTAAAATGGTCATTGGATGTTCAATATCAATGGAAGAGGTTTGAAATGTCCGGATGCATACGCTTAGCATTGCATGTGTTATGGGAGCTGGTGGATAACTTAGGTTGGATTGTATGTGTGAGTATCATCTCATGACATGGCATGACATTGTAGGAATTCATTTTGAGTTGCATATTCTTCAATGGATGTTTGATTGATTGTTGAATTACATGTGACCATTTCATATGCATCTAGGTTGAGGAGTAGAATCTTTATGAGATATCCTATTGAGCGTGACTCACCTTTCATGATAACAATATTTCAGGTGCGGGACAAGCGTCGGCGGATGACCCTCACTTGGGTCTGTAATACCCCACATGCGTATAGTAATATAGTAATATACTAGTTTAGTAGTTCTTTTATATATAATGATGTCAAAATGAATCATATAGGTTAAAATATTAGAAATAAATATTTGGGAGATAAATGAATTTGGGAAGTTTACGTTTCGAAAGTATATGAGCTTGAAAATAGTTAATAGGTAAGTTTTTAAATATTTTTTGGTCAAACTAAGGTCTCCATTGAATCCAGAAGGTCGAAAAATCTTAGGAGAGGTAATATGAGGTGCATTGGAAGCTTAGAAGTACTCCGGAATAAAAACACAATTTACGTAAATTTCGGGTAGAAAATATTTTGGACAACTCTTAGTATTTTGGCCATAACTTTTTATCCTTATGTCCAATTGATCTGAAATTTGGACAGTATATAGTAGACATCTAGTTCTACAAAATTTCATCTCATGAAAGTATTCCAATTCGACATCAAAATGGGTCAAAACTACCTTGAAAGTCGGAGAAAAAATTTATCCGCTGAAGCGTACCGGTACTAAGTACCAGTACCCCAATTCCAGTAGGTTTTGGGTGCCGATACCATATGGTACTGGTACCAGGTACCGGTACACCCGATAAAAAATCTCACTATTTAGGATCATGATCTAGGTCACATTTTTTGGGCCTATAAATCCTTTAGGCCGCCTCCTTAGCCGTTCATACACCATTTCAAACCCTAGAAAGCTTAAGAGAGAAAGAGAGGAGGATCAAGAACACACCCATCAAGAGATTTACACCCAAATTAGAAGATCAAACCCTAGATTTCAAGAACACCCTTCCCCTAACCTTTCATTACACTCTTCCATACCCTCTCACCGATACATTTTGGAACCCAAGGAGGAGTCTAAAGTGGAAAGAAGGGAAAGGAAAGAGTCTTTGAAGCTTGGGTATTTGGCTAAAGCTCTTGAGCATTGAGGTAGGGGATTTTCTTCCATTCACTTACATTGAGGCTAGGATATTATACATGTATGTTTTTTCACTCTTACTCTTATATATATGATATGAAATGCATGATTATTGATATACTTACAGTAAATGCCATGTTTTCCAACCTTGGTTTTAAGAAAAATGGATTTTCCTCTATATTGTACCGGTACCCCGATTCCAGTAGGTTTTGGGTATCTGTACCATTGTGCTTCCTTATCTGAATTTCTTAATTTCTTTGCTCCCGAGCTACCTTCAAACTATCTTGAACTCCTTTCATCACAAGTGGTATGGGAGGGTCTTTCAAAGCCATAATTATCTCCATTCAACTGCAAACACATCAAATTAACGTTAAGACTTCAATCATCATAACTTATATTATTTACGGCTCAAAAGCAAGTGAATTAAGTTGACTAGCATCTTAAAATATACAAAGTTGTGTGCTAATTAGTTTTCACTTTCAAAAACTTAGTGTTTGATATTATATAACAAAATGATGTTATGATGATCTCTTGTGCATTGTTCCTTAATTATTCTATGGTATATTACATGAGGAATTGTGGAATTTGGTAATTCCTTAAAATGGTTGTGAGTTGAGTATATTTTAGTTTCCTCATTTATATGGTTGTTGTAATGGACTTGGATTGCCTTCGAGAGATGCCGTAGAGTGTTAGAGGTTAGTTTATCCCAGTGGGGGTGAGATGGTTTCCTAGCACTTGTAGTGGGTTGTCATTTGGTAATGAAATCACTATCGTTCACTGGAGTTCGAACGAGGGATAGTATACTTTTCCTAGGAAGGGACTCGTCACTGCCATTGGGATGGTAGACGCCCTTTTCTAAAGTGCTTGTGAATGTGATTGTGATTGTGATTAGTGGACTAGGTATAATCGTTGGGTAGATTCATGAGAAGCAATCAACATACATAGTACGGGGATGAACCAATATACATGGGATTGTGAGTGGGTCGTTCTTGACGGTGCATTGGTATGGGACAATGCATCAGAAGGCTCTTTTCCGTTGATTATTTCTATCGATTAAATGTGAGATCTATTTAAAATGTCCTGTTTTTCTTCAAAAAGTTATATATGATATTTGCGAAATGAGACCGACCGAATTTTAAATGTTTTCTAAACCTTGTTTGGGTTTGGGAGAAATTTTCTACAGAGCTTCGTGCTCACCCCCTACTGCTAACCTTTTTTAAATTATGTACTTGAGGAGGAGTTAGGAGTCGAGGAGGCCGCCCAGTGGGAGACTCCAATTGATGGGAGTGTGGATTCTGAGGTGGACGCATAGAGCGACCCCTTTTCTTTTGCACTAGACTAGGATACTCTTTTGTACACTGAGAAGTCTAATTTATTTTGTATTCCGCTACAAGATTTATTTTGATATTCTTTTGGAGATGTAAATGCCATTGTTGGGCATATTCTTTTGGATATTATTGTATAGGCTTGAATGATGAAGTAAATTTTTTTTGGATATGAAGTTATGTAGTTGCTCTCATGATTGTAAATGGTCTTTAGAATATAATGCCACCCAAGGGGGTATTTGGGGTGTTACAGGGTCCTTATTGATGAAGAAGCCGAGTTGTATCTTTTAAATTACATTTTTGTAAAACAATTGTGTAATTTGTTTTAAACTTGTGAATTTCATTAAAGGGGACATGTAATGGACTCTTTTGGACTATATTTTGTGTAAAATTGGATGTTATATGAGTTTGGATGAACTCTGAATGAGATTGGATGGTTAAAGGTTGAAGTTTGGAAAGAATTGGGGAAACTCTAGTCATAGGTACTGGTACCTAAGTGATTAAGTACCGGTACCATGTTGTTAGATGGCTCAGGTATTGGTACCTATACTAATAGGTACCAGTACCTGAATTCTAGCAAGTCCGGATATCGGTACCAAGGCTCAAGGTACTGGTACCTCGATAGACATCGGGCTCAGTTATCGGTACTACGACACATAGGTACCGGTGCCTAGCAAACAGTGGGCTCAAGTACTGATACCTAAGTGATTAGGTACCGGTACTTGACAAATGGAAAGACCTGGCAAACAGAAGGCCTAGGTATGGATACCACGTGTATAAGGCACCGGTAAATTTTCCATAAATTTTCAAAGTATAAATCTAACTCTGTCACGCCATCTGATCTTGAGCCCTCTTACTTATATGATGGAATTGTCAAAAAATTAAGTCCTAATTGGTGGGAATGGACCTTGGAATGGTCAAGTGGTTGATACATGCACAGGTTATGCGTTTGTGAGTGCTCCGATACAACGGAGACTCTGTCCGAAACTCCGTGTGGGTTACGATCCCGGTAAAGGGGATGTGGGGATGTGGGGACGTGGTGCTGGGTTATGCGGCATTCACGAGTATTTTCATTGTCGATGGGTGATCAATAGATTAAGAAAGGACCTCTAGGTTTAGGGGCGTAACAAAACAAGATGTTCCAATCACAAATTGGGAGGACTATGGAGGTATACGTAGATGACATGTTAGTAAAGAGCCTTACCACAGCAAACCATGTGACCCACTTGCAGGTGACTTTTGATGTTCTGAGGTCTTATTGCATGAAGTTGAATCCTGAGAAATGCACCTTTGGCGTAGGATCAAGAAAATTCTTGGGCTTCATGGTCAATAAAAGGGGAATTGAGGAAAATCTGGACAAAATCAAGGTTATTTTGGACATGAGGTCCCATGCCACTGTATGGAGGCTCAGCACCTTAATGGAAGGGTGGTGGCTCTCGCCAGATTCATCTTGAAGTTCGCCTTGGCACCTTATTCCCTAGGCACCTCGACACTCCCCTCCTCCACACCCTTGTACGATGCCCTACTACCTGTCGCGTGGTCCGTCCCAGCAAATGGTGCCTCCGCACCACATGATGTCATGCATGGATCCATGCCTTGCTGGAGACTTTATGTTGATCGGTCCTCAACCAATGAGCGAAGTGGAGCAAGCCTATTACTCATCAGCCCCAACGGCACACCCCTTAAATATGCCATATCACTTCATTTTGCAGCCTCCATTAACAAGGCAGAATATGAGGCACTCATCTTCAGGCCTAAGGCTGGCAATTGAAATGGAGGCCGAACACCTCACCGTCTAAAGTGACTCCCAACTGGTAGTCAACCAAGTAAAAAGGGATTTTGAAGTGAGAGAAGAAAGGATGTAGGCGTACCTAGCAATGGTGCAAACTTTACTAAAAAAGTTCCACCATATTTAGATTTAATATGTGCCAAGGGAGGATAATACCATAACAGATGCTGTCACGCCCCAAATTTCATAAAAGCGCATGATTAAAACAAATACTTTGTTTATTCTAAAAAATATGTATTTTTGTTATAAAAACATCTAGGAAAGTATCTCTTTAATTTAAATAAATCATTTTTTAGAAAATTTAGATAGAGTTTCCTTTGAAAACCAGGCATACAAATAATTTGTGAGAGCTACCTGTAAAAGCATTAAACATAATAATTATACCTAACTAGTCATTCACATCGTATCAACCATATACATTCCTTCTCATGACATCTGTAAATAAATCATTACTGTTCGAAACTGAGGTAGCAAATAAAGTCCTCCCAAACCCGGGTTACAATCTAATTATCCAAAATTCTTCATCATGAACATAATTTAAAGAATATCTAAAATCTTTATAAGTGAACCATTTAAAAAGCCCCAATTTATGCATATTCCCTTAAATTAACCAAGATACAAATCATTCACAAATCCTCAATAATATAGCTCATCCTACATTGTTCTTTACATACTCAAACTAAATCATAACAACTATCTTCTGTTTCGATGCTTCCATTATGCAGTCCACCAACATATGCCCACAACTGAAAATGTTAAATGATGGGGGTGAGCAACCTCACGCTCAGTAGGATAATCTTTTTCTCAAGTATATATAATGTTTTAAATACCAGTAGTTCACAATCATATTGATAGGCAAAGAAATAGTTTATCAAAAAGTCTACGTATACGATAAGTAGTAAGCATTTTGAAAGTACACTACGTACTATCATTTGAAATATATTACTGAAACATCAAGAAATTTACCACATCAAAATTAAATCTCAAAATAACAACATAAAACCTCTCTTCTTAAAACAAAATACAATACCATTGATTTTATGAAGTACAAACTGAGAAATCTTTATACAAGTACATGTATAACAAATCTGGTAAAGTAATCATTTCTTATTTTGAACACAATTTCATAAACTTCTTCTTTCCAGATTATTTTTTTAGAAATATTCACTTCACGTACTTTCTTCTCAACCTCACCTTACCTCACCCCACTCAAAAAGTTTGTTGGAATATTGGTCTATTGGTTTTTTGGCACCCAAAATCATGTATGCTACCCATACGAACAACTATCATCAAACAAACACCAGTTCACGAATGAACTATCTCCGGAGAACCTTTTGGGTCTTGTACCATAGGGTCTCATTGCCCTTCTTGCTTTTCAAGGGGGATGTGTAGGGCACAGCTTGCGGTACCACACAGGTTGTCACCGAAAATCACTACCATTACCAATCCTCCCTAGGACTAGTAGTCGCCTTGTTAACTCCCCTCAAAGGTCCCAACCATCTACTAACCTTCTGTCTATCAGTACCGAGCATACAAGTTTCAAACTATAATTTTATGATCACCTTCCATTCCCAACACCAACCACAACGTTGACACTTTTAAAAAAATACATAATTTTACAAAATCTCACATTTCTATTTCGAACATAACACATTTTCAGAAGAACTCACAGACAGACCAAAAATATAATTTGTACCATTTTATATAAATTTCGCAAATTAAATGATTGTGAAGCTGTATAGATCAACATCACACTTTTTCTACTTAAAAATAACTCAACAATACCCCAAATCATGGTAAAATATACTCAATTACATCATAAAATTCAATACTTCTTTCCACAATTTTTTATTTTAATACTTATAGTCACTTTGGCATTTTATCAAACACATGATAGATATAAAATCTTCAAATATACATTTACAAAGAAACATACTCATTCTTAAGAGACAAATCAAATACATTATATACAAAATCACATATATTCTAAAGAATTCAAAATCTTAAGTTCAATCAGACATCCATAACAAAAATCAAGTTAGGGTTTCGAACCCACAATACTTTCATTTAATGCATGTCAGTTTACAAATTTATAGTAAACTCATCATTTAATTCAGACTCATAGCATGTATTTAGCTCATACTAAATAAATAGATATAGAACCAACATGAGATGCATCAATATATATGGAAGAGAAAAGAAAACCCTACCTCAAAATTCAAAAACCCAAGCTTCACCTTCAAATGTCTAAGTGGATCCAAGAATCCCAAGTAATGTTCTTAGATTTTCAAACAAAAACCCAAGCTCTTAAAACCTTTTTCTTCTCTCTTCTCTTTCCCTTTATCTTGTCATAGGGTTCTAAGAGGAATTGGGTGAAAATGAAAAGAAATAATTAGACAAATGGGGCAGAAAATGATGTTTTAAAACCAGAAAATCAGAAAATCCCGAATTTTACTGTTCATAGGGCCAAAATTTGCATTTTTATCCAAAATTACGATTTTACCACTAAATAACTCTAATTTGATCTCTATGACTACCCAAATGTTTTAGACATTCCGGATTCATTTTTAATGTTATTGTAACCTAAAAATATTTAGTTTATGATTTATCTCAAAAAAAAGGTCAATTTGCACATGAAACACTAAAGTTATCATTTTATCCCTCCTAACCGCTATATGCGCTAAATGTTTATTCCAAGGTTTTTGGATTTCCTGGATTCAATCGTAATGTTATTTTGACCTAAAAAATTAATTTATTTACTTAGTTACCCTTATAAACCTTAAACATCTCCAAAAGTTAAATTTGACTAAAAAGTCAATACGCCCGTATCTCAAACTTATGCGACTGTTTCTTTAACAACGATTTAAAATTTCTCTCATCATTTTAATCATTTAAAAAAATACTATCAAGTTACTGTCATTTATATTTATATGAAATATGGGATCTCAGTGATGCACTCTCCAAGTTTGCATCATCCTTGGATATCCCACCAGATCCCATATTTATAGGCCACCAATTTGAGCCGAGCAGGCTCAAAACGGATATATGAAACATCAACTATGCATCCACCAGCGATGACTAAATGACACAAATATGGCCATATCTAGAAGAGGGACATACTCCTAGACAACCCAGTGGAAGCCAAGAAGCTAAGGGTAAGAGCGTCAAGATATGTAATCTTGCAAAACATTCTCTACAAGAGGAGTTACTCACTATCATTACTCCGTTGTCTCTCTCCATAGGAATCTGACTATGCCATGAGACATATCCATGAAGGGGTATGAAAAATACTCTGAAGGCCGTTCTCTAACTCATAAGGCAGTCAGACAAGACTACTACTAGCCTAACATGATTAGAGATGCTTGGGATATTGTAAAAAAGTGTGACAAGTGTCAACACTTTGTCATTGTAACAAGACAACCACCAGAAGAATTGACCACCATCATGAGCCCTTGGCCATTCTCCAAGTGGGGCATCGAATCCTAGGCCCCGTACCCATGAGCATCGGCTAGTGCAAGTTCGTGGTGATTGTTATCGGCTACTTCATAAAGTGGGCAGAAGTTAAGCCCTTTGCCAAAATAACAGATAAAAAGGTTAAAGACTTCATCTGGAGAAACATGGTGTGCCACTTTAGAATACCCTATACCATAGTAAATAGGGGTGTCAGTGGACCGAAGCGGGGGCGAGAGATGTAGTTTTCATCCCCTACCAGCTTAATAAAACTTTGTTCATCCCCGGTTCACTCCCATTAACGGGTATAGTTTTCATCCCCATCCCTGTTCGCGAGTAAATTTCTAATCCTCGTCCCCATTCCCGATTCCACTGTACCCGCCCAAGCCCAATAAGCGGGCACACTTTTGATCTCACACAACAAGTGATATGGTCCACTAGATATTTGGGATTCCTAAATTGATCAAACTGAAATTAACATTGACACTAAAATAACTCGTATAATTTAATTTTACTATAAAAAGAAGACAATTAGGAACAAAGTACACACAGTGAACAAATTAATAAACCTTCTCAACATCATTATTGGATAGTGAACAAATCCAAAATAGTAATTTACAAATTTTGAACCTAATAGAAAGTTGTGCATTTTTTCATAAGATTCTCTCATATGAAATAAATTAAGATAGTGAATTATAAAGGCAACAACTAAGCTCGGAGGACTATAACTACAATTGGGACTAATTATTTCATTCAATTTCAAGAAGTTTTATCTATGTTATGTTTCACCAACTACAATTCAGGAGATATACATCATTAATTAAACAATGCAATGATGTAGTTTGGACATAGTTGAAAGCTCTTGAATGGTTTGTGAAGTAGAATAATGATGTAAATGGTTTGTGAAACAAAATAGTGAAACTCCTTTTCATCGAAGACCCATACTCATCGGCGACAAAGATTATCACAAAGAGTATACTCTTCTATTGTATCACAAATATTATCACCTTTGTCTCCGGCAAACAAAACACAAATAACCCAGAAAATTCAATCACCATTCCAAACACTCCGTACAACATAGAAGCCCATTTTTTTTGGCAGCTATTAGCGTCGGACTTATCACGACCAGCGGGTTTGGCCTTTAACTTTCCTCTTCCCATGATGATCTCCAGCAAATAAAGCACTCTTCAATATGTCTTCGAAGAAGAATCCGAATAAGAAAAAGAATTAGCATCTCTTTCTTTAATGGACTTCTCTAACCACAGTTCATTTGGGAGAAGGAAAAAGAAACCTGAAAACATCAAGAATGAGAGAGAGAAAAGTGGGTGTATCTAACCTGATGCGAGAACAGGGTCTAGCAACAACACATGGCGGCTAGCAATATCAACTGGGAGCTTCTCGCAGATCAACTGCCACAATGTTGTAGAAATGAATGAGAGAGAGATGACTCGATGGAGGTAGCTGAAAGAGGAAGAGGAGAGTAAATTTGGGGCTTAGAGTTTTAAGTGGGAGTATATATATATATAACGGGTAAAGCGGGGACGGGATGGAGCGGGGTAAGGGTAAGTTCGTCTCCGTCTTCATCCTCACATGGGTTTATATGGGTATTCTCATATACGTCTACCGTTCAATACGTATAGTTCATCCCCAGTCTAAACGGGACGAGTTTGGATGAATACCCATTTTTTTCGGGTCCATTGTCATCCCTAATAGTGAATGACAATGCTAAGCAATTTGATAATAAGCTCCTCAATGGTTTCTGTGTTGACCTCCAAATCAAATAGCCCTACTCCAGTGCAGCCCACCCCCAGGCAAACAAACATGCTAAAATCACCGTAAGGACCATACTGTGCAATCTGAACACTATATTGGAAAATTCCACGGGATTATGGGAAGAAGACCTCCTAGAAGTGTTGTGAGCCTACCGAACAACACCAAGGAGCCCCACTAGTGTAACGCCCCAAAATTCATCTTAGAAGGTATTACTATCTACAAACCCTCCAACTATGAGAGCAACTAAAAATAACTATTATAATAACCAATCATTCATCCATCTAATAAAGAATAAATGCTAAAGCCAATAAAACATTAAAACCTCTTCAACTTACACTTCAAACCAAATAGCATCTAGCAGGGGATTAATCAAAACTAGCTGAAACATTGTTTCATAAAAATCTCCAATAAAATAATCTAGACTACGACGAAACATCTCTAAGTCTCTACTGCAGGATCCTCATACTGACCCTCTCCATTCTCGAGGTCAACTTACTCATTTAACTTGACATCCTTCTCGCTACCAAAATCTGTAATGTGTTAGAGGGGGTGAGCAAAAGCTCGTGAAAAATTGCTCTCAAATCCCAACAAGGTTTTAGAACAAATAGAAGATGACAAGTCTATTTTGAAAAATAACATTTATAGATTTTGAGAATAAAACTATGATAGCTGTAATGATCCAAGTGTACGGAATACAGTAAATTAATTAAAAGAATAAACATATAAGAAAGTAAAGCATTCAATAAATGATTCAGTAGCATCATCTCATATTCTCATGTATGTAGGTTGCTTCTCAGGAATCTACACAATGATTCTACCTCATTCACCCATCACAACCACACAATCTTAACCACTTTAGGAAGGGCGTATATCGTCTCCCACGGCATTGATGAATCCTTCCCAAGAAAGGTATATCATCCCTCAACCTCGAACTTATGTGAACAATAGTGGTTGCTCTCGCAAATAATAATCCACTGCAAGTGTTAAGAAACTATCTCACCTCCACTGGGATAGACTAACCCCTAACACTGTACGGCAGCTTTCGAAGGCAATTCAAGTTCGTCATAATAAATCATACAAGAGATGAAAGCACAACTTTGTCAACAACCACAATCTTAACCATTCATAATTTTCATTAACAATTCAAGTATTATAATTGTACAATTCTCAATATACTATAGTAATAAAGTAATTGAAATATGCAAGAGATCATATCAAGAAAACCTTCATAATTTTGATATTCAAAATTCTAGGGTTTTGCCAAAAATCATAATTTCTTGGAACAAGAACACTACTTGATTTGAAAACATGATTTAATTATGAATAGGACTTTAGAAATCAGGAATCCATGTGAATTTCACAATAGAACATGTATTTTGGAAAAACTAGGATGTTGAAATTCAAGAACAAGTATTCCATGAACCCCAAACCTATATTTTGTTCAAGACTATGTTACAATGATAAAGAAACCAAGAACTCATATATATCTATTATATAATTATCAAGAAGATTAAAACATACAAAATTATACCCTAATACTCTGTTTGGTATGATGAAAAAGTGGAA
>CM042196.1:21205059-21218568 GCA_023539305.1 Ilex asprella
AAGAGCAGGAAAGAGGAAGAAGATGACTATAGTGAAATTATTATAGCAACAACCATTATAGCATTGCTGTAGCAGAATTAAAAGGCGAATTACTGTAGCAACATGAAGGTAATAATGAAGCATATATGTCAACATAAATTTTTGTGAAAGACATATGTGTTTGTCGTAAATCGTTGACAGCAAGAGCAGGAAAGAGGAAGAAGATGACTATAGTGAAATTATTATAGCAACAACCATTATAGCATTATTGTAGCAGAATTAAAAGGCGAATTACTGTAGCAACATGAAGGTAATAATGAAGCATATATGTCAACATAAATTTTTGTGAAAGACAAACATAGCATTAAGCCTATTTAAATTTAATAATAAACATAAAGATGATTATGTTAAGAATATGGAAGAAATTGAATTTTCAGATATTGAAAATAAATTACGGAACTGGGAAATACACCAGTACCCAACTAAGAAGATATATAATATTAGAACTTTTGATATTAAATAAAGTTTAAGAGTTAAAACGTTAGAAAGAAAAATTCCCTTTGATCAAAATGGGGATACCTTACAACTATTAATAGAAAGAGAAGTCTTAAAGGCTCAAGATAATTATAAATTCCTACATGTTGGATTAGTCCAGGTGACTTTAAAACCATTAACTCTTCAAGGATTAAATGCCTCTTTTATGCTAGCCTTAAGAGATGCTAGATGGGATGGAGGAAACTAAGGATGGATGCAATAATTACAAGGAGGAAAGGGGTTCAAAGAGGGTGCAAGAAGGAGACAAGAGAGAGAGGGAAGTAGGTGCAATACGAGAGATGTGTCCAACAAGTTGGACCTGCATCTCTATTTATACAACCAGATTTTAAATTTGGACTTTAACGTAGCCTAAACTATTTACAACTTTTTACTGTGCACAACTTTAATAATTTACATTGATGTTATTTAATACGTCATTTTTACTATTTGTGATGTCATTGCTTACGTCACTTATTACAATAATTTGTTGGTGACGTCATGACGTGCGTCACTCGTTGAGATTTGACTTTATTCGATAATTTCCTGTAAATCATATTATACAGCTTATTACCGTTGTCTTGGAGGTTTATCTCCATATCTTCGTTAAGCAAATCGTCATTAATTGAAATATCATCTTTAATAAGGGTATATCCCTGTCAATCTATAAAGTCATCATCAAAGCCAATAGCAGTTCTGGATTTCCTATTGCTCTCCTTGACTTTTTCTTTACCTCTGCCTTTTATGGCAACAATTGGATTATTGACGAGGTCCATCTTTCGGTTTTGTCCATTCCAAATGTACACATTGTGAAACCCGGAAAATTTTAAATTTTTTTCATAAAAAGAGTAAAATGGTCATATTATCACAATAATGTAAAATTGAAATACGTATTATATAGACCTTGTATGACACAACAGACTTCGCCGTTAGACTCGTATCGCGGAATGTAGTCACCACGTCGAATTTCGTTGAATTATGAGATAAGTTAGAATTTTGCATGTAGATCGAGACGACTGGGTGGCGGACGACCTCACCAACGTTCCAAAAAGAGATAATCTCAAAATTTAATTATTTTTGATTAAAAGTACTAATAAAATTAATTTGGACTAAACACGTAATGTAAAAAATCGTTTCGCGATGAAAACAGACCCGAAAAAGAGGGGGCGTGTTGTGAGCCAAGTCTTTGAAATTATAAATAGGGACTTAATTGAGATATTTCAACAGAAATATCTCATATTTTCAGCCTTTGACCGGCCATAGAGAGAAAAGAGTGAAAAGAGAGAAAACAAGTAAGTTCTTCAAGCTTCAATCCAAGATTCTCGGAGTTCCGTCGGTCGGAATTCGTCGAGCTAAGAGTCAAAGTTCATCTCATCGGCGAGGGCTACGCGTACGTACCAAGAAAAGTGGATTTCACCGAAGATCCAAGAGGGGACTTTGGAGAAATCAAAGGTTCTTGGGCTTGGGAGGTGTTCTTGAAGCTTTCTCCATTTGATTTACTCTATAGGAGGAAGGGTTCTTCCTACTTAGATTTATTCCTACCTTAAGGGGCTGCTTAGGGCTGTTTTTTTGGTTGATATATGACTGTTATGTGACTATTTTTTGGGCTGAAACATGACTGCTATGTGGCTGTTTTTGTGCCTAAATTGGGGGTTGTTTAGGGGCTAAATTAAGGGATGTTACATGGCCTTTTTGTGGCTGAATTGTGGGCTGTTTTAGGACAGTTTTAGGGGCTGTTTTATGACTGTTTTGTGCACTGAAATTGTGCACTATAATGCATTGAAATTGTGCATTGTTATGGGCTGTTTTGTGCACTGAAGTTGTGCACTGTTATGGGACTGCATTTGGACTGTTTTGTGGCTGATTTGTGGATTGTTTTGTGGCCAATTAGTGGATTGTTTTATGGCTAGTCAGTGGACTATTTTGTGGCTAATTAGTGGACTGTTTTATGGCCAATTAGTGGACTGTTTTGTGGCTAATTAGTGGACTATTTTTTTTAGATTATTTTGAATTGAAATTATGGACTATTTTTGGTTTGTTTTGGAGCTGAAATTATGGACTGTTTTGGGCTTATTCCATCCTATGATGTTCATGTGGAAGGAGTTGATGTATGAGGTCTTGTACAGAACTCTTGACTATTGTTAATGATATGATTAAATGGATGTTGGAAAGGGATAGAATATATCTACTTGGAAATAGTGGTGTAGAAATTACTTAGAATAATTTCTTGTGTTATATGATGACTTGTAGGATTCTTCCTACTTGGAATTATTCCTAACCTAGGTAGTTTATATGAAATGTTTATATGGAATGAGTAGGGTGTTAGGGACTTGACACTTACTAAATGATCATGGAAATGACCTAGATCACTTCCTTGTTTAATTGGATGTAGGGATCGTCCTATTTGGGATTATTCCGATAGAAATAACTTGGAATAAATTCTATCATGAGATTAGGTGTGGAAGTTCTTTGTGAAACCACTTAAGACATGGTAGTATGTAGGCACTCTATATGTTAATATTGTGTCTTGTGAATAAAATGGATTGGTGACATGAATTATAGGATGACTTGTAGGATTTTACTTCCATTTGGGTTCCTACTATTTGTGTATAGTTACGGAATTAAGGAAAAAGGGTTGAGAATTGGCTTAGGCTATCTCTTAGCTTGAGAATGATGCATGATAGCTACTTGTGAACTTTCTTGTAACTTAGTGGAATTTGGGCATGATTTGTGTTCAACATGATGGTTGCCTTGAAGGTGATTGATAAAATACCTTGAGTGACTGAAATAATGTGTTTCATGACTATATTTAGCATGTTGAATGTTGTGGTAAAATATGGTAATATGTTGCTAGGATATTAGTTTCATGATATTTTATGGTAATTGTATGCTTAAGACATATATTATCATGACATATGTTGCTATGTGGTTTAAATTGCTCATAAGACATTCATTGCATCTTGAACATGTGAAAAGTGCGCAATGAGGCATTGCATTGCATGTGTATGAAACATCACATTCATAAGCATAAGTCATGGGTGTGGGGGTGTGAGGTGCATGTTTAATCAAACACCATATTTTGTGGTTGATTTGTGGACTTGGAAATGTGGATCGATGGTCACATGGAGTGTGAGGTCCTGGTATCCCACATCGGCTGGAAGAGGGGGAGTTGCTGGGCTTATATGTAAGTCTCAAGCCTCACTTGTTAACAGGCCTTTTCCCAAGGAACTTGGGAGGAACAAAACCGTGAGGGTCAGTGGGCCCAAAGCAGACAATATGTTGACACGTGGTGGGTGGGGCGTTACATGGAGTCGCATGATCGCATTAGAAAAACTTGTGTCGGGTATATCAAGTAGGGCTAGACTTTCCCTCGGGTGCAAGACCCGGTCACATGGTTTAGGCACTTTGCCGGCGATGAAATTCCAGAAAAGTGCTGGTGTTTACGGAACCGGAGGTTGAGATACCAAAATTCGTTGCCAAACAAGACACAAGATTTTGTTAATAAAAACATACTCTGTCAATGAGTATCATCCCATAATGATCTGATTTATAAAACGCATGACTTTTATTCAAAACGATCATTGGATATTTTTCCGTCAACGACGGGTTCATTGCACGTTGGTACTGCATTGTATCGTGTGAGTAGGGGAGGACTCGGGAAAATCTGCATGAGTGAGTCGTATCTCATTTCATGGCATAACATAGTAGAATTCCAGTATTGAATGCATGTTCTTGTAAGGAATGGTCGATGTGTGTGTAAATTGTTGCATGTACACTCTTCATGTGCTTCTAGGGGGGAGTTGCCTCTGTAGGAAATTCTCTACTGGGCGTTGGCTCACCCTATACGGGAAACATTTCAGGTGCGGAGTATGTTCCGGCAAACGGCTCCCATTTAGGTCATCAAAGATGAAGAAAGCCACATGTGACTTTACTTAATGTTTTGTATAAAACACTTGTGAAACTTATGTTTTGAGCATGTAACCTTTTGCAAATATTTGTAATAGAACTTATAAAGACTATCATTAGAATAGCCTTGCATGTTTTGATATAAGTGTGGATAATTGGACTCGGTGTGACCAATGTTTACTTATAAATGGACCAGGTGCGGTCATTGTTTTGTATTGGGCCACGGATGGATCATGTAAAGTTATATTGCACAGGTTGGGTATTGGATAGAGCCCCCCGTACAAAGGAGACTCTGCCCAAATTTCGTTCAATTATGGACCCTGGTAAATGGGGCATAACGGTGTGATATCGAGTTACTAGGTATCTATGGGTATTCCGCGGGTTGATGGGTAATCAACGGACCCCCGAATTTTGGGGTGTCACCCACATCACTTGAAGATGCATCTCGTCCATTACTGCAGTTTTAACCTGCTCAGTATTTAAATGTGATTTTTCTTTAAGAATTTGTCCTTTAAGGATTTCATTGGGATTAAATTCAGTATTTATACTAGAGCTGCTAGGAATTAATTCTTTAAAGGTTGATTTCTCATTTCCCATGTTTTTAAGAAATTCTTCAATTACTTGACATTTAGTGTCAATTGGATAATTATTCTAGAATCAGACATGATATTCCCTGATTAATCTAGGGTGTCCGTTTTGATTAAAGTCATGGGCTAAAGTCCACACCCAAATCCATGGAGCAAAGAATTCGAGTGAGAAATTAATAATGGGCTTTGCCTCAATATTATTATCCTTTAAGGATGGACTTTTGTCTTTATACAAGTCCAATAAATTTTTCATTTTTTCGGAATATATCCCTTCAATAGCACCATGAGTTTCCCACCAGTCATAAAACCAGTTAGGAAGTTCCGTGCAAGTTTTAGTGAATTGGAAGAACCATGAGTGCCCCAAATTTATGCAATTATATAAAAAGGCTTTATCTCAAGCATCAATATAATCAAAAAAATTATATTCCATATATTGAGGTTTTGTTAATGTTCTGGGGATAGTTAAATTTAGACCACAATCTTTAGCAAAAATCACTCTTAATATGAGTGCTTTACTATATTGAAGATCTTTAGTATCATATTTATTATTAAAAAATCTCTTAAATTTGACAGAATTAGTTCAATGAGAATGTTTTCATAATACATTATATCCTCTCTTCCAAATACCAAGAAGACTTTATCTATCGTCATAAATTACTTGGCAATATAATATGGATCTATAATCCAATTAATATAATCATTATCAAGAGTTGTTATATTGCTATAAGCAGACATAGTATTTAACTCTGCATAATTTAACTTGGGATTGGCTATTAAGGCCTCTTTAATTGATTTTTTAGATCTTATGACAATATAACTGTCATTATCATTATTGGACTTTCTTGTCCCTTCCTTAACTTCTTAAAGAAATTCATTATTAACAGCTTTAAGCTCTAAGGATTCGTTAAGTGGTAAATAATAAGCATTAATCTGGGTCCTTACCAGAACACCACCAAGTCTCCTTAACATGATGTTGCAAACTCAGCTGGAACAATATTCTCCATCCACTGCTTTAATCGCCAGTCAAAATACCAATCATTTATTTCAAGAAAAAGACAAAATTTAGGAAAATTATTGTTAGCTTGTGTAACTCTTAGCAAAAAGATAGGCACATATTCTATCAGTTGGTTTTCCATAACATTGCAATAAAGACACCAAAGTAGGACCCTACAAGAATGATTACTCCATCTAGAGGCAAATGTGCAAATGTCTTCACTAGCATGATTGCAAATGCAATCAAGAAGTTATGGTGACTCAGCTAAAGGAATAATTGAGAAGAATTCCATGTTGGAAATTCTTTGTTTCTTTCCTGCATAGAAATCTACATGACTCCAAAAAGAATAATTGTCACGTATTAATTATTTTTCCATTAATGAATTAATTTATTTTTTACAAAGTTTTAAATATTCTTTATTCATTTATTTTGTCCTAGCCTTAGTGGGAATATACTTTTCATTAAATTCCTCAATCTAGCTTAAGCACTGATCCAGCCTATTTTAGTTGTTTTCAAAATATATCAGTATCTTTAATAGATAGAAATATATTAGATGTTTTAACTTGTAAAATTCAAACTTATAGTTACAATTTTAAAGATGGAACATAAATAATGACTTTCACTTATAGAGTTTATTATAAAGCAATGAATACTTTATGTCCAGAAGCTAGGCTTCATATCCTTAAAGGTCAAATAAGTTTTGTAACACCCCACCCTACAGATGGCATAATATTGTCCGTTTTGGGTCCACTGACACTCACAGTTTTGTTCCTCCCAATATCTCTGAAAAAAGGCCTTATGTCATGTAAGGTGAGGACTTACTTATAAACCCAACAACTTTCCCTTCCCTAACTGATGCGGGATACCGGGATCTCACAATCCACCCCTTCATAGTAGCACGTCCCCATGCAATAGCTCGACAGCTACCTGTCCGCCCACTACATGCGAGCACGGCAGGGCACCACACAGGTTCCAGATAAGAGTCGGTTCTGATACCAATTTGTAACACCCACCCTACACATGACATAATATTGTCCGCTTTGGGCCCACTAACCCTCACGGTTTTGTTCATCCTAGTACCTTTGGAAAAAGACCTTGTGTCATGTAAGGTGAGGGACTTAGTTATAAATCCTGCGACTTTCTCCTCCCTAACCGATGTGAGATACCAGGATCTCATAAGTTTAATTGAAACAAATATGATTAAAAATAAAATTAAAATTCCTAAAACCATTAAATGGTTAGAGATCCAGTTTCTAGAAACCTGGCAATTGGAATATGTGGTTCCTAAAAAACCAGAAATAAATAAAGAAGTAATACAAATCTCCCAATCATCTCAGGGTGATGTAATGATAAAATTTGGTAGAGATAATTTTTCAAGATTAAAAATTTCTGATAAATCAGAAGCTTCATCAATATATTATACTCCTAGTAGGAGATCCACTTGTTCTATCCCAGATAATAGAAGGGGAAAAGAACTTATAATTGAGGGAATTAAAACCTCACGTAATCAAATTTACATGGAAGTTATAGGCAAGATAATGAATCTTCTTTAGAGGAAGACCGAGATCCAACCCCATCTGAAATCGAATTTGAATTATAAATTTTATGGATATAAACCCAAAAGAATTTATAATAAATAAATAAAATAATGAAGAATTTTATCTTCCTAAATATAAGGAATTTAGAATTTGGTATTTTCAGAATATGAACCAAGAAGATCTTAAAAGATATAAAGAAATGTTTTACATTTATATAGAAAGGAAAAAAAAGGTAATTCCTTCTGTTAAATGGTTTTTAACCTATTATGCTCCACCTACTATGGATCAATTAAATGTAATTGAACAATTTCGGCATAAATGGGAAACATTGGATGGTAAAAATATAAATAGTTTTCATCTCTTACACATGAAACTGTAAAGTTAGCCACCACTTCAAATGAGCTAGGAGACATTATTATGAATGCTTGTTATTCTCTAAAAGATAATCATGATATAGTAAGAAATATTTCTATAAAACAAAATAATTATACTAATGTTTGTCTACAAGTGGTAGGACAACAACGTAGAAAGCCAATCCATCACCCTTGAATGCCTAACAGTTACCTACCAAAACGCAACTTCTCACCACCGTCGATTTCACTAATTTGTGCTTAAAACTCAAATTCAGAGAGATAGAAGCATTTTTTGGAGAAATTTTCAGACCAAAGTGGTTTGTATGTCGTAGATCTCGAAAAAATACCCGAATTCAAAAAAAAAAATCTCCTCAAACAGACAACCAAGTCCAAAGTTATGGTCGTTCAAAGTTTTACGATTTGTTTATGGTTTTAAGATACTTTGGCCGGCTCTCCAGGCCTCCTAGGCATCGTCCAGATCAGCTTCCAAGTAGGCGCTGCCTAAACCATCTCCCAGGCAGTTGCCGCCCAGGCCAATGCCCAGTCAGGCACCACCCAGGTTAGTGCCCAGGAATTACCCAGTTCAGCTCCTAGGCAGGTGCCGCCCACCTTGTTGTCGCTCCTCTCACACTGCCAAAAGATGACCTAGGTGTTGGCCCCTCTACCTTGGGTGCCTCCAACATTGCTGACTGAGCCTTGGGTCTCGCCCTCTCCATCTTGGGCGCATTTCATGATGCCACCTTGACGATGAGTTTGGTCCGTTCTAACTTGGGTGCCTCCAACATTGCTGACTGAGAGCCTTGGGCCTCGCCCTCATCATCTTTGGCACACCCTTGATGCCTCCTGAGCCATGGGCGCTGCCATCACCATCTTGGGCACCTCCCCTGATGCCTCCTACCCTAATTATGCCATGGGCGCCACCCTCACCATCTTGAACGCCTCTTTTGATGCATCTTGAGCCATGGGCTTCGCGCTCTCCACCTTAGGTGTCTCCAATGGCGCTTTGGCCTTTCCACTTGGGCGCCTAAGACCCAGCGAATGCAGTTAAATTTATATAAAAAAATAGAATCCAGTGTCAATGGATAACGGAGTCTTTGAAGACGAAGATATACCGTGGAGAACTAAAAAAACTCTTGTTCACCAAAGTGAAGAAGAAGTTCATGCCTTCAACCCCCTCCTCTCGCAGACAATTGGGGCATGGGGGCCAAATGAGCCCAAAACCAACTGGGTCAGACCCAATAAATCAAGCAAGTCCAAGTTAGCTAAAAGGCAGTCCAGACGCACTTTATCAATCCGACCCATTCTAGGATTCGAGGAGTCCAGAAAGATAAAAGTACGTGAGAGAGAATATCGAGATATGTACTCATGGTGATCAAATTCTACCTTAATTGTTCTTACCAAATAAGTTGTGTCCTCTCCCTCACGTCACCGCTTCATTCACCGTCTCACCAAACTTATATATTGTAAGCTCTCTCCACATAGAAAGAAACATCTTGAGATCTCACAACATCCCTCCCAACACACCTCTCTATACCTACACACATAGCTTCTTTCCTATAGTATACCCTCCTGGTTACTTTATTCATCAATAAAGGTCTCTGGCTACCACTGCTGTTTCTCGAGAGTGGAGTAGGTCACCAAGACTGAACCACTATAAATCTGCGTGTTTGCTCTTATTTTCTATTTTGTTATTGATCATCTTTTTTACTGCTCATTAATTACATCTCTTCATATACTCGATTGTTGATTTTGCATGAGACCAATTTGTGCATCATCAATTGTCATTAAATATTCTTTTTGGTATGTAGGATGTAGGCTATGTAGCCATTAATTCATTAGGGAACGATCAAAAAACAAAATCTGAACAGCTCAAAAAGTGAGGGAACTTCTTTATTGTGACGATTTGTTTGTTAGTGGAATTTGAAAAATTATTCATGTCATTTTCTTTTTTGAGTTAATTGAGAAGAGTGTTAATTGGAGTGACATCAACGAACATGTGTTCTTTTGTGTAAGTTGCATGTTATGAATTCAAGCTCAAAAAATCACCTTTTTAAAATTAAGGTAAGACTATCTATCACTTATCTCTTTCAAATCCTAATTAAAACAAGATCCTTGTACACAAATCTTTTTTTTTTCTTTTTAGTAAATCACATACAACGTATTAATGAGTAATCCATTTATTCAGAATGGGTCGCACTTAAATTTGAGGTAAGTAATTTCTTAAGAAGAAAAAAGAAGTATTATGGTTTGTTGTTGTTTTTTTTTTTTTTTTGGGGGGGGTATGGATTATACTTTGAAGCTGATTATTGGTTAGGTTTGGAAGAGGAAGTTGGCCTTCCAAAGTATGTACCTATTCTAAAGATTTTCGTTCATATAACGGATTTGGTTGAATTTGCTCCACTTAATATAAAAATCTCACCCAATACGATTTTGAAATTATGATACATCGTCTAAAATAAATTCCAACACAATATCTATTTTATACAAGTGGTGGAATACGATGAAGAGAGAAAAATCTCAAACTTTGCTAGTGAAAAACAAATTTCATGTAAACCTAGTTTTGCTTGCTCGAATTTGTTCATATTTGAGCTAGTAATATGATCTGTCCTAAGATAAATATCAAGAATAGTCCTAAAATAGAAATTGTTGTTTGATAACTTCATTCTAAAAATGAATTATGCATTCAAATGCTTCCCCTCAAACAAGACATATATTTAAAATCAAAGCATTTTTATTAGCGGTAATATTGGTGGGCTAAATGGGCGTCAAAGGGTCCTCTTATTGTTCAGATACAGACCTTAAAAAAAAATTGCATAGATGAGACCCAAAAGGGTTGCCAGATAGCCTCACTAAACTTCTTTCAACGTTGACCTTTGTCACAAAGTTGGAGGACCAAAACTTGTCTGTGGGCCACCAAAGTTCTTGTGGATGTGCTTGGGTGGTGGTGGTGGGTCAGACGTCTTGGTAGATGGTCCAGATGGTGGTACAGGTATACCTTTGGGCAACATTTGATAGATGCCACTAGAGTGTGACGGAGGTAGTGGTGACGGAGGAGGATCAGATGTCCTAGAAGAGAGCCCTGGCTGTCGTCGAGCCGTAACCTTGGGTAGCATTTGATAGATACTCTTAGAGTGCAAGAAAGTTGGTGGTGGTACAAATGTGTCCCTAGGCACCATCTCTAGATTCACCCTATTCGAATCATATGGAACCTTGTCAAAATTCAGCATGATAGACCTAACTTTTCCATTTTTTGCTACTCTTCTAGCATCTGCTTTGGTAGGAGTGAGGCCCAAAATCAGTGCTGTGACCACAAGGGCCACTAAGAAAAGTTTTTCGCTACTTTTCATCATCTTTTCTTCACAATTGCATCAATATGTCTTGGCCACTGTTCTGTGCTTCATTGCTATTAAATATTCAAAGTCATTACCCTTTTTTGTTTTGTGGAAAGTAGCCATTAATTCATTAGGGAACTATCTAAAATACACAATCTGAACAGCTCAAAATTGAGGGAACTTCTTTATTGTGAAGATTTGTTGGTCATTTGATATAACTTCAGAAATAATTGATACTTAATTGGGAATAATATCTATGTGCAGAATTTTAAAAAATATTTAGTCGGTACAGTATCAATTAGAGTGATATCAACGAAAACGAGTTCTTTTGTGTAAGTTGTATGTTGTGTTCAAGTTTATAAATCCGCCTTTTTAAAATTAAGGTAAGACTATTTATCACTTAACTCTTTTAAATGTTATTTTAAACATGATGCTTGTACACATTTCTTTCTTTTTTATTATTTTTTTATTTTTAGTAAATCACATACCACATTTTAATGAAGAATCCATTTATACATAACGGGTCACGCTTGAATTTGTAACACTCCGCATTTTCTTTTATATATGTATATAGTTATATGGTAGATAATTGTTGTAAAAATGAGGATATGTATAATGATGTAATAAAGAATCACATAGGTTAAAATATTAGAAATAAATAATTGTGAGACAAATAGATTTGGGAAGTTTAAGTTTCAAAGGTGTTTGAGATTGGAAATAATTATTAGATAAGTTTTTAAATGTTTTTAGGTCAAAATAATGTTTCCATTGAATCCGGAAGGTCGAAAAACCTTGAGAGAGGTAATATGAGGTGTATTGAAAATTTGGAAGTACTCCGGAATAAAAACACAAATTACGTAAATTTCGGGTATTAAATATTTTGGACACCTCTTAGTATTTTAGCCATAACTTTTTATCCTTAAGTCCAATTTCTATGAAATTGTTACAGTAGATAGTAGACATCCAGGGCTACAAAAGTGTATTTCATGAAAAATTTTCAATTCGACCTCTAAATGGGTCAAAACTGCCCTAGAAGTTAGACCAAAAATCTGCCCACTGAAGCGTACCGGTACACGTACCGGTAAGCGGCACTCCAGTAGCCTCAGCGTACCGGTACTCCCGATAAATTTCTGGCCCTCTTGGGGCACGATCTAGGTCACATTTTTGGCCCTATAAATACTTTAGGCCGCCTCCTTAGTCGTCCATACATCATTCTAAACCCTAAATAGCTTGGGAAAGAAAGAGAGGAAGATCAAAACACATAGATCAAGATAGATTTACACCCCATAGAAATCAAAATCGAAATTTCTCAAGAACATCATTCTTCTCCTCTCTTCTTCTACACTTTTATTACACATTTACCCACACCCCTTGGAACCTTAAGAGAAGACAAGGAGGAGATCTTTGGAGCTTGGATTAGCTTAAAACTCTTGGATTCAAGGTAGGGGTTTTCTCTCATTCACTTACATCGAGGCTAGGGCTTATACATATGTACTCCTTACACTCTAAACCTTATATGTATGCTATAAATTCATTGATTCATGATATCCTTATGCATATTACCATGCTTTAAACAATATTAATGGTGGGTCAACCATTAAACCCTTTTTCTTGGCTAAAAACCCTAGTTTTCAAGAGGGATGAACTTTTTTCTAAATTTTGAGTATTCTTGATTTCAAAACCTTAGTGTTTCATATTGATCAATAGAATGATGTTGTTGTGATCTCTTGTATTTTACATACTTAGTTATTAAAATTGTTACATGATGAATGTGGGGTTTTTGCTTATAAATTGGAGACTTGTGAAATTGTTGGGCATTTGAGAACATATTGGATAATGTATTGCTTGTGTGGTTATTTGGATAAACCTTGAGGGTGAGAAGTTCCTTGTAAGGATGCTCATGCCAAGAGAGGACAATTTGTGACATTATCAAGAGGTTCCTTGTAAGGATGCTTGAATAACTCAAACCTTGAGGATGAGAGGTTCCTTGTAAGGATGCTCATGCCAAGAGAAGACAATATGTGACATTATCAAGAGGTTCCTTGTAAAGATGCTTGAATAACTCAAACATTGAGGGTGAGAGGTTCCTTGTAAGAATGCTCATTCCCAAGAGAACAATATTGTATCATGTGTTGGAAAATGGTTGATATTTTGGAAAATGGATGTTTATGGGAATTGGTTGTTATGGTATATTTCTATTAATATTGTTATTTAAACTTGAGATCCGTTGATAAATGTCCTTGTTTTACTTCAAACATTATGTATGCTATTTGTGAAATGAGACCGACC